>CAHIKZ030001931.1:0-272500 GCA_903632075.3 Acanthosepion pharaonis | reverse complement strand
CTATGCTCTACTTTTGTATCGAGCACTATTTTTTTAAAAATAATAACAAAAATACTAAAGAATTTTTGATTATTTACCTATCGAGTTCTTTCTTATTTTCTCTCTCTCTCTATATATATATATATATATATATATATATATATATATATATATATATATATATAAAGGCTTAGTCATAGATTAGCCGTTTGTGACTACCAACTTTATCCTTAAAAAAAGAAAAGAAGTACAATTATATTTCATTCAATTCTATCTTCGCCATTATTTGCAAAGAGTTATTGTCACTTATCCGACAGTTCTTTGATAACTTCTAATTAATATTCAGCAGGAAATTTTTTTTCAACGATCACTTGAATCTGGTTTTCGTTAGAAAGCGTTTTGCAACGATCGAAATAGGTAATAATCAGTCGATTAGACGAAATACGTAATAATCGGTTGATGCAAGGTCAGGTCAATATGGCGGATAAGGTAGAACAAACCAATCGAGTTCCAAAATATTTGGGAGGGGGAGAAGGGGTTAATATTTGCTGCATTTAAACTTGCGCTGTCATGCAGAAGAACATTTCGACAAAAGCTTTCATGGACATATTGCTGCTGCCAGAAATATAAATGTGCATTTACTGTTTCATTGCATTCTAAGAACTCTAAATGAATAATATCATAACGATGCCATTACATGCACAAACTTAACTCCATGAAATAATATTAATGATCTTTTTTTTTTCATGGAGTTCAGCTTTTGGTGTCAGTTGTTAATCCACTGCCTTTTGAGGTTTGTCATAGTTTACCCTAAATTTATTCTCAGCTGTCACAAATGATTTGGAGATATTGATGATATATTCATCAATACAATCGGTTCCCTAAAAACGGAAATTACTTATGGCTCAATGTATTTCACTCTCTTCGTACGTCCGTCTCACTCACTTCCTTCGTCCGTCCGATGTAATAAATTTAAAAAAAAATATTTCTTCCATGATTTTAATAAAAAAAAAAAAAAAAAAAAAAAACAACAACAAACATAATAATTTCGATCATCTGTGAATAGTTTCTGAAACTTTCATTAATATCCGACAATTATTTTTATTTTTGCAAGATTTTCCGAATTAATGTGTGTCATACAAAAAAAAAAAAAAAAAGTGTTAAAAATTGTATACGTTATTTTACAAGTTCCGGTGATACAAAGAGAAACAAGGTTTTTTTTTTTTTTTTAAATCAACATTCAGAATGTTCTAAAAAGGAAAACTTTTTAAAAATAATTAAAATAAACTTTGATCTTTCCTCTTAATAATAACATAAGCATTTAGACTATAAAATTTTCTTTTCATTAAGTTTGGCGTCTTTTTTATAATAATATGCTCTTTTTTTTCAGCGATCTTATGGATATATATATATATATATATATATATATATATATATATATATATATATATATATATATGTGTGTGTGCCTACTTTCGAAGTGCTAAAAAAAAAAAAACGCTCCAGTAAGTACTGGACTCCTTCTGGTACCAAAAACCTTTACTTGGAGAGGCGAGTTAAAATTAGATATCTGAAGAGGCATGGCACGTGGAACTAGAACAATTTACCCCTGTAGATGATATAAAAGGTTCAGTTCGAAATTACAATCACCTGAAGAAGGCCGGAGCGTACAACAGTCGAAACGTCCTGAATATGGCGAGATCAGACCGAAAATGCAGTACTACTGCCGTATATGGACAGCAGCTGCTCAGTCTTCACTTTCCAGTTTCGATGGAGTTCAAAAGTCACATTGTGGATGATAATTTCTTATCGTATCTTAAAGCTGTAAATTCTTTTTACTGCTTGGTCAGAATCTTATGTTCCGGAATATTATTTCGAACTGGATCCATTATTCAAGTTATGAATGTTTATTCTGTGATCCGAGCTTTCTTCGAGAAGTGCCGGTTAAAAGAACCAAGTTTGCCAGAAGGTTCTAGGCCTTGTTTTGAATAAATATCGGGAGTCAGATGGAACTCTACGATCCATTGCAAAGTATACTGGGGAAACGATCGGTTCCTTGTACTACTCCAAATGTTACCGGACTCCTCCTACTATGCTCTATCTTTACAAGAGCCAGTTAAAGCCGATAATGGAGTACTGCTGTCACATCTGGGCTGGAGCTGACCTGTCTCCACTGTCCAATTTCGATAAGGTTCTGTGCGACGCTGTGGGTGATGAATTTCCTACAGATGAAACATTGCAAGCCTCTCGTTAATCTATCGCTATTTCCATGGAAAATGTTCAGACGAGCTACACCACCTCCAACCCTCACAGCTAAGACTCGCCACGCCGCGTACACTGAGTTGAACCACTCTGATTCTTTTCGTATTCCATTAGTAAGGAGGAAGTTCCACGAACCGTTACTTTGTGGAACTGACTCCCAAGAGAAGGTTTCGCCGAACAATATAATCTTATCTATATTTACGAATTCTCCATATTAAGCTTTTTCTATTATCTGTGATCGCCCATAAAATATAAAGTGTACATCTAATTTGAAAACTCATTTTATTCCCTCATTCTCTGAATCACTGATTGGTTGTAATTTCATTGAACATAGAATGGAAAATGCGACACAGAAATCGAAAGGCACATTGGGCCAGCAAAAAAAAAAAAGCTTTACAAAAGCTGAGCAAAATATTAAGAAACAAAGAAATGAGTACTAAACAGTTACGTAATATCAGTCCTCCTATATGACAGTGAATACTGGACAATCTCCTGACAGATGAAGAAGAAACTTGAAACAAGAGAAACAAAGAAAAAGGTATTGGAATGTTACGTAATATCAGTCCTCCTATATGACAGTGACTGTTGGACAATCTCCTCACAGATGAAGAAGAGACTTGAAGGACCAGAAACAACGAAATGAATACTGAACTGTTACGTAATATCAGTCCTCTTATATGGCAATGAATGCCGGACAATATCCTCACAGATGAAGAAACTTCGATGTTTAGAAAGGATAATAAAAAGACAAGATTTATTAAGAGCTACAAAGGACAAGAAGTTGTGGAGAGCCATGAGGTATTATGATTACTTGCATTATTTATATTTTGTGGTCTGTTATCTTCATCTACATTGCAATAATCACAACGTTTCGGCCGTTGTACGCTTCAGCCTTCATGTTCTTTTATTGGTGTTCGCTCTCCTGAATAACTCTTGCATCTTAGTGGCTTTATTACCTTGCTCGGGTGGAGGGGAGAATTTGAGAATTTGCAAAAAAAAAAAAAAAAACAAAAAAAAATCAACCAACTTAACTAAAATAAGTATATAATATATAATAAAATAGCCACTGTGGTGTGGATTAATGGCTAACGAGTCAAATCTGGCTATTAATAGTGAGTTTGATCCTCATTGGGTACCCTACGCAAAACCCGACATTAAATAACCTAATGATCAACATGAAGTAAAAGCAACCAAATATTGGAAAACACTAACAGACGAATCTGTTTTGTATACTCCATACTGATTGATTTTTACGGCTTATCAACCCTTAGCCGGTTATTTAAAGTAGGAAATATTTTCAGATTGTAATAACTTTGGAAGAAGATAATGATTTTATTGATACAAATTTAACTAATTAACCCATAGCTAGGGGAGAAGAAGGGGATTCATATCTTCCCCGGGGGTATTTGAGCGTAAGTGAATATAATGAACCTGACAGGATTGCGAACTTGGCTTTCCGATTTCTTACTCCGATCCGTTATCCATTAATACTATTCACACATCCAAACTTACAGCACCGGGTATTTCCATCTAGGCTTGACGTTGCTGAACTTCAGTGATTGCACGAGAAAAGTATTTGTGGGAATATGTTTATCAGTAAACAAATAATAATAATAAGTAATTCTCTTGAAAACTTCACAATTTACCTATTTTAATTGGCGCATAAACACGTTTTTTGTTTTTTTTTTTACTCATTAACATGTTTTAAACGTTTTATTATATTTTTAAGCACTCATGGTTTAACACGCTGTAACTTATTTATTGTTTATTTTTATTTTATTTTTTATTCGTCAACATGTTTCAAACGTTTTATTATAAGCACTCTCGGTTTAATTATCGGTAATTTATTTATTAATTTTAATTGCCGATTTTTTCTTATCTCTGTAAAAAGTAATTATTAGCTGGTGAAATGAAACTTGATGGGAAGTGGGTAAAAACGGAAAACATAATTACCTTCTAAGTATCCGATGAAGGGGGTGTCCACTCAAAAAAAAAAAAAAAAAAAAAAAAATTACCCGTAAACAGTTTAAATAAAGTTCGCACCGTTGTGATTGGCTGTTGGTCAATCTCCAATCAAATGTGTGATAACGGGGTATATTTATAGAAGTCAGTGTCTACAAGCATTTTTTAGAGGGTGTTTCAGAGTCTGATCAACTCTGAGGGGGTCGACTTGGTGAGGTCAGTATGAGGTTTGAAAGACCCGAAACTGCCCAATGATCCAATTCCAGAAGATCACTGACGACGCCCTCTAGCGCTAAAAGAGCGTATATTCAAAGCGGCGAATCATAATTCTTCAATTAATGGTTGAATAAGCTCATGCTGAGTTCTACGACAATAAAATCAATCATTCATTTATTCAGTTAGCGCATTTCTTACCACTCTTCTCGATCTCACACCGTCCTGGGAATGACGATAAACTGCATCCGCGTCCTGGGAATGACGATAAACTGCATCCGCGTCCTGGGAATGACGATAAACTGCACCCGCGTCCTGGGAATGACGATAAACTGCATAAACGTCCTGGGAATGACGATAAACTCCTGGGAATGACGATAAACTGCATCCGCGTCCTGGGAATGACGATAAACTGCATCCGCGTCCTGGGAATGACGATAAACTGCATCCGCGTCCTGGGAATGACGATAAACTGCATCCGCGTCCTGGGAATGACGATAAACTGCATCTGACAGTAAGGCCTCTGATCAGGAGATTTTGAGAGCATGGTACCACTTCTTAATTGATGTTGTTCCCAGGTCCACTCTGATCGGGATGGTAGCACCTGTCAGGGTCCCCGCTATGGGTAAATAGTTAAAAAGTGGGCCAAAACTCTTTGAAAGTATAAAAATAGGTTTTAATACCAGCAATACATTTTTGGGGAAAATAACCAACAATATATTTTTGGAAAAAAATATTGACAACAATAAAAATCTTGTCGGCATTAAATAACCCATTGAAGTTGATATGCCGTAAAACAAAAACCAAACCTCCATCTCACAATTGTGGGCCACAATTATGAGTCAAGGAAATATCCGTAGAAATTGCTCTATCGCATCGTTAAATATTTGAGCTTAACAACTTTAACAAAATATAGGAAACAATTGTTTTTATTAATTTATATTCTATTGTTGTCTGTTTATTTGTTTTGAAACTAGACTGACCGGCTTACTAAATGAGGTAAAACACTATTAGTAGAAAAATATTAGCACGGCCGTTAGGTCCTCATAAATAATTGGCTCTCTTCTTCTAGCCTTTACCTAAAGAGGCAGGACCTTTAAGGCAGCAGGTGGTTTGAATTCAGTTTCCTTCTCCTAGATTGGTTGACACCCAAGGCTATAGGACCCAATCTGCCCTGCTATTTTACCAATAGCTGGGGAATTATTGACTACAGTATGAAATGATTGGTCATTCTTTTTGTTTAATTTCCATCTTTTTTTTTATTCTGTTTTTTCTTCATTTTGCGTTGCTTAAGTCACACTAATATCTGTAGATTGGTTAGTTGGCTGTTTGTTTTATGGCATATCAACTTCAGTGGGTCATTTAATGCCAACAAAATTTTTTAATAGATTCATAATAGTTTTATAAAAAAAAAAAAAAAAAAAAAAAAAAAAAAGTATAAATATATACCATTTGAACCATTTTCAATTAACATATTTTTGAGTACAATCAATTTTTGTATTGCTGGTAATTTTTTTTTTTTTTTTCAAAAATATATTGCTGGTAATTTTTTTTTTTTTTTTTTTTTTTTTCAAAATTTTTATTTCTGGTAATAATTTTTTTTTACAAAGTATTTCTGGTATTAAAAAATATTTTACACTTTTTAATGCTTTATACCTCAGTTTCCGGGTTAACTATGTGCCCATAGCCGGGACCCTAACAGGTGCTACCACCCGGTTCAGGGTGGACCTGCGAACACCAGCAATTAAGAGGTCGTTCCACGCTCCTCAAAACCTCCTGATCAGAGCCATTGCTGTTGGATGTAGTTTATCGTCATAACCTGGACGCCTCATTGGGCAAGGGGTCTTACCACCTTACCCCACTGCAGAGGTGTAGTCGGCGTATTTTATAGCCCCAGCCGACAGTGCGTAATATCCTTAGAAGAGCTACTTAAGATTTAGTCAAATATAAGTTCATCTGCTTATAAATGACTTGTGAATAAGACTCGTCTATTTATCTATCTATCGCTTTTCCGAATATTGTGAGTTGATGTATTTGAATCGTTGTCCTTATCTTGCTGTGATTATTAACCACTATTTTTTAAACAGTCCAAAGTGAGACTAACAAAAACATTCGGAAAACTAATTCATCTTTGTTTTGCTATCAACGTTTCGGCCATTTTTTATAACAAATGCCTTCATCAGTTGTATATCGATCCGATTAACCTACAGGGAATTTCGCACTGACCCATTTATTTAATCACCACAAGTACGTTGTGATAAAGATGACGATAATAATCCAAATGTAAATAGTGTCAATAATGGAAAGTCCTCATCAGAGAAATTCAGACCGAAGTCGATCGGGTGAATACAAAAACAAATTGTATGGAAATGATGAAAGTGAATGTAAATACTTAAAACAATCCTCATTCGATATTTCAGACCGAAAAAATTGGATGCACAGTGGATAAAGGCGTTGGTTAAACATCATTTGTGAATGACCCAAAAATGGAGTTCAATACCCGGTGAAGGCAGTGGAAACTTTTTTGAGGAAATAAACAGCAGGTAAATGATAACTGAAGATCTATTAGACATGGCAAAAGAACTAGAACAGTCTACCCCAGTGAATCAAATAAAGGGTTCAGTTCGACATTGAAGATTCTGCCGGAGCTTACAACGGCCCAAAACGTTGTAATAAATATGGCGACAAAGATGAGGACAATAGTCCGAATAATGTAAATCATACTTATTATTATTTAAATGTGTTTGTGTGTGTGTGTGTGTGTGTGTGTTTGTGTAAGTTTATATATTGGATCGGTTTTGGTTTTTCAACCTGATTTCAACAAAACTTCACAGGACTACGTAAAATTACCTTGCAGTGGTTCTGACAGTTTTGAAAACTGAAAAAAATTTTTTTTGAACAAAATCAATTTGAAAACACGATTAAATCTGCATCACGAGAATGAAAGGGAGACAACTCATATCAGAGTTATACTTATTATAAAACCCATGTTGTGTGTGTGTTTTTTTATATATGGGATCGGATTTCCTACATTTTTCAAATGATTTCAACAAAACATCACTTTTTTTTGGCAGGTAGTTTTTTCTTATTGTCTTGCACACTTTTTTTTTTATTTTTTATTCAGAATGCTTTAAAAAAGAAATTTACAAGACAATTGTTTATAATAAAATTTATTCAATCGGTAGAACATTTAACGATTGAAAACAAATAATTTTTTTTTGAGTTTGATTCAAATTCGTAAAAAAAAAAAAAAAAAAAGACATGCGTGTCTGTCAACCTTAAACAATCTTTGTCAATTTTATTTTTCAGTCTTTATGATGGTTGATATTTGATCTATCTCTTTTTGTTACATCCCCGGGCAACGCCAATTTCTGTTCTTCAAGTAGTGTCTTTAAAAAACCAGTCTCAAAACGCTTTGAATCTTGACCTCCCAAATTAATCCAAATATACATTTTTTTATCGTTTATATCCGCCAGTGAATTCTTTAAAGTTGGGCAAAAGATTTCTTTCTTGAATGCTGTATTTAAAAATTTTCTAAAAAAAAAAAAAAAAAAAAATGGTTTAATATATTTATCGTAACTTGATCTCCGGAACTTAATGAAATTTACCGTTGATATGGTTAAATATTTTTCCAAGCGTAATTCAGATGTGGCACAATTTTTTATGAAAATATAAAAATCAATTTGAGGATCGAACTCACTACTCAGTCGTAAATATTCTATTTTGAATTTCATTTTAGTAAAAAATTACACCACCATCTAGGTCTCCCCGTTGCTATGGTTAAAGAAAACATCACTGGACATGAATAAGCGTATAGACAATTTTTATTTTTAAACGAAGTTTAAGATTTTGACCATTCCCTTGGGTTGCTTATCCTTTAAGCAAGAATTAGTACACAACTTGTTAAAATTGTGTCTTAAATGTTTTTATAATCTGGTGTCCAATAAATAGAAAGAAAAGCCTGTTCACATTAATTGAATGGGGGAGAATTCTTGAATACCAGGTGAAAGAACCTGATTTTAATTTATTTTTCTTCTATACCTCCTCCGTAAAAATTAGAAAAGATGCCGTAAAAATGCCGATATATTTTGTTAACTTCTCACTATTACACAATGTTATTTTTTCATGAGAAACTTAGGCTTTCGACTGAGTTTCTCCACTGATTTGCTAAAAAGTGAGCATGTCATGATGAAAAAAAATGTTCAAACTTAATACAAACAAAATTTTATCGCCGAAATAGTTATTAAGAAAAACCAGAGGATTTTTTTGATTATTAAATTATATTTTGTGGCCATTTTTAAAACGTTCCAAATTTTGGTTAAAATCAAGTAATTGCCGGATTTTAAGGAAACTTTCAGGACAAATTCACAAATTAATTTTTTTTTTTAGAATTTTTTTTTTTTTTTTTAGGAAAGCTAGATAAAATATTTTTTCCATTTGTTACATAATACCCTCCTAATAAATATAAAGACACACATTTAATTTTTTAATTGTTTTCATAAAATTAAATTTTGTGAAACACCTAATGTTTATATTAATTAAAAACAGAAGTCCTTGGAGAATTTATGTGATTTTTTTTTTTTTTCAAATATGAATGCTAGTTACATACCGATTTTAATAAAAAAAAAATATAATAAAACTAAAACGTTACTTAATTAAAAATGTTTTTAATTGCTTTTATGAATAAGATATATTATGGACACTATTGTCATAAAAAATAAGATGAATAATGAATTACTAATCATAAATGGAAAGGCTTACAACAATTCATCGAACATCAATATTTTCAAAAGAATTTTAAATTCTTGTGTATGTATGCATAAACGTGCTGATTTTTGTAAATATGGGTGACCATACACAAAATAAGAGCGAAAACTAGAGTAAATTTAAAGCCAACGTACCTAAAATTCAATAAAACATTAGATTACGGAGAATACGTGCCTAAATTTTAAAGATTACTGGGTAATTAAAAATTATATTAAAAGGTGATCACGTTATATTAGGTACCACCACGAGATCGCTAAAAAAAAAAAAAAAAAAAAAAAAAAGAGAGCATAGCATGATGAAAAAGACGCCAAACTTGACGAAAACAAAATTTTATCGTCTAAATGTTTATGTTATTATTAAGAGGAAAGATCAAAGTATTTTGGGGGGTATTTTTTTACATTTTTAATCGTTCCTAGAACGTCCGAAATTTTCGTTAAAAATCTTTTTTTTTTTTTTCAGCAAAAATTGACAGATAAAAATTTTTTTATTTTTTTTCCAAAAAAAAAAAAAAAAAGAAAATCTCACTTTGAAATTCTTTTAAATATCAATTATTTTTTTTTCAAAACTTATTTTAAGAAAATCAGAAATTATAATGTTTATTTAAAATATTTTGAACCAAAACTTAACTTAGCTTTTGCGCCGAAAAGATGTAATTTGAAAATAAAACAAAGCAGGTCATAAACTTTCGCGTCACTTGACAGGTGATGAATGACATATTGACGGATTCCGTGAGGATAATTTGTTCTACGGAAGGAAGAAAAGTGAAATTATTTACATTTAAGTGAACAAATTATTTACCTCGTTATTTTTAAGGAAAAAACTTTCAGCGCTCTAATTTTTTTTTTTTTTTACTTTGTTAGCTTTCACCTTTACATTTACGATGCTTTATGGAAAATATATTATAAAAAGAATTAAAATAAAACTGTTAAGAGTGAGATTAAATTTCATAAAGAAAGGTATCTAATTAATTTATAGGTACCTTTCTTATGAAATTTTATCAAAAGTGTACATAAAATACTATAATTTTATGTACATTTATTACATTTTACTGTGTTATTTGCATTTTCATTCATTTTATTATTAATTTTGATATTTCATTTATCGAAAAATGTCATAACTGAGATTAATATAAAAATAAGATCATATAAATTTCATAAGATGATACTGATACCTGTAGGTACCCTTCTAAGTTGAAATTGAAAAATCAAATTAACTTCTCCACACGTGTTTCGCAAAAGTAAAGGCCTTAACAGCGGAGAACAACGCTCAACTTAAATAAAGCAACTTAATTGTATTCTGGTTGGTCTTCCGTACTTTATAATTACAGCCCGATTACGAACACAAAATTACATTTTTTAATTACTGCGGATCTTCTGATTAGTCAAAATGATACAATTTACAACGCGCTAAAAAAAAGATCTCATAAGGACACTTAGGAAACCCCGATGCTGCTTTTAACTAATTTTTATAATATTTTAACAACTTAAATGTAAAAATCTATTATAATTAAAAAATAACAATTGTATTAAAAATTCATTTTTCATCGAAACAAATTTTTGCTTTCAGAAAATATTGTCATAAAAACAACTAAAAGCAAATAAAAGCATTTGAAATTAAATAATATATTTGTTTTATTGAGTTTTGTATGTTACAATTCAGAGCTGATTTTCAGGTAGGGGAGGTCCAATTAAAAACAAAAAAACATAATTTGCATTCCACAAAGCCTTGTGCTTTTAACTAGTGTAATCACTAAACCTGACGCGATCAAATTTCTAGCGTTTTTATAAAATTAGTTATAGGGAGGGGGGTAATAAATTTAAAAAAAAAAAAATTCTGCCATGACTTTAGTAAAAAAAACATTTATAATAATTTTCATCATCTGGGAATAGTTTCTGAAAGTTTCATTAACGTCCGACAATTATTTTTATTTTTGCAAAATTTTCCAAATTAATGTCTGTCATAGAAAAAAAACGTGCTAAAAATTGTATATGTTATTTTACTAGTTCCGATGATACAAAGAGAAACAAGTTTTTTTTTTTTTTTTTTAATCAAAATTTAGAATGTTCTAAAAAGGAAGAAAAGTTTTAAAAAATAATTAAAATAAACATTGATCTTTCCTCTTAATAATAACATCAGCATTTAGACGATAAAAATTTGTTTTCGCCAAGTTTGGCGTCTTTTTCATCATGCTATGCTCTTTTTTAGCGATCTCATGGAGGTACCTACGTTATATTCCTTAAGTCTGTAAATTATACAGATATATCCACCTTAGAACAACACTTAAACTTCCGTCTGTCATTCAACCTGACAACGCTTAAACTGCTACCGCCGTGTTAAATATACATTTTTGTGATATTCTAAACTTAAAGATTTCAAATCAGATTAAATTATACTTTACATCAACTAATATTCATCAAATAACGTTTCAGAAAAGTATATTTTTGAAAGATTTTTTTAATAATGAGAATTGTATTCCGATGACAGATGGCTAAAAAAAAAGATCAGCGATATTTAGTGATTTCAAAATGAAAACTCCTAATTTAAATTAGTTTTGAAATGAAGTAATGTATTTTGCTTGTTGGAAATATTAAATTCAATTCATTAGCATGAAATTAAAACTGATATAAAAGCTTCAAGCATAATTTTCATTTTTAAAAATTAACTCTAAACCTTCTAGTCCTGGCCACCATTTTACCGGTGGTAGGCAAAAAATGACCAAATGCCCAGCCACCGGTTGAACGCTAGGTAAACACTTGTAAACTATTTTCATATCTACCGCGAAACATTACATACCAAGGGTTCAAATTGTTCAGGAACGCATGGATCAAAGGGTTAAGCTTAGGTATTTTTGGAGGTACTTACTTTTGACCAATATCCAGGTTGCTTAAAATAATTATTACTCAAGTTGCTTATTTTTTTTATGCTTGATTCTAATAAATAGAAAAGAAGGTTATCTCAATGTAACAAAGCGAGTAGAATTGTTGAATACGGTATCAAATATAGTATTCAGTAGATATTTTTTCTAATTATACTCTTTTGCTTGCTTTTTAATTATTCGAGTTTCTTAAGCCACACTAAATTCCAGTAATGGAATTTCTTAAATGTGTTATGCTTGAATTTAATAAATGAAAAAAAAAAAAAACAATGATATTTTCTTATGACTAAACTAGTAGAATTTGTAGAATTCCCGATTGCAATAATAAATAATTGGTTATTTAATGTCTTTACGTTAATTTGTAGCACAAGATGGAAGGGGAAAAGTTGATCAACACAGACTATCCTATACCTAGCTAACCATTCACAATTTACTCACTCACCAGAAGAACCCAACCTTCTCCATTCGATCCAACATATACCACATATTCACCGTGATCCTACTAAAACACACATGACGTAATTTTTTTTTTTTTAACAAAAATATAGAAATATATTTTTCCTTTTTTCAACAATTTTCTTATAAAAATATATAATGATAAATAATTGATTTACTAACACTTTTTCTATTCCGTTTCTTTTTTGACCCCATGTCTTCAAGATGGCGGCATATTTTGTCATGTCCTCACTATTACACGATCGATATTTTTA
Organism: Acanthosepion pharaonis; assembly: GCA_903632075.3. NCBI lineage: Eukaryota > Metazoa > Mollusca > Cephalopoda > Sepiida > Sepiidae > Acanthosepion > Acanthosepion pharaonis. Next base: position 259,732 of record CAHIKZ030001931.1, on the reverse strand, counting down.
TAAGCAACTTAAGATTTTAAATGATTTTAACAAGTATTCGGAATATTTCCTTCTTGCGCAAAAAACTGATACTGACAATGGTTAAGTGGTTGCTTGATTTTTTTTTTATAGTCTCGCTTTTGATAAATAGAAAAAGACATTTCAACGTAAGTAAACGAGTAGAATTCTTGAATACAGTATAAAATAACGGATTTAGTAACTCTTTGCCTGATTTTAGGCTTTTCTTCCATGTTTGAGTTACGTAAGCGATACCGATGCAAGTGAGGGGTTACTTAAGATTTAGTCATATTGGAGTATAATTGCTGATAAACTAGTTGCTTATAAAAGATCGAGTAAAATATGTTTATCTTTGCTACAATATATACGCTGTTTTAACATTTTTTAACATAGGTTTCACTAGTTAGAAAAACCACTATTCTGGTATTTATCTGGTCGTAAACTTTGGCTAAAGAGTAAGGTTCTACTTGTGCTAAAATGAGAATAAAACAAGAATCGACATGGATTAAGGAAATTGATTTACTTACCAGAAACCGCCATCTGTGAATGCACCATTCTCCAGTTCACGAGTCCCAAAAGCACAAGGTTGTAGAAAAAATTCATCATTTTTTTTTTTCTAATATTTTTTGTTTTTGAGAAAAATCAAATATTAATGTTAGTTTTGTCGTTAAAATATTTATATTTTATCTATCGATATGCAAATGTATTTTAACTTTTATTAATTTTTTTTCTTTCAGAAAAGTGTTCAATCGATAATGGTTTTTTGTCCCATAAAAATACGAACAAAAAAAAATGAAAAAAAAAATGAAAATATATCCGAATTTTTTTTTTATTCCTTTTTCGAAAAAAAAAAAGGGATAAAAGGCGTTCACCTTTTAGGATTTCCCACCTTTTTTCTCCCTCCTCACGCACGCATTTTAACTAACTTCTCTCCTTTTTACCTCTCGTCTTTTTAAATCCTTGGCAGTAAGCGCGTTCTTTCGTTGACCAAAAAAAAGCGAAAATCTTAATGAGCGGGTCGTAAATACGAATGCTTTATATAGTGTGGCTGTTTTTTTCTGTGTCCGGTAATTCAAGCTCCTCCTTTTCAGGAGGAGGGTAGGTGTCACGAAAAATACTGATCTCTTTATTGCCATCATCTCCCTCCCGTTATGTTTCAATCATTGCCTTTCTCTCCGTACAAGGGAGGTAACAACGACGACGAATTGTCCGTATCACGTGACATTTGAGAAACCAATGAGTGTTCTCAAAGAGAACGAAAGTTTTGACGCGTAATAAAGAAGCAAGCGAAAAAAAAAATAAAGGTTAAATGAAAATGTAAAGGATTTTCTTGAAATTAGACAAACGAGGAAGAAAGAGAGCAAAATAACAATAGGGTAAAGAAAGAAAGAGGACCGAATAAGAATAGTGTAATGAAAGAAAGAAAGAAAGAAACGAAGAAGACAAAATAACAATAATGTAAAAAGAAATAGAAAGAAAGAAAGAGGACAAAATAACAATAGTGTAAAGAAAGAAAGAAAGAAAGAAAGAAAGAAAGACAAAGTAACAATAGTTAAAAAAAGACAGAAAGACAAAATAACAATAGTGTAAAGAGAGAAAGAAAGAAGAAAAAAGAAAGTGGACAAATTAAGAATAGTGTAAATAGAAAAAGAAAAAGGAAAGAAAGAAGGGAAAATAACAATAGTGTAAAGAAAGAAAGAAAGAAAGAGCGCAAAATAACAATACAGTAAAAAGAGAAAATAAGAAAGAAAACAAGAAAAAGGGCAAAATTAGAAGCAAAGAATGAAAGCGTAAAAGTTAAAACGCATTGGAGAAAAGATTGCAGAGCCATTCCAGCACAACGTTATAAAACGTCACGTAATAATTGAACGAGAATTGATAACACATAGCGTATTGGCAGACTAAGACTGATGGCTCGGTATCAATGGGCTTTAGATGCGCTGTCATTTTCGAAAAGAAAACATCCTAATCACTCGGATATATATATATATATATATATATATATATATATATATATATAAATCCATAAACAAGAATTTCGCTGTACTACAGCTCATCAGAGCGGCAAGACATCCGATTGCTTCAAGCCTGGATCAAAACTCACCGATTTGACATCATTCAGAGACTCTTACCCCTAGGTTATCGGCGCACGGCAGAGAAAAAGGAATGTTTAACGGATTATATACGTGCTATATAAACACCAACTCAGCAACTCATAACAAATGTTTACAATGTCCTCCGTTTGCTTCTGCACACGCATGCACCCGTCGGATCATTGACCGGCGGACCCTTTCAAATACTCCCAAACGGTGTCGAATGGTTTCGCAGGCCCCCATGACACGTTGATGAATTATATATATATATATATATATATATATATAAATATAATTCGGCAGCATGAATTCTCTAAAATATGTTTTGTTAAATAATAATAAGTTCCGTCTATCAATTTTTTTAATAAAATCCTTCAAATTTCTGAATAAATTGTTATGTATTATCGGTAAATTTTCAAATCTATCAAATTAAATCTTTCAAATTTCCGAAAAAGTTGTTTTGCATTATCGGTAAATTTGATAACATTCATATTAACTTTTAATTTATATGATTTTTTTTTCCCAAGTCTTTTCGAATGGATTATCATTCGAAAGTACAGCGGCTACAGTGTGTTTCATGCCCAACCGCACTCTTCATATTGTAGGATGACAATGACTGAGCAGGGCCTGAAGGTTGTGTTTAAGCATGAAACAGACTGTCGCCGTTGGGTGTTGACCTCAAGGGTCACTTTTATATTTACATACGCTCTATCAATGATATTGAGCACTTTATCCCATAAATATAACACACCTTAAAACTATATTTTATCATACATGCATATATATATATATATATATATATATATATATATATATATATATAACATTAGGCATTCATATAATTTATATACAAAGAAATAATCACGCATAGAATCAATTAGCAATAAAAAACATCTTTCGGTCTACAAACAATTATTTCGTCTCCAAGTTTTTAATTTTTAAACGGAAAAGATATGGCTGACGATGAATAAAGGATTATTCGAAAGTACTTGCATTTTAAAAAAATATAAACTGGAAACAACAGACAACAGTTTTATAGATGAGGATCACATCATTCTATGGATTAACAGTATTTTAATGCATACATTATACACTACTAGCGATGGATGTCACCAATAATAGCATTAATATTGCTGATTGATTCTATGCGTGATTATTTCTTTATATATATATATATATATATATATATATATATATATAGAGAGAGAGAGAGATTTCATGCTTGAATACAATCTTCATGGCTGTTAACTACAGTGTCTACTCTTGATCGGATATCTAGCCACACTGATGAGCTGTGATACAGCGAAACAGTCTGTCTGTGGATGACGATATTAGTTCTCGATAAAATAATTTAATCGGTCGAGCACTGTGGGGAGTATGGAACGAATATGTTAACAGTCACCATTACTGCTGATAATGAAAGACTCTCCTAACGATTGAGTTCTCTGAGTGACTGGTATGTTTATGAAAGAATAAATACGTGAAAATTCGCCTTTGTCCCTGCCGGGTGCCGATGGCCTTGGGGTTAGAAACTCCGACTGATACCGGAAGCGATCGGATGTCTAACCACACTGATGAGCTGTGATACATCATATCTCTACAGCTAGAATCCTCAACACACACACATGCAGAAAATCAATGGACGACCGTTTCGTCATTATGAGACTCGGCAGCAGGGCGCATCCTCTACCGACTCTGAGATTCGAACTCTCTCCAAAAGGCTGAAGCAGTAAAAAAGATGGCACGAGACTCGTTCCCCGTAGATTTCTCGAGTTCCAGATCTGGAATTATCTGTAATCTTTCGGATAGATCTTTATTCTGTCGTCCTATCACAAGACGGCCTCTGATTTGGCCATTTTTCTTTGGAAACTTGCATGATTCTGCTAATTCGTTCAGTACGTGAATAAATATTTCCACTGGTTCTGTAGTGAAATCATAATAACTCCCCTTACCCACTTCCTTCAAATTCAGGGGACTGACGGAAAGAAGTTCGCAAGCCTATGTGAAATTTTCTTTGGACCAATAAAAAACTTACCTTCACAGAAACTGATGAGTGAGCTGAAAAGAAGGAGGAAATAAATTCGCGAGCCTATGTGAAATTGTTTTGAACTAATGAAAACCTTTTCTCTACAAAAATCAGCCGTTGAGCCAAGAAGAAAGAAAAGAAAGTAACGAGCCTATGCGAAACTACTTTTGATATAAAATGAGGAGAAAAATTAAATTAATACGAGAAGAGTGTCTGAAGTTATGTGAAAGGTTTCGTTTCAGTTCCTCCTGACCAGCATTGAAGTACTCGCCATTGTAAAATTATTCGTCAGTCATATTATCAGCTTCTAAATAAACACGTGGCATTTCGGAGAATTTTCCCGCATCAAGCCAAGAAAGCTATGTATTTCAAATTATCTCACTTCGTCTACTTTTGAAACCATATATCCCTTCAGGGAGCAACAAATTCTCTTACCTTTGTCTTAAACATTTTTTTGAATATTATTTTGTGTCAGATCATTTAATCTGTTGTATGAACATTTCCTCTTTAGGACAATACGTTAAAACTATAGACTTTAAGAATTCTGATTTACTTTTCCAGAAACGAACTACTGACACTACTTCAAGCGTGTAAATACGTGAATAAATTCCTTGTCTTGTTTTGTTAAAATTATCTGTGTTTCCTCGTCAGTACCATCCTTCATTAATCTTCTTGGCGTGGGTAAATCAACTATTCCTTTTAAATCCTCAGCCCCACACCACTATAACTAAACATAATATTAAGGAACAAGAAATATTTTGTTAGAAATAAAGAAAAGATTACTAATCTGCTATGTAATAGCAATCCTTTACCATAGCAGGGAATGCTGGACAGTTTGCACAGAGATGAAAAAGAGACAAGAAGCAACAGAGATGTGGTTCTACAGAAGGATGCTGAGAATACCATGGACTGAACTTGTTATGAGGAAGTTATAAAAGAAATAATAATAATAATAATAATAGTATTTGTACTTAGAACCAGAAAGAAACATTTGAAATTTAATTATCTGTAAAGCGTTATAACTGACGAGTGAAAATCTGGCACAGAAATCCGAAGGCATATTGGAATAACAAAAGATACCTTCCATAACCTAAAGAGTATTAACAAACAGAAGATTTTTTGATAGAATCAAAGAAAAGTATGCCAAACAGTCATTAAATATATTGCGGGACTTCACTTTTATTGCGTGGCGTGGTCATTTTTTATTTGATATTTATCAGCTCCAGGTATATTTGTCCCACAAACAATATTGATGAACTCATATGAGTCCGGGTAAAAATAAGAAAAAGCTACGTATATCTCTTCGTTTACTTTTGAACGTATGCAAGCCATATATCTCTTTGATGAGCAACAAACTCTCTTACCTCTGTCTTAAAACTTTTTGAATATTATTTTGTTTCAGATCTTTTATGTTGTATAAACATTTCCTCTTCGTGAAAATACGTTAAAATGACGAAAATGAAGAGTCCTGATTTATTTTACTGAAACGAGCTACTGACACTACTTCAAGTGTTTAAAATTCGTAGATAAATTCCTTGTTTTGTTTTGTTAAAATTACCCATGTTTTTCGTCGTCGTTACCATCCTTCTTTAAACTTTTTGGCATGGGTAAATTAATTGTTCAATTTAACCCCTAAGCTCCACGTCAATATAGTTCTCCTGGTAACTGAACTGGAAAATGAAATTTTTCCAATGTATTTGGCTATTCCGCCAGGACTTGTGAAAAGATGCCATTTACTGGTTTTAATATCGGTTTTTTCTCTCAGATTTTTGTAAGTTTCAGTTGAGATAATGTTTATATCGACGCTTGTATTGAGTTTAAATTTCACTGCTGTTTTACAAATTTTTTAAATTTTATTCCACGAGTCATTTGAATTTGTTGGGGATGTGCAGAATAAACTACTGAACTTGGGTTAGTATTAGGATGAATCAGAAGGAAATTTTATGTGAGGTTGCGTGAACTTTTCTGCATCCACAAACAAATAAACAATTTCAATATAAACAAGACAAACATACATCCAATTGAACACCAATAAAATCATTTATATACAAATACGAAAACATATACAGGGTATTTTTAAGGTTGTTAATGTGTTGGTGTGCTCGTGAATTACGTAGTTTTATGTATGTCCTTTTTATGTCTTGTGAATTAACGTTACACTACAGTCTTTTAGGAAATTGTAATGAATATTTGGAATGTAGTTGTTTTTTAGAAATGCGTCATTACGAAGTGGTCTCCCTTGGACTGCGAAATTGTCAAAATCGTTTGGTGATGTTACTTGCTTAAGATAATAGTGAATATCAATTCACTTTTGATAAGTAAAGTAATTCAAATAAAAGTTTCGTGCATTCACAGTGTTTCTTCGATTTGAGCTTCACGTACGACAAATAAAATTGGTGACCCCGACGTGCGAATGGTCACCCAACCAAATTGGCGACCCCGACGTACGTGCGAATGGTCACCCAACCAAATTGGCGACCCCGACGTACGTGCGAATGGTCACCCAACCAAATTGGCGACCCCGACGTGCGTGCGAATGGTCACCCAACCAAATTGGCGACCCCGACGTGCGAAAGCCCAACAAAATTGATGACCCCGACGTTCGTCGTTCGACGTTACCAACAAATTTATTTATTTCTGTCATCTCTCCTAGGAAATATTTCTTTTCTTCATTTACTATCTGTATCAAATTTAGTTTAGTTCTTCAGGCTACAGTGAAAATGATTCATTTTCCCGCATTTCTTACAGTTTTTCTCTTTCTCTTTCTGGACAGTTTTTAAAAACCAATTATTTCATTAAATCTACGGCAATTACTGTTTCCACGTGTTCTTTTTTAATTGTTTATCGCGTAGGTTTCTCTTGGTTTTTATTTCGTCTACATTTTTCTCGTGGGTTTCTTCCATTTCAGGTTTTATTTGCTCATTTCTCCAAACTATCTCCGTAGCTTTCTCAAGTTTCAAATCAGGAATTAATTGTAATCTTTCGGATAGGTCTTTATTCTGTAGTCCTATCAGAAGACAGTCTCTGATTTACTTAATTTTCTTTGGAAACGCACACGTTTCTGCAAATTCGTTCAATACACGAATAAAGATTTGCACTGGTTCTCCTAATAATGGAACTCGAAGATAAAAAAAATGCTCTTTCATGAATTATATTTCTTTTAGTCATGAAGTAGGCACTGAATTTTTCCAAAGCTAAGTCGTATCTATTTGCGTCTTCTTGTTGTTTCCCATGCAATATATTAATATACTGACTTGAGTCTTGTAATCTTCTTCCCAAAGTTAGGGACGCTTCGCCGAAACGTTGGAATCTCTGTGTCCATTTCTGCCAATTTCTAATATCGAACGGCTCTGGTTTAGTTAATTTGGGCAATGATTAAAACGAGCATGTTCAACTTGATTGTTATACACCGAAAATTCCAATCGATGTGCTTCCCTATCATTATACCCAGGGATCTTGTCGGAATGTCGAGCTGAACACTTTATTCAATCCACTAGGGTAGATTGATCTTCTGTCTTTTTTCATGCTATGGGGAGATAACTCGTATCAATTAGAGGAGATGACTCTTCTTCTTCTTCTTCTTCTCTGTGCCGTGTCTCTTCAGGACGCGGAACCATTATGGCTCTCCACAATTGCTTATCTTTCGTAGCCCTTAATAATTTATTTCTTTTTGTTATTTTCCAAAATCTTGTTCTTCCATTCATTTATTCAAGCCCACTAAGTAGGTTATGCGTTGTTTTCCTCTTGCTCTTTATCTGTCCTGTGAGTATCAGATTTTCCAAGGCCTCCTTCTTCATTTAGGGAAAGTTACTAAATAGAATAATCAAACGAAGGTTTGTAATAAACGATAATACTTAGGACAAGAACAACACGTATAAGATTCGCCAGCGGCGTGTAGAAGCAGTAGTCAACTGCTAGAAGTGAGTCAAGTGATTCCACAATGAATCTCAAACTCTAGACCAAAATACAGCATTTACTACTGTATTTATGTGAATGGTAACATAACCATTATCGTCCATAGGTATACTATGTACCCTAAAAATTTCAACTGTCTCTTCCTGATGCTAAGTATAAGTGTCCTTTTTGTTTTCATTTTCTCTAAAACTTTGTCGTTGCTCATATGTTCGGTCCATGGTATCCTCAGCATTTTTCTGTGTATTGTCGATTCTTTCTCTTTCAGATCGTATCAGTTTGTTGGGATTGCTATGAGTTTGAATTTGTTATCAGATGGTTTTTATATTATGATGGTTAGTTTACGGGCATGTTCACAATATTAATCCGCAACAATATAGAATATAGACATTCAAAAACGAATCAATCACAAGGCAATTGAGTAAGAAACACCGATTATGAGATTTCAATAAAACAACGTGCATTTATGTACAATTAATATACAATTTGAAAACTTGTAGTTTGATAATGCAAGAAATTGACCATTGATAAATTGGATTTCTTATTGATTTACAGTTCGAAATTGTTCAAGTGTTTAAGAACTGGTCAAACAGAGTAAAATGGAAAATATTATTTATATAGACATTTGTGTAGTTTGTATGCGTGAATAAAGTAGGAGTTTAATTCTTTAAATTCTCCAGTGTTGTTTACCTTGGATTTTTTAGATATTTGATTGAATATTTACAAATACTTGTTAGTAGTGAGTTATTATCACTTTTTAGTAAGAAATTGTTCCTGGTAGAGCGAAATGCTGTGTGTGTTGAGACAGAGAAATTTGCACGGCAAAAATGTAGCTGGTTATGATTTTTACTGGGGTGGATTCGTTTGGTACTTCTCCAGAATTAAATTCTGACGGACTGAATCGATCTGAAAGCTTCCTTTTATTTTGTTCTGGAAGTAGGAATCGGCTCCAAACGGCAAGGCGCGAAAAGATATTTTGCGTGAATTTGCTACAGTTTGAGCCAATGAAAAGTCTAGTTCACTGGAACTAGGGCGTTGATTGGTTAAGTGTATTATTCCGGAGGGGTGAAAAGGTATGCATGGACTATTCCATCGAGTTAATACTCAGCGGCCTTGTTCGCCTTTGGGATTGAACTACACATGGTCTACTGAATTAAAGTGTTTGTTAAAACATATTTGGTCCCTACCAGTTATGAGTTCAATCTCGTGATCTGGTAGTGTTCAAATGTCAACTGAGATAGATAGATAGATAGATATGAATATATTGAGGAAGATATGAAAAGATTGAGATAGATATTGTAGTGGATACCCCTTGTTTGAGCAAACGCCATGTCTTCTTATTACTATTATAAATAGTGTCGATTACGTCTGCCGTCCTGAACATTCGAGAGACTTAATAAAGAAGAATATGCTCTCTGGCATTCTTTATTCAGTCTGTTTATAAAAAAAAACAGAAAAGAAAAACAAGATATCTATTCAAACAAGGTGTATTCACTACAATAACGTTTACAGTAATATGAGATAGATAGATAGATAGATAGATAGTAACAGTCTGCGATAGATAGACAGAAAGATAGATAGTAACAGTCTGCGATAGATAGATAGATAGATTATGAATAGACAGAGATAGATAGATAGATAGATAGATAGATAGATAAGAATTATCTGAGATAGATAGATAGATAGATAATGACTATGAATAGACATAGATAGATAGATAGATAGATAGATAGATAGATAGAAAGATAGATAGTAACAGTCTGCGATAGATAGATAGATAGATAGATAGATAGATAGATAGATAAGAATAATCTGAGATAGATAGATAGATAGATAGATAGATAGATATGACTATGAATAGACAGATAGATAGATAGATAGATAGATAGATAGATAGATAGATATGACTATGAATAGACATAGATAGATAGATAGATAGATAGATAGATAGGAATAAAGTGAGATAGATAGATAGAACAGGGATAGGTTGGGTAATGTAGTGAATGAGGCCGAACAACAACAATAACAATAAAAGAAAGAAACTGAAAGGAACAAAAGTCGAAGTGAGATAAAATGTCTGTTCAAAACAAAAGAAAGACAAAACAAAAGTAACTTATTCATCGGCTTTTGTTTTCGTCTTACTCTCCACAATAACCAAAAACCCCCCTATTACGCCCGGCATTAAAACAAGTACCTGCAAACGTGGCTAGTGGTCCCATTATTCATATTGTCTGGCGACAATCACAGACTCTCTGATGGAGAATGTAAGATGAAAAAGAGAAACAAAAGGCGTGATACGTGTTGAAAAGTTAAAGTCAAAGATGGCCTAGCAGAGTGAGCGTTTCTGTTTGTTTTCTGACCTGCCAGAAAGCGGGAATCACATGCTTTCGTCTCGTGATGCCATTTCGTTTTGTTTGTTTTTTTCTTGTTTTGGTTTTAGTTCTTTTAGTTTTCGGAGACTCCAATTAGATACGTTTTACGTCTTTTCACTAACAATTAAGAAGAGTAAATAAAAAGATTTAAAAAAATGGATTGGTAATACTGAAAAGAAAAAGAAGAAAGAAATTTGAAAAAGAAAATTGAAAGAGTAAAGAAAGAAAGAGAGAAAGAAAGAAAGAAAGAAACATGAAGAAGAGAAAAAATTGAAAGAGTAAAGAGAGAAAGAAACGTGAAAAAGAGAAAGAAAATTGAAAGTATAAAGAGAGAAAAAAGAATGAAAAAAGATATGAAAAAGAAAAAAAGAAAAATTGAAAGACTAACGAAAGGTACAAAGAACGAACGAACGAACGAAAGAAAGAAAGAAAGAAAGAAAGAAAGAAAGAAAGAAAGAAAAAGTGAAAAGAGAGAAACGGCAGAGAAATCGAAAGAAAAACGAAAGAAAAAGAAGAAATGGTGAAAGAGAAAAAGAAAATTAAAAGAGTAAAGAAAAAAATAAAGAAGGAGAAACGGTAAATCGAAAGAAGAAAGAAAAAGAAAAATATAAAAAAGAGAAAAAGAAAATCGAAAGCGTAAAGAAAGAAAGAAAGAAAGAAAGAAAGAAAGAAAGAAAATCAAAAGTGAAAAGAGAGAAAAAGTAAATTTAAAGAGTAAAGCGGGAATACAAACTGAAAAAAAAAGAAAGAAATGAAAAGTGAGAAAAATCATCTGAAAGTGTAAAGGAGAAAATATGTTGGAAGAAAAGAAAGAAGAAAGAATAAGTTGAACAAAGAAAAGAAGAAAAGAAGCGAACAGAGAAAGAAAAATCAAATGAAAATCATGAAAGCAATTAAAAAGAACATCGTAAAGATAAAAGACGAAGCGAAAGTAAAGGAAAAATGGCGGTGACAATCAAGTAAAAAGTTTGAAAATAGAAGAAAAATAAGATCAAAGAAAGGATTTTTTAAAAAATATTCCTGCTCCCTTCACCCCAAAATTTCAGCCGATCAATTCTCCGGCCTTTTTCGGGTTGTTTTTTTTTTTTTAATCTGATGCAGAGCGATTGGCCGCTCAGTTCTAGCAAGAAGTTTTCCATGCACTTTGCTTTTAGTCGAAGAAAGAAAGAGAAATGACAGCAAGGCTTCAGCAGCAGTAGTAAAAAAAAAAAAGAGACGTGAGCGTGAATTCAGTCAGGCGTGACAGCAAAAGCAGAAGAATTAGCAGCAACGGGCAGGTAAATAAAAACATTGGGTTTAAGGCTCCAATATCTATGTCCAGGATTGTCTCACGAGAAAATAATCTAGTCAATTGACGCATTGATTTGTGGATTTAGTGGCATAGTCATGAGTTCAATCCTTGGTCCGAGTAGCGCAGACTTAGAAACAAAGAAAGCAGAGCTGGCTATAACTAGGCAGTACTAAAAAGAACAAGTCAACAAACCCCGGACACAAACAGCACGACGAAAACAATATATCCAGCGTAGATTAAGTAATGGGTACAGGTTGAAATGCCCTGAAGGTTACCCGGATAGACAGAAGGCCGGAGGATACAACGGCCGAACCTTTGTGATAACAACAAAGATGAGGATATTAGTGCAAACATATATAATGTAAATAAGAAAAATAAGAGTTACAAAAGAAAAGATGAACTTTATAATGAGCAAACTAGAGTCGGTGTCTTGATAAAGTCACTGATTAGACAAGAAGACACCTTTTTTTTTTTCTTTTTTAATCGGTGTCACCCCATGTAAGGCAGTAAAGCCACTAAGACACAAGAGGTTAGTGGGCGTGGAAGAATTAGGAGCAGAAACATTGATAATGAGCGGGAAGAGAAAAGAGTAATCAGAAGGACGGTAGATAGCGATTGACATTGCATTTTAAATTTTGTCGTTTAAATTTGGTTAGAAAGCATGGAGCCGGAAGGGAGTTCCACAAACGGGAAATGCAAGAAAAGAAACTGTCAGGATAGAACTTACGGCTACATCTAGCCTGCTCAACTGTACATTGATGAGATCTCTATGCCAGTCTAATACTGCACTTAAATTCAAAAAGTCTACGTACCATAGCGAAGAACTCTTCCAAACTATTACCATGAAAATATAGAAAACACACAGAGAGGCGACCTTACGGCGGTGGGAAAGTGACTAAGAGACGAGCCGCCAGATCAGGACTAATAATAATGGTGATTCTTCTTTGGATTATATGAAGGATCTCAAGGTGAATAGTAGGACCTTATGTAGCGGCAATATTCTAAGCATGGACGAATGGTAGACCTATAGCTATGTATGATAGATTCTAGGGAGGAAAATTGTCTCGCTCGTTACAGTAAACCGCAATTCTTAGCAGTTGATCTAGTAATGGATTCATTATTGTCTTTCCACTTCATGTCAGCTGTAAACGTTTGCCCAAGAAGGTGCAACGATTCAGTTTCCTGATGGAAAGCAGAGTGGCGTCTCTGAGATTAGTAATGGAGAGAAATTTAGTTTTTGAGACGGGAAAAGAAAAGAGTAATCAAAACGACAGTAGATAGCGATTGACGTTGCATTTTAAATTTTCCAGTTTAAAGTTGGTTAGATATCATGGTGCCGGAAGGGAATTTCACCAGCGATAAGTGCAACCTTACGGTTGTGGGAAAATGAGAAAATAAGTAACAACCCACCCTTTTTTGACACAGCTAACGGCGGGTAGTTTTGGACATCGGCTGCCATTTTGACGTTGTCGGACTAATCAGCCTTATTATCGAGACAGGAGTAAATGGTCATGTCATCAGCGTAGATACCAAGTTGAGAGCTGTCTTGATTTATCCTTGAACTAACATAGCAATGCACAACGCAAAATGGACAGAAAATGACCTGAAGCGGAATCAGCTCCTTTGGAACCGACTCCAAAGAGAGACATGTGCAACCAGCGACTGTTCACGTCAAAGAAAATATCATGGGAAATGTTAGGATTCTATGTAAATACATAAAAAAAAGGTAAAACAGGAAATGGAAAGGTTGATTATCAACATTCTGGGAGTTAAATTATAGGGAAAGATTTACAAAATAAATGAGGAATTTACAAACCACGAAAATAGAATCATATATGCAGGCGGAGAGAGAAATGAAAGAGGAATCGGATTAATATTTGATAAATACTTGATGAATTATGTTCTTGTTATAGAGTACGAAAAGGTTTTTCTTCCTCCGTATGAATCCGAATCCCTCGTCGCCAAATTGTTGTAGAGTAGTTTCACACTGGAGGATTGTATTTCACTAAGTCGCTCCTAAAAAGGTTCGACTTAGGAAACGTTAGGAACTTGAAATAATAGTTAATGACGCAAAAATCTAGTTGTGGTGGTTGACTGACTGACCAACTCAGTGAGCGGTATTTAGTCACCCCTACCCCCCACGAGGGCATCATGTGGCACAAGGCCGGTTTAACGTGGGATCTCCGATCCCGTGGGCTCGGCCAAAAATATGCCCTTTGAACCCGTATAAACGAGTTCAGGGTCGGTTTACCTCCCAGAAAGAGACTCCGGCCTTCGGCGTAGCCTCGTTCGGGTTCCTCCCCGTCCGAAGGCAGAGAGTTCAACCGGTCAGCCGATCGTCCGACTTCAGACTGAAATCAGACCAACTCACTGAGCTCACTGGCGACTGCTACTACTCCTACTTATTTTAGGTGAGAGAGTCTATTAACAATAGGATAGATGTGTTTCAGTATAAGAGTTCTGAAATACAAGCAACAGTCGGACGAAGTTATAACGAAGCTGAAATGGAAAGTGAACGGACAATTGCGCACAGGACATTTGCGTTTCGGACAATTGTATACCAGACAATTGCCTCCTTGGACATTTGCGTCCCTAGATAAATGTGTACCTGGATAATTGCGTACCTCTGATCATTTTCTGAAGTTATATAATTGCCTTGAAATGCTTCAAAAACATTATCAGAGGTACGCAAATATACAGCGAGGCATTTGTCTAGGAGCGCAAATGTCCGGCACTAGTCCGAATAATGTAAATAGTGTATATAATACCTCATCTCAGAAATATAAACATATACTGAAAGGCCGAAACGTTGTAATAAATATAGCGACAAGATGAGCACAAGTGTCCGAATAATGTAAATAGTGTATATAATACCTCATCTCAGAAATATAGACAGATACTGAAGGGCGGAAACGTTGTAATAAATATGGTGACAAAGATGAGGACAATAGTCCGAATAATGTAAATAGTGTACATAATACCTCATCTCAGAAATATAGACAGATACTGAAAGACCGAAACGTTGTAATGAATCTGGCGACAAAGATGAGGACAATAGTCCGAATAATGTAAATAGTGTACATAATACCTCATCTCATAAATATAGACAGATATTTTAGATATATTGAGAACTAGATGCGCGGCCGTGATCTAACTTGGTAACCAATCTGTGGAGAAATTAACACGCATTTGGAAACAGACACTCTTCCGTGATTTGACTTAGTCGGCTGTGAGATACTATTGAATGAGCTTGTGTACTGAGTGTCCATCGCAGTGGCCGAGCGAATAGATTTTGCCCGTCTCATCCTGGGTTTTTGGAAAAACATTGTATCATCCGAATCTGTCCTATCCCTGCACAGTCCAGATATGGGTTTGTCAGTGAACGAGATGAGGGAGATCGTGACAAGGCTGCTCATGTCAATCACGAAAGAGAACTTTAAAGATCGTTTTAGAATGTGGAAACGACCCTGAACGCGAGTATTTGAAGCGAACTAAGGCGCAGATGCCCGATTTTATTTTTCGTTAATATTTAATGTCTACATGCTTTCTGGACAAACCTCGGACATGCGTTTGAAGGACTGTATGTGTGCCCTGCGTGTATGTGTGTGTGTGTGTATGCATGTGTGTGTACCAATTATCACATTGATTGGTCGAACTATTTTTCTATGTTTTATCAACTCTTATACCATCCTGGGTAAGACGATAAACTACATCCAACAGCAAGGCCTCTAATCAGGAGATTTTGAGGAGCGTGGAACCACCTCTTAATTGTTGGTGTTCCCAGGTCCACTCTGACCCGGGGTGGTAGGACTTATTAGGGTCCCAGCTATGGGAAAATAGTTAACCCCGAAATTGGGGTAAAAACACTATGAAAGTGTAAAAACAGGTTTTAATATCAGAAATGCTTTGTAAAAAATTATTTCCAGCAATAAATTTTTGAAGAAAAAAAAATTATTACCAGCAATACATTTTTGAGGAAAAAATATTACCAGCAATATTTTTTGAAAAAAATTATTTCCAGCAACACATTTTTAAAAAAAAAATTATTACCAGAAATAGATTTTTGACAAATAAAATATTACCAGCGATGAAAATGTTGTCAGCATTAAATAACCCATTGGGGTTGATATGTCGTAAAACAAAAAAAAAACAATCAACTCTCATAATGTTATTTCAAGTCAGCAAATATTATTAAATTTCGAGAATTTGATGGGGAGATAGGAGATAGCAATGATTTAGATACAAATATTTACTAATTAATCCATAGCTGGGGAGGAAAGGTGGATTCATACCTAATCAAAATTTGATAAACAAACAAGAAATTATAATGTGGATATAAAGTGGGTAATCAATTCTGTATTACAATCATTATATAAACGGATCCTCCACTTTGTGGTCACACGGTAGTTTCCAAACATTCATATTCCAGAGAATATAAATAAGTCTAAAAGACTGTGTAGCTAATCAGTATTTCATTGATTGATTGATTCGTTCGTTTTCTATGGCTTATCAACAAATAAGAGCTTATAATGTGCATATAAAGTGGGGGATCAATTCAATATTTCAATCAATATGCAAACTGATCGCTCACTTTGTGACCACATTAGTTTCTATACTTTTCTTTTCCAGAGAATGTAAATAAATCTAAAAGACATCCCTGTGTAGCTAATCAGTATTTCATTGATTGATTGGTTTTCTATGGCTTATCAACAAATAAGAGCTTAGAATGTGTATATAAAGTGGGGGGTCAATTCTAAATAGAATCAATATATGAATTGATCCCTCAATTTGTGGCCACGGTAATTTCCATACATTTATATTCCAGAGAATGTAAATAAATCTAAAATATACATGCCTGTATACCGAATCAGTATTTGATTGACTAACTCGTTTTCTACGGTTTATCACCCCTTTGCAGGTTATTCAAGGCCAGAAAATAATTCTAGATTGTAAGAATTTTCCTTGAGATAATAATGACTTAGAGATACAAGTCTTACTAATTAATTCTATAGCTGGGGAGAAGAAGTGGATTCATATCTTTCCCCAGGGTACTTGTGCGTCTGTTAATATAACGAACTCAGCGGGAATTGGAACTCAGCTCTCCGATTAATAATTCCGAGTTATTATCCGTTACACCAGCCTCACATCCAAACTTACGCCACCTGGTATTCCCAAGCGATCATCCATCGAGGTAATGACCACGCTCGACGTTGCTTAACTTCCGTGATCGTACGAGAACCGGTGTTTCAACGTGATATGGCCTTAAGCCTGGCAATTATGAATAATGTCTGTTGACCTAAGATTACATGTTAAATATTTCTCCCAGTTTTGTAAACTAGGTTACTTCCACGAAGGTTATAATTAGTCATATGACGAGAAAGTTATTTTCTTTCCTCTTTCAATTTTTCCTTTCATTAACGTTGTCCAGTCTAATTAACGTCTTCTTTCTCTCTCCCCCCTCACTCTCCCCCTCACACACAAATAATAATAATAATAATAATCAGTGATAAATATCCAGAAACAATTGACCATCTTGTATCAGGTTGCGCGGTATTGGCACCCACTGAATATAAAACCCGACATGACAGAGTGGGCCAATATCTGCACTGGAATATCGGCAATTTCTACGGAAAGGAAACTGAAAGAAATTGCTATGAACACCACCCAGACCCGGTTACGGAGATAAGACCTGTAACAATTTTCTGGGACTTTACAATACACAAAGACAGAACAAACAAAGCTAATCACCCCAATATTGTGATTATAGACCGCAAAGACAAAAGTGTGCCTCCTTATTGATATGGCAGTTCCTGCAGGCTGCAATGTATCTTTGAAGACCTTAAAAAAAAAAAAAAACTATCAAAATACAAGGACCTTGAAATCGTAATCTCAAAAATGTGGCGCATGAAAACATTAACAATTCCAGTTGTAGTTGGAGCCCTCGGAATGATTGAAAATGATTATAGTAGACTCATTGAAGGGATTTCTGGTAGCCAATGCTTTAAAGAAATACAAAAATTGTACTCACGAGTACAGCACACACCTGACGAAGGGCTTTATCTATATAAAATATGTGCGATTTTTTTTTCAAAACTGCTCAATGGAAAATGTCATCATACCATTTCTGACCTTAGATCTCTGGTCGGGACCCGGAAAGAAATGAGTATACAGCAGAAACTAAAGGACGTAAAACAATAATAATAATGATGATGGGTGATTCTGTCTGAGGTCCTACGACTTGATGTACGACCTCAGACAGATTCTTCCGTAAAATATTTGCAGCGCCAAGCAACGCGGACTTCTGAAGCGATGGGATTCTAGGCTTTATTCCGATTTTCTTAAAGTCGATCTTTAGGTTCGGTAGTATATTATTATTATTATTATTATTTTCTATTCACTTCTTCATTAGTTTTTCTTTTCAACCGGAGATCTTGCATTATGGGTGTTCTCCATCATATCGTACAACCTCAGACAGAGAGTATCATTCGTAGAATATTTGCAGAACCAAGCAACGCGGACTTCTGAAGCGATAAGATTCTATGCTTTAGGCTCGGTAGTATAGTATATTATTATCATTATTATTATTATTTTCTATTCTCTTCTCCATTAGTTTTCCTTTTCAACCGGAGATTATGGGTGTTCTCCATCAAGTCGTACAACCTCAGACAGAGAGCATCATTCGTAGAATATTTGCAGAGCCAAGCAACGCGGACTTCTGAAGCGATGGGATTTTTTGGCTTTATACCAATTTTGTCAATTTAGGACTAAGTTCGATGATATTGACTCCAACGATGAAATGATAACTTATACAATATTGACCTGAATGTCCCATATTTTAGCGACCTCAACACGCAGGTCAGTGTACTTTATAAGATTTCCAATTTTCCAAGGAAATAAAACAATAATAATGATAATGATGGGTGTTCTCCATAAAGTCATACGACCTCAGACAGCAACATTCGTAGAATATTTGCAGCGGCAAGCAACTTCTGAAGCGATGAGACACGAGGCTTTATTCCACTTCTCTCAATGTAGGTCTTCATGTTCGCTGGTATAGATCCGAACTCCCTAATGATAACGAGGAGGCTGGGAGGTGGGGACCATATTGGCCTGAACATCCGACATTCTCGCAACCTCAATCTGGCGGTCAGTGTACTTGTTAAGCTTCCCAATTTTTCAAACCTGCTCAGTGGAAAATGTCCTGATGCCATTTCTAACCTTAGGTCTATGGTTGGGACCCGGAAAGAAATGAGTATACACCAGAAAATAAAGGAAGTAAAACAATAATAATAATAATAAAGATGGGTCTTCCCCATCAAGGCGTACGACCTCAAACAGATAGCCTCTTTCGGAGAATATTTGCAGCGCCAAGCAACGTAGACTTCTGAAGCGATGAGATTTATTCCGATTTTATTAATGTAGGTGTTTAGGTTCGCTGGTATAGTATATTATCATCATCATCATCATCATTATATTTCAATTTCTGCTATGGTCACAAGTCTGGGGGAAGAACTCAGGCAGATTGTGGTGGGTTGTTATGGCTACATTTCATGATTTGTTTTGCCAACTTCCATAACATCAAGTTCCAAGGACAAACTTCTTACTGTGTGGGCTGGACTTATCAAGACAATTTTTTGTATTTCTCTTGGGATTTCTAGGGATTTTTTCAAAGTGTTGTTGTGTTCCTTTTTTATCATTCCAAGCGCACCTACTATGACTGGTACTATTCTTGTTTTCAATTTCCACATTTTTTTCTATTTCGATTTCCAGGTCTTTATACTTCGGTAGTTTTTCAAATTCCTTGGTTGCTAGACAAGCCATGTCAATTAGTAGGCAAGGTTTTTTCTTTTCGGTTTTTTGACAATTATTTATTACTTACTTACTTATTACTTTGAAAAAGTCAGCCATTTTCAAGGATGTTTTTGTGGATTTACAAATGGGGTATAAGTGGTAATGCAACCAGTCTAAAAGTCACTTAATAATGTATCCATTAAAAGAGTTGAGGACTTAAAATATCTTGAATCTCGTATAATAGATTCCCCAAAATCCCAACACCCTCAAAGCTCTTGCATGTAACAAACTTCACAAGACTTGGCACTCGAAACTTTCATCCTCCTGAAAAGTCCAAACGTTTCGAACATGGATTGAACCAGTCCTACTATGTATATCAGAAACTTGGACATTATCGATTCGCCTTGAAAGACCACTGGATGGAACATATACAAATCTACTTAGAAAAACCCAGATCATCAGTTGGAGATCCCATGCAACGCTTAACACAATTTACAGAGAACTGAGACCAACCTCTCTTAAGTACAAACAAGAACAATTATGGTTTCTTGGCCACTGCCACTGAGTAGACAGGGAAATCATCTCATCTTTACACCTATAGCATCCTTATGGAAGTGTATTCTCACAAAAAGTGACTTCTCCAGACACTATACCTCAGGGCTCAGAGTTGGATATTAGGGATCTGGGGACAGCAATGCAGGACTAAAGAAAAGGAATTCTCAATGTAGTTTCAACCAATTTTATGAAGGTTTGATGATGATGAAGATATTATCTAATTACAAAAGCTTTTAACAATACTAACATGGAGGAAAAAGAACTCCTTTTGAAACTTTGCCAGAATAGTCAGTACCTCTCCACAATCCCTGATTGACCTTGACTTTGCTGATGATCTTGCATTAATTTCTCAATGTATGAAGGACGCAGAATCCTTGCTACAATCACTTGAGCAAGCAGCAAACCAAGCAGATCTCTCTTGCAACATGAGTAAGACAATATATCACAACCCCCCCTTGAACCATCCAAGTTGAAGTTACTCAATAATATATCCATCAAAAGAGTTGAGGACTTCAAATATCTTGGATATCACATAATAGATTCCCAAAAAGACTTCAACACCCTCAAAGCTCTTGCATGGGTTGCATGTAACAGACTTCACAAGATTTGGCCCTTGAACCTTCCATCCTCCTTAAAAGTTCAAATCTTTCAAACACTGACTGAACAAGTCCTACTGTATAGATCAAAAACTTGGACATTATCTGCTCATCTTGAAAGATGACTGGATGGAACATATACAAATACTGCAACCACTGAGTTATTACTACTCGTAGCTGGATGACACATTTTGTCTCCAGAGAATACAAGAGATACCAATTGCCACAGTTGCCAATCAAGTGTACGCGTTAATGTAAACCAATCCTAATGACTCGGCTCTATAGGAACTAGAAAAATTGACCAATCCAATCTCCATCAGATTACCAGATTACTCAAGCATTCTCATTAACCTAGACCAATCCTTTTGAACCAACTTTCAGTCAAGGTGTCTGAAGGCCACCAACACTAAACTTCTATCATACCAACATGTGTCAGTGCTACATATGGCATCTTAAGCATCAGATTATTCAACTGGCCTGTGATTAATGTTTGACCACTCACTTTAACCTTTCCTACTGGTTTCATTTAAACAAAAATCACATCACCTAGTGTTGATACTAGGGTAGTTGCTTGTCTCCGTAAGTAATGTTCATTTTTGGCCCCGTTCTTCACGGCACACCACAGCCAGCATAGAACCTAAATATCAAATTTCATTTTTAATTGCAATTATGTTCTTTTGATAAGTTTATAAAATATAAGTGTAAATTTTATCTTGGAAAAACATTTTCAAGTCAAATATTTAAATGTATTGAGTATTTTTACAAATATTTTACTAATGTTTAACTTAAATATATAATTTATGATACTTTTGTTAATAAAATGACTGGATGGAACATATACAAATCTGCTTAGAAAAATCCAGAACATCAGTTGGAGATCCCATGCAACACTTAATACAATTTACGGAGAACTGTGACCAATCTCTCTTAAGTGCAAACAAAATCGATTACAGTTTACCGGCCACTGCAACCGAGCAGACGGGGAAATCGTTTTATCCTTACTTCTATGGCATCCTTCTGGGGGGATGTCTTCTCACGAAAGTTAACTTTCCCAGACACCATGGCTTTGGACTCAGGGTTGGATATTGAGGATCTGGGGATGGCAAATCAGGACCGAGCTCAGTGGAAAGGGATTGCCAATGGAATTCCGATCAACCATAGGGATGTCGAAGAATGATGATGATGAAATGATGATGATGAAATGATGATAAGTTGCTGAAAGATAGACATTTTTAAATTCCCAGTTAAAAAAAAGTATACTTTAACCGTGTTCATAAAAAGTTGTTCAAGATATTATATATATATATATATATATATATATATATATATATATATATATATATATATATATATAATGAATGGTAATATCGTTTGAAACCCTCATTAGTTCAACTTGTTTTTTATAACAAATTGATGTCCAAGGAACAATTGGAAATAAAAAAAAAAAAGAAAGAACCAAGAACATAACACTGTACGAATCCTCTTGCCAAGTGTTTAAGCTCCAAGTCCAAAGAAAAACACCTAAAACGAGTAAAAGACTAAACGGGTGCTCAATACACTAAGTAGAGCAAAAACTAAACTAAAATAATCCTAAGAAGCCAGATAAACCTACCTAGGTTTTACCTAAACGGATCTGGCTAAAAAGGCAAATAATAGAACAATATTTATTGATAAAACCAAATAAAACCATGACCACCTAAAAAAAAAAAAATCTACATGTTACTCTAATAACCAGCTTTTCTTATGTCGCCACCTACAAAGAATTTCCGATTTTTGGTTTAATAAATTTTTAGATTCTTTATGGGTAGCGATAGCTAGCTTTTCCTCCATGCATAGGGAACAAAATTTATCGCCTGCCTTATATTTATAACATTATTTTAATATTTCCCATTTTAAAATGGGATCATTATTGTCTTCATGTTTAATCCTCCATATATAAGTGGACAGGGCAGTACTATGTTTATAGGTTTTGTGTTTGAAACTACTGAGAACGTTTTTTAAAAACTGCTCTGGGTAGAACCTATATAAACTATAGGGTTCTTATCAGTACTATTAAATTTATTTCTATATCTTTTTTTTAATTTTTATATATATATATATGATTATATATATATATATATATATATATATATATATATATATAAATCGAATCTTTTTTCCAGCTAATGCTCTGCGATGGAGCGATAAGGGTCAAAAAGCAGTCGTGGCTCTTAGGGCATTGTTCCGAGGTTATCTGAATATTTAGATGAGTATCACTGCGGAACTGAGTGAGTATCGAGTCTAGTTGGTGTCTTTCTCGTCACCGAGGTACAGTTGGTATGACGTTTGCGTTGTATCGGAACTGTCAAGGTTCGATTCTTGTTAGTGGATGCGCATTGCTGAGTCCCAAATAGGACGAAACGGCTGTCCAGTGCTTTCTGCATTCTGTTGAGGATTATTCTAGGCTTTGACGAATTACTATAAAACTAACCTAAATCCCCAATAAATAATATATATATATATATATATATATATATATATATATATATATATATATATATATTTTATATAAAATATATAACACATATGTAAAATTCCAATAACATTGAAGAAATGTGAAACAAAATGGCATTTTGTAGTGATCTTATAATATACTTATAATAATTTTTTTCCTTAAATAATTATATATATATATATATATATACAAATTTTATAGGATATTACATTTAACACATGTAAAAGAACTAAAATGTCATGTTTCTTTTAGGATTGTTTACAAATGAATTTATACATTTTTAATATTAATTTACAAAAAAAATTAAAAATTATACTAATAAATATTTAATCAATAATATCATAATCTACAATTAAATATGAATTTAAGCGTGCTACTGAGTTGATATCTCGGTCCCACCCATTCACTGTCAAAACAATTAAATGTAACCGCCTCTTCTACTCTAACAGCTTCTTCTCTCGCACTTCCCGACAGTGGAACTCCCTTCCTCTTATTTGCTTCCGTGATAGCTATAATCTTCAGTTATTGAAATGCAATGTCAATCGACATCGTCTGATGCCTTGATCTTGATCCCCGTCCTTCTCTATATCCGTTCCTCAAACACCCCTCTTTACTCTTGTTCCCACTCTCTGCAACCCCTTGCGTGCTAGTGGCACTCTCGCCTTGCTTCGGGTGAAATGCTTAAAAAATAAATATGTCTTATAATTTTTTTTTTTTTTATCATGTGTTGCCGTATTGCATTTCGTTGTTTACAACTCAATTTACCTTACTGGAGAATGTATTTCTGAAAAAAAAACAATATTGTTTTGAACATTGGTGCTGTTACGATATATTTAAAGATTCTTGATGAAATCCAAAGAAGAATATGCAATGTTATTGGTCCTGACCTGGAAAATCGGCTCCAATCATTTTCCCACCGCCGTAATGTATATTCCCTGTGCATTTTTTTAAATAAATACTTTCAGGGTAATTATTCTGATGACCTTTCCTTCCTCTATGCCACCTAGATTTTATCAATTTAAGTTCAGTACTAGATTGGCGGCAAGGTCTCATCATTTTACAGTTAAAATTGCTAGATGTAACCGCAAGTTCTATATTAATAGTTTCTTCTCTTGCACTTCTCGCCTGTAGAACTCTCTTCCCGTTTCTTGCTTCTCGGGCAACTTTGATCTTCAAAATGTAAATGCAATGTCAATCGATATCCCCTGTCTTCTTAATTCCCCCCTTTTTTGTCCTCTCTCCTTAATAGTATTTTTCTAATATTCTCTAACACTCAGTAACCCTCTTGCGTCTTAGTCGTTTTGTTGCCTTGCTTAGGGTGAAATGATAAAAAAAGCATATATGATTACAACCACAACTCTTTCATGTAGACTTACTTGTTAACTGATGTATTTACGTATTTGAAATCATTATCTTTGCTAATATCATATGCGGGAATGCTTAGGTGTGTAAATCAAATTAAATTATCAAATGTTATCTGTCTCTATCTCTGAGATGAGGTAGTATGATTACTTGCATTATTTACATTATTCCGACTGTTATCCTCATCTTCATTGGCATATTCACAACGTTTCGGCCGTTTTACGCTTCGGCCTTTATGTCTATGTCTCTCTATATATCTGTCTATATCTCTGAGATGAGGTATTATGATTACTTGCATTGTTTATATTATTCGGACTGTTATCCTCATCTTCATTGCCATATTCACAACGTTTCGGCCGTTGTACGCTCCGGCCTTTATGTCTATGTCTCTCTATATATCTGTCTATATCTGTGAGATGAGGTATTTATGATTACTTGCATTATTTATATTATTCGGACTGTTATCCTCATCTTCATTGACATATTCACAACGTTTCAGCCGTTTTACACTCCGGCCTTTATGTCTATGTCTCTATATATATATCTGTCTATATCTCTGAGATGACGTATTATGATTACTTGCATTATTTACATTATTCAGACTGTTATCCTCATCTTCATTGCCATATTCACAACGTTTCGGCCGTTGTACGCTGCGGCCTTCTTCAGGTGATTGGAATTTCGATCCGTACCGCTTATTTCGTCCACCAGAGCAGATTGTTCTACATCCACGTGACATGCCTCTTCCGGGTGTCTCAGTTATTTCTCTTTAACTTTCCAAGTTTTGGTTCACCACTGCTGTGGCCTGGTATTGAACTCACAACTAAAGACGTTGGTTAAATCCAGTGTCCAAACCCAAAGAGAAACAAGAGCAATATACCCTCGAAGATTAAATAAAATTCACAGTAAATCATCGCTGGAACATAGAAAAGAGAAACAATTCATTCTTTAATGATAGCCGTCCTTTGGTGGTTAGATGAATGAACTAGCCTGTACCGAATTGGGGCGAAAGGATAGAGAGAACTGACCTCGAAACCCTCTCTTCCTGGATTTATATTGACACCGTAAAGATCTAGGTTTATCAAGAGTTTTAAATTTGTCCTTCGCTTTGGAATATTCATCTTTGATCTTTTATCTTGTCTTATCAAGTATTGTGGATGACAGAAGTTATAAATTTTAAGTTTTCCTTAAGAATGCCGGTGTTAAAAATAATTTTTCGATAAGGATTAAAAAAGTGACACTTTTCAATAGATATGGTGAAATATTTTTATTTCATTTTATTTGTTAAACTTTGCCTATCAGTAGAATATTGCGCCTTCAAATAACGTAGATAATGATAAGTCCTTTTAATGATATTCATGGCAAGGCACCTACAATTTCAGAGGGGGGGAAAAATTTTTGATTTGAAGCCCAGGAATTAGTGACCAAAGCTGTCTTATCAACATTTACTTTTTTTTTCTACCTAGATTTATATACGTTAAAAATTAAACTTACATTTAAAGTCAATTAAAAAATTTTTTGTGAATTTGGACGTTTATTTTCATATGGTTTTTTTTCGTCTTCAGAAATATCTGTGAATTTTTTTTTTTTTTTTTTTTGGCTTATGCTAAGTCTCGAAAAAACACTATATAAAATTCGCTATTTTTTTTTTTTTTCCCCAATTTGAATTTTCAAAAAAAGTCTTTATTTTTTATATAGGAAAAATCTCAAAATTGCCATAAAACATTGTTGATGTCTGCATAATAGATAATTCCATTTAAATTGGAATTATCTATTATTTTGAAATTAAATATATATCAGGTCATCCCATAAGTTCTGTCCGAATTTTGAATAAAAAAAAAAGTGACCAAATGTTACATTTAATTACAGATTCAATCAACAATGTATTTTCCCTGATTATCTATGACTTCCTTCCATCTATTAACAAACTTACTAATTCCATTACTGTAAAATTCTTTTTTGGCTTTGATTCGAAGAACTCACAAATGTCAGTTTTAACCTCTTCCTGTGTTACAAAAGCTGTTTCTTCCAAATGATTCTGTAAGCTACGAAACAAATGGTAGTCTGAAGGAGCAAGATCAACTAATAAGGTGGATGAGAAATTTTCTCCCAACCAAGTTCTTCAATCTTTTTGACGTGATTCTTGCTTGTGTGGGGTCGCGCATTGTCCTGATGAAACATCACCTCTTTTCGATTCACTAGAGCAGGAAACTTTTTTTTTTCTCAAAGCTTGGTTCAAACGCTCTAATTGCTGACAGTATATTTGAGCATTAATTGTTGCATTAGGTGGTAAGAATTCAAAAGTGGATTATTCCTTGGCGATCCCAAAAAGATTGAAAAAGAACCTTTTGCCCATGAAGTTCCCTTCTCGACTGTGGCTGGGGTCCTTCCCTTTTTAAAGCCACTGTCTACGACGCTTAACATTTCGATAAAAGATCCATTTTTTATCGCCAGTCACAAGTCTATCCAAAAAAAGGTGAAACAAGTTGGCGAAAGAATGGAGAGAAGAAAGAGATGTCAACTCGGGATTTGAGGTTGTTTTCAGACAATTTATTTGAGGCACCCATTTTCCAAGTTTAGGAACTTTTTGACTTGAAGATGACGATGAACAGTTGTATGGTTTGAACTGAGAACCACTGACAATTCCTCAACTGATAAAGCAGGATTTTCTTCAAGGGCTGCTTCAAGAAGCTTTTCATCAAACTCAACTGGACGTCCGGTTCGATCTTCATCTTCAAGGGTGAAATCTCCACCTCTGAATTTTTGCAAACCATCTTCTGCAAGTTCTTTCATTCACATTCCTCTCCATAAACTGAGTGAATGTTTCTAGCCGCTTCGGCTGCTGAGTTTCCTTTCTTGAACTCATAAAGCATTATGCGCCTCAAATAATTCTTGGGTACTTCCATGTTAGCAGGGTTTTAATCAAACAAAATTTAATTTTATCGTTCTCTGAAATAAAATTTGATCAGTTTAAATGCATCTAAACATAAAAATAATGTTCAGCTCCATTAGACATTATAAAAATATATTTAAATTTATTCATTTTAACAAAAATTAAAATTAGGACAGAACTTTTGGGATGACCTGATATGAGATACATTGTATTTATTTTCAATTTTTAAAAGGAATTTTTCACTTATATTGCATTACATCCATTATTGTTATATAAACATTCCTTTTATTTGTGAAGATATTGAATACTACCTTAAGAATACAAGATTGAAATGTAGTATTTCCAGGAGAGGTATCCCATGATCATAGATTCAATCCTTAAATAAAAACTTAAACTTTCATTTGAACGATCAAATTTTTTTAAGACCGTTGCACCAGGCCCTGTATATATATATATATTGTCCTTCATCCAAATTTTTATATTTTTAAATGCTTTTTCAAGTTTCTTTGGTTACCCAAATTATGAAATTTTTGAATTTATAAATACTTAAAAAAAAAATATATGTGTTTTATTAATATATTTTTTTTAATTTGTCTAATCAATTTTAAGCAAATTTAATCTATATTTTTTTTTTATTTTCGTTAGTTTATTTTTTATTGAATCGGATTTAAAATGGAAATAATTTGTATGCAGTTATTTATTTATTATCTCATTTTATCTAACCTTATATATATATATATATATATCATATATATATATATATATATATATTTTGTAAAATAATATAAAATTTATTAATAGCTCTATCTCTGATATTGAAACATATTTTATATAAATATAATATATAAAAGTTTAAATACATATATAAATATTTTTATATATATATATTTATATATATATATATATATATATATATATATATATATATATATATATATATATATATATATTCATGAATTATTCACACAAAAACTAATGCAAAGGTTAATGATTTAATTAATAAGAAATCCATCATCGCAAACAATTCAAATAATATTTAAAAAATAAATGAATCCGTTATGAATGAAATGATCCTTGTTTATATAAATTTCTGCCGTATTAGTTCTTATTTTTTATATATCAAAAACCTGTTCCTGACAAGACATCATCAAATGATTTTTATAGAATAGATGTTGTTTTTTTTTTTTTAGTTTAGTAATAAGAGGACAACGAAAATTTATGTATTGTTGTATCCGAAAATGCTATTGGAAATGATTGTTTTTTTTTTTTTTAGCGCTTTAATAAATATATATATATATATATATATATATATATATATATATATATATATAAAACCATTTATTTTTTAAAATTATAACATAAATATGTTATAAAAAAACTAAAAAATAGCCATTTTAACAATTTTAAAAACCTCCGGTGTCTTATTAAGATCATGATGTTGAATGTAAAATAAATGGTTTTAAAAAATTTTCAAATTAATTAACGATCCTTCATTCAGGGAAAACGTTGTTACAAAATACAGAATTACCAATCAAAATACAAGTATAGGAAAATTCAAAAAAATAACTTTAACGAAGTCATTTATAATAGTTTATTCAGATCTTTTTAAAATTATGGGTAATATTAAAAAAATTCAATTTATTCTAACCATATAATTATTAAATTATATGATAAAATTTGATATTTAAATTTTCTAAAAATACCAATTTAAAAAGCCCAAATTTAATCACTATTAATCACCAAAACCATTTATTTTACACTAAAATATCATCATTGATAAGACACCGGAGGTGTTTATTTAAAATAAAGCTATTTTTCTAGTGATTTTATAACATATTTATAAAATAATTTTTTAAAATAAATAATAATATCTGCTCTACTTTTATTGAGCAATACTTTTAAGAATAGTAATTTTTAAAACCAGAAGTAATTTATTATATATAAATTATATATTATATATATATATATATATATATATATATATATATATATATATATATATATATGATATATTTCAATCAAAAGAATTAACGCAATATAAATTATAAAATTCATGAATCATTTATATAAAAAAAAATATAAAATTTTTAAATATTTAGAATACATTGATCGCAATCAATATAAAAAATAAATCATATATGATTTAAATCCCCCTTTTGTATTTTAATGATATTTATGATTCTGTTTATAAATTTAGATTCATAAACAATACATTTAATTTTTTTTAATTCATTTCGTCTGTTCCTACAGACATCATCAAATATTTCTTAAATGATATCATTTTAAATGGTTTTTTTACTTCTCGGGAATCATAAATCATTCATAATACAAAATGGGGTTGAATATCTTATTTATATTGTTTGCGAAGATGTATTCTATATTTAAATCATTAAACCTCTATATTTGTTTTTTGTATGAATGATTCATGAATTTATAAATTATAATTGCACCTTTTTAATTGAAATTAAAATAACTGATCCAACGTGCAACTTTCGGATAATAAGTGTGACATTACTGTAATTATTGAACAATATAGTTCATGCCATATTGACGGAAAATCTACCAGTAAAAAAAGAATTCTCTTATTGCTATATTTGTACAAAAACGCACAACCTTAAAATTTAAATTCAAACTCAGCGTTGCGACCGCACGTTCCAAAAACAATAACACATTTCTCATAGCATTTTTTGGATTACATCTCTATTTTCGTTGTCCTCTTATTACTGAGAAGTAAAAAACAAGAACAAAATCTATTTCCATACCTGAGGATGTCTGTAGGAACAGACGAAAGCTTGTAAAAAAAATTAAAAAGACCTTATGCAACTGGAATTTATAAACAGGATCATATCATTCATATACAGGTTCGGGGTTAGTGTATCTTATTGATATTGTTTGCGAAGATGTATTCTCGCCATTTAAATCATTAACCTCTATATTTGTTTTTTTTTTATGAATGATTCATGAAATTATAAATTAATATATACCTATAATTGAAATTATATATATATATATATATATATATATATATATATATATATATATATATATACTCAACTCTCCTGTCGAATTCGACGTATGAGGTCAATTTTATTTTCAGTTTTTAGAAATTGACATCTCGACACCAGCACATGAGATTTAATTATAGTGGTGAAGGTTTTGATCAACATATCACAAATAAACAAAATAATATTAACATAGGACAAATCTTAATAGATAGCACCAAAATCTGATAGAGAATACAATGCAAAGGAAGATTCCAAATTCTGGAGGCTGCCTCATCTGTCTTCTGCGAGTTTCCGGATTCGTTGAAGATCTTCCTTGATTGTAAATATCTCCAAAGGAAAAGTGGGATCTTTCTGCTTTGTTCTTTGAATGTCTTGGTTCAGCGTAGTGGCTGTGGTGGTTCTTGGATGACCTCTGAACTTTTTGAAGTCAGTCGTTCTATGGATTTGTTAGCTGAACATTCTGGATCCGTTCTGTTTATTGACATTCGTATGTTTTCTTGAACTGTATTACAGACCCACGGTCTGATACTTTCCAACATCGATGTACAATATACCCCCTTTTACTCTTGACAACAAATCAGTTTCCATAATGTTTCTATTCTTTCTCTAAACATATCAGCTGTTGTTTGTTTTTGCCGATGTTACTGTTCAGACCAGGTCTAATTTTGATTTTCCGAATATTGTCAAAGTACACACAAACATAAAATTTTCAGTTTGACCGTTGATATGGCGTCATCTTGAGTGACTTCAAATTGGTCCAATCAAACGTGAGATCACCGGAATTAAAAATCAATTACGTCACTACACGCAAAACAATCCTTGAAAATGAATGTAGCTACATTCGAAAGTATTCGGGAGGGGGGAGGAATAATATAAAATAAAAGTTAATCTGAATTTTGGCAAATTTACCGATAATACAAAACAACTTATTCGGAAATTTGAAAGATTTAATTTAAAAACTTGATAGACAGAATTTGCCCGTATTATTTAACAAAATATGTTTGATATATCGCCCGAGGAGACACATTTGTATTGTTGTAACATAATTGTAATTGGGTATCGATTTTTAACATGTTTTCGTTTTAATATCCTAAAATAAATAATATTACACATATATATATATATATATATATATATTAGTATTGGTTATCGGTCATATCTTACCGACTATTTTGTGTTAGGAAGAATAACATGTTTTAGTCTTTCTGTGGCACACCTATACTAATATTAGCATTAGTGTAGCCATTGATACACTAACACTGAATGCGAATACAGAAAGACGAGATACGCAAGCGTAACAAACAAAACATTCAAATAAGGCAAACAACTTACATACATATATTCAAAAGATTTACATATGTCCGCCAAAAAATGATTGTTCATATTGTCCCAAAGGAACGAGGAGGTTTACGAGAACAAAGAAATAACATAACCAACTTTATGGCCTTTGATCGTCCGCAGATAAGTGAATAGAAATTACTTCTTTTTTTTTTTTCGCTAGGCCGTGCACATGTTGACCAAGTCTCCACGTGTGTGTACGCCCTGATGGTCAGGAAGAGGACGTTCCTCTAAAAACGGAAACAAAAACTAAAAAGGGACAGAAGAGTTCCCTCTCTAAAGGGGCCGAACCCCCATGAGCTTTTTGTTAAATTAAGGGAAAACAACTGCTGTCTCTCTCTCTCTATATATATATATATATATAAGTGTGTGTGTGTTTATACAGAGGCCAAATGTTTAGAACGTTCGCTTTCTGACCATGAGATCCGGGTTCGAATCTCACCATGGTCAATTTATCATGAGGATGAGTTCCTGATGTTATCGGACTAGAGGGGTCAATCCCAGCGTGCAGCATCATTGGAAAGTAACTGAAAACCAGACCACACGTTGTCCCAAGCCTGATGAGTGAAATAGGGTTACAGAACACTTAGGGTACCGTCGATAGCTAACAAGTCATCGTGACCGAGGGTTTGATTGTGTTAGCCTTATTCAGATTGTTGATTACGCTAGATAACACGCTCTCTTCCAGAAACTGTAACTAAGGTCTGCTCGGCATAGCTGTAGTTTAAACCACAGGTGGGCTTTGTGAGTATTGAACAAACACAAATGTGCCTGAGCGAGCATCTGCAATAGGGACTGGCTAACCGCCCTAGTAGGCGTGTATCCTCGAATACGAGTAGCCAGCTATTATTATACAGAGGCATAGATGCACATATATTGAAAGATGCGTACTGACATTTACACGGTCTTGCGACAAATCACGTGATCTGGTGGGTTCTGTTTCCCGTCGAGTCAAACGTGTCATATGAAGTCTAAAAATATTTCTTGCTATTCCTTGTGATCACTTGACAAATAAAAATATACTCTACAACAGGCGCCATATATGGCCGATTTTTTAGAGATTTGCATTTTATATATATTACATATATATATATATATATATATATATATATATATATATATATGTGTGTGTGTGTGTGTATGTGTGTCTAGGTATTATACTTGCATCTTTTACATTTTATAGTTATTTTTCACTTTCAGACGCAATGGAACACAAAGTCTCTAATTAGCGACTTAATAAACAAAATAACTTGTAATTATATATATATATATATATATATATATATATATATATATATATATATATGTATATGTGTGTGTGTGTAATTGTATTTTAATTTATTACCATAATGCAACGTGCAAACATCAGCGTCAATTTTCGCACTAATTATGATTATTCATTGAAACACATTCTTACAAATTAAATATGTCTTAAAGTGTATATATATATATATATATATATACTAAAAAAGTATATTAAAATATATATATTAAAAGTATATATATATATATACTAAAATAAAATAAAAAGTATATTAAAGTATATATATTAAAAGTGTATATATATATATATATACACTAAAAAAAGTATATTAAAAGTATATATATTAAAGTATATTTAGGCAGCAACTTTTCTTTTAAACATGTTGTTTCGTTGAAGATGACAGGCAAGGAGAATTAATTTTTTATTTATTTATTTATTTTTTTTCCAACAATTTTACATTTTTTTCCGTTTGATGGGCGAAAGAGAGTAAAAACATTGTCTAGATTTTCATAAGCGCTTTCGGCCGCTTCTTCAACCATCTTCAAAACGGGGGCAGGGATAGGTGTTATTAATTTCGTCTCATATTTGACTGTTTAAATGCCTTTCTATAGCACTTTGATCAGATGTGTGGCACGTGAGATGCCTACGTATATATATGCAGGATCTTGCTAGTTTTACATCGTCATCAAGTATGCATATGATTAGATGAAGGCAGAGAAACATGCGATAGAAAGATATGACTAGACATAGCAAGATATGATTAGTCATAGATATATATAACTACTCATATATATATATATATATTACTAGTCATAGATAGATATGGCTAGTCATAGATAAATAGATAAGTCAACGACGAAATTATTCACCCATCAATTTTGAATATTTTTATCCATTTCTCAAAGTCTAATGCCCGTATGATGTCAGGTTTTTCATATGTTAATAAGCGCACACAAAAAGGAATATAAAACTCAATTTTCAGAACAATAGGTTAAATACAACAAATTGGACAGACGAATTATGCAAAATAAAAAAAGAGACTTCAATCGAATCATCTCCAACAGCAACAAAAGGGACGGTCAGTGAATCTTCGTTGACGATCAAAGTCTTTCCTAAACCCCAAATTTTACTACTAAAAATCTTTTCTAAACCTCAGATTTTTCTGTGGACCATTCACCAAAGACTTTAATTCAATTAAAACTATTTTTACTTCATTTTGAGTCTTGAATTCATGAACATATGTTTGTAAATACAAAGGATTTATTTAACAGGCATGAGACCTTTCTTTTTATTTTTATAATTGTTTGGAATTCGGACGTTCGAATTTTTAAAATAAAAACGCTTGGATGGCCGAATTTCCTACAATGCTATGTCCTACTCTCGACGTAGACACATAGAGCTAACCATGAGAGACAAATTTGAAAAAAAAAAACCTTAATGATGACATTAATAATAATAAGATTAATAAACTTACTATTTTCACACCTGTTTAAATAATATGGTAGTTTTAAGAAAGTCTTATTTTCACTTATTTAAATAATTATTAAAATAATTATTTAAATATTTTTAGGCAAATTTTTATAATGGAAAATAGCAGACGACAACAAAGTCAATAAAATCAAAATGAATTAAAAGAAAATATGAAGAGAAACATTACTTATATAATTACTTATATATAGCAATTACTTATATATAGCCATTTTAAAAATTTGAATTACAAATAAATTACACAGAAGAAATATTTATTAAAATAGGCTTTCAAATGCAAATTAAATGAGCCCGCTTATGTTGTAAATGCATTTGGTAATATTGTGACCCCTGTGGTCGATCCTAATCAGTGGTAACAAATAATCGATGTTTACTCGTTCCCCCACGAGGACGAGGTGTGACACAAGGTCATTTTAAAGTGGGGACACGAGCATGTAAACCCGGGCAAGGGACAAAAATTGCCCACGGCCCACGCAACTGTCGGATGCGCTGGCCTCGGTGTGAGCCCCGATCCCTCCCTCTAGTGTAATGGGAGGGCTCGGCCTCGGGCAGCTGTTCCCCAGGGCTGGGCACCTCTTCAGTATAATTTTCTCAGTTGCCCCTCTTTTGACAGAGAAGCCCCTGAGCGTACTCTGTCCAAGGACAGAGACGCAACTGAGAGATGATAAATAATCCGTACAAATTACTTTATAGTAATTTATACACTTTACCCTTTACGTAACAGTTGCATTTTATTTTAGATGATCTATATATTTTAATTAAATTTATAAGATCTATATGCTTAAAGTTTTCTTTTATCTATTTATTTAGATAATTTTGTTTGATCTATAATTTTTAATAATTTTGTGTGTTTATTTTGTTTTTCATGTTTTTTTTTTCGCTTTTTTTCATTTATTTCTTAAATGGCCATATTTATAAAGGGCCATGCTATAAATTTTGAAATTCTTTTAACTCACAAAGTATGCTGTTTGTCTAAAGCCTTGTTAAAGTACGTTTCCTTTCTTCATAGAAAGTGTCAATTGTCTTATGGCTACAATGTAACAAACTTAATAAAACGTCTATATCGTTGTCGTGTCCGCTAAAATATCAAATACAATATTTATAAACAAATCACACTCAAGAAAATACACGAAATCCGCCCCAAACGGGATACGCACAGCTGTCACCAAGTTACACGACACTCTCGCTTATGAATTTCACGACCTCATGCTAAAAGCGACAGCGTTGACAAAACTTCCGACTACGGCAACACCGCCAACAGTAAGAAACAATTTCTAACTATCTTTTGTATCCGCTTTACTATGAATCACACACACACACACACACAGGTGCTGAATTTTTCATACAAACACACATATAACAACATTTCATTATTTCTCACATACGTACACAAAGACAATTTATATTTTATTTCGAAACTTTATTAACGCAAACAAAAAGACATTACTTTCCAATCTATCACCAACTGCTTGTATTCTTGTCGTTATATTAAATTAATGTTTATTTGTTGAAACTACATTGTCTTTTCTACTGAATTTTATTCCTTCAATGAAAATCGTGTGATTATTCTGGACGGCGAAATTACGAGCAACTCCCGCAACAATATTTTGTTATTTTATCGAATCCCGACACTCCGAATTTTGATATTCAGCGAAAAACCGAGTAGAAGGATTCCTACATTGTCAACGATTTGCTTGTGTGACATGGTGCAGAGTCCGGTTGCCAAATATAGTGACTTCCAGTAGCCGCCCTCTCTTCCTGAGCCAGTAGATGCAGTATCCAGATTTGTTTTCCAATCATTTATGACCTATGCAGCTAAATCTGGAGGTCATGATGAGTGCATCCGATTATAAACAAAACAAATTTCGCTGCTATCTCTTCCCGTTTCTTCCATACTTTTTTTCCTTTTTCTCTGGAAAAGAGGAAGTATCTTGTGTCTTTCTTTCTTACTTTTTTCTTTTCTCCTTTTTTTCGCGCGAAAAGAGGTTTTATGTGGTTTTAAATTTGAAATTTGAATAGTCCAATAAGCACTCATTTACTAACGCCATTGCAACATGATTTATGTAGCGTTCACTTTCATGTTGATGTAATTATCCCAATATATATGTCTTTCATATATATAAATATATGTTTTATATATATATATACACACACATATATATATACATATATATATATATATATATATATATATATATGTCACCATGCATAATTAGAAAACTGAAAAGAGATATTCATAAATATATGATTTATTTTTTTCGGTTTGTTAACCATTTGATAGTTATTTAGAGATGAAGAATATTTCGGAGTTGAGAATAATTCTCTAATTGCGTTTAGGCGATCTGAGAGAAAGAAAGAAAGAAAAGAAAAGGAAGGAAAGAAAGGAGAAAAAAATAAATAATACGAAACCCGGTCATAAGCACACACGCTTAGCTGACACATAACAGGTGTCAAAAGATATCTAGGTCAAAGTACCTGACCGAAATCCACGAAAAATGGAAGTTGTTATAATTGGTTGAAGAAATAGAGTTTAGAGATAATGGAAAAAAGAAAAAAGAAGGAAAAAAATATAAATACGAAACCAGGTCGTAAGCGAAAACACACACGCTCGACTGGCACATATCAGATGTCAAAAATATCAGCTCAAGCACTTGATCTAATTCCGTGTCCACGGAAGAGGGAAGTTTGTTAAATCTGGCTGAAGAAATAAAATTTTAGGGACAATGAAAAAATATTGATAAGTAACAAACGAAAAGGGTGTCATTGAGATGATAGGTAACAGATGGGGAACTGTATCTAAGGATATGAAAACAAAACATTAATACACGAAAGTCAGGCGGTGTTTGGAGTTGAGGGGGGCCCAAGGTTGATGTCGAATTTTTTTTTGAGATAATTAAGATTTTGTTATCAAGCCTCGAGCGAAAGAAAAAGGTGGAATATTTGTATTAGAGCGCGAAAAACGCCACGCAGTCTGGGAAAATTCCTTTTCTTAGATCGCATCCAATTAGCGGTAGGCTGTTTTGACAGATGCCACGTGTGGAAGGGACCGATATTGTCATTCGATTACATACGAAAAGGGCAAATTTAAATTTTGTTTTTTTAAACAAGGTGTTTCTTCCCCAGAACAAAGCCACGGATTGTCCACGCCCAATTAGAGACGTCACGAAGGAAGGAGGAAAGATACCGACCAGAGTCTCATTGGCCGAGAG
Organism: Acanthosepion pharaonis; assembly: GCA_903632075.3. NCBI lineage: Eukaryota > Metazoa > Mollusca > Cephalopoda > Sepiida > Sepiidae > Acanthosepion > Acanthosepion pharaonis. Next base: position 222,046 of record CAHIKZ030001931.1, on the reverse strand, counting down.
CGGTCACGTGATGTGCGAGGGATGAGGAAAGATGCCCGACCAGGACCCCATTGGTCGAGAGCGGTCACCTGACATACGAGGGACCAGGGGAAGCGGGTATGCGCCCCCCCAGAGGCACAGTAAGGAAGTAGGGAGTGAAAGTAAGAGCGATAATGGAAAATCCCTAATCAGAAATAATACGTCTTTAGAATTATCAAAAAAACCCTGGCGCCGACAGACCCACCCCAGTTTTTGACTGCGTCAATAAAAAAAGCAGGACCCCAATCGACAGAAATCAGTTGAGCTGGGCCGCGGACAGCGAGGGAGTTTGAGCGCGGGCAAGGCCCGGTTCATTCGGCCTTGCGGGAAAACAAGCCGAAGTGAAGAAATCCAACCGGAAGCCGAAGAGAAGTTAAGTTGGGGACGCCTCGGACGAAGAAAAAGTTAAGTTGCAGTTGCGCCTCAGAGAAGTTGGAATCAAACCAAGCCTAAGAAGAGAAATTCGTCCAACCCAAGCCGAAGTGAATAAGCTCGACCAACCGAAGCCGAAGTGAATAAGCTCGACCAACCGAAGCCGAAGAGAAGAAGTCGATTCGCGCACTGACGGCGAGAAAAATCAGCCGTGAACGACAGGTAGAGATCAGCGCCCAGTGTCGAAACCAATCCACACCCCGAACTGCAAATTTCTAGAGAGCAGGAAACTCGAAGCCTTAAAGCTGTATGGTAGAAGCTTGGTGCCACAGTCCACAAAACGGGTCGGGAGGTAGGAATAATCTTGTGTAACGAACATTTAGATATAAAAAGTTGTTACCTTTTTCTTCAATAATTTTTGACCTTGTGAGTTTTTCTTTTTCTTGTGTGTTATCACCCCCGTTGAACTCAGCTTGCATACGGCCCCAATCCCTGTTTGATCCCGTCTGTCTAAGATCTAATCACAACGTGGGTAGGCAGACCGGAGATCAGTGCAGTTACCCTAGTAACCAGGCGTTGGAAGCGAGTTGGGAACGGCGAGGCTGGTATTCATCTAACCAAAGGGTTAGAACGTCACACTTGGAGCAGCGAGGAGCGAACAGCTGACGCCGCGGCAAAGACGTCACAACTGGTGTCGTGACCATAGGACCAGAACCCTGGACCACGTCACGTCACAGTTGGCGCCGCGAACGAGATCGAACGACAGAGTCGACGCTGCGACCAGGGGGGGGGGGCGACGTCACATATATATATATGTATATGTATTTTCATATATATATATGTCTTTCAAATATCTATCTATCTATATATGTGTATGTGTGTGATTTTCAAATATATGTATGTGGTGTCTCTTTTCAGATATATATCTTGATATATAGATATTTGAAAAGCACATAGATTGCGATGGATAAATTGTCGTCTAAATCATGCAAAAATGAAAATAACACTGACATCTCATTGTAACAGATATATTTACTAAAATTACACAAAAATATCTTGAAATAATAAAGAGTAAATTTATTCAATAAACCGCCATTGGATTCAACCACGGCCTCCAGACGACTTTGGAATCACCTGCAACTCTTCTGGACGGTCTCCTTGTTTAAGTTGGTAAATGCAGCCATAATCCTTGCTTTCAGTTCATCTTTGTTGTTACAAGGAGTTTTGATGGTCTCTCACTCAACTGTGCCCACACCTAATAATAATATTTTATTGCTGTCTGGGGAGTGAGGTGGCCAGATGTAAGGTGTGATATGGTCACAGAAATTGTCTGACAGCCATGACTGGGTCTTCCTGCTTGTGTGACATGGTGCAGAGTCCAGTTGCCAAATATAGTGACTTCCAGTAGCCACCCTCTCTTCCTGAGTCAGTTGATGCAGTATCCAGATTTGTTATAGAAATGTTATTATTCATTTCATGTGCCATGTCCTTTCAGGACGTAGGCGATCATGTCTCTCCACTTCTTCCTATCCCTTGTAAATATCAACAAGTTCCTTCTCACTGCTTCCTCCCCCAGACCACGTTCTGTCATTCACTTGTTTAAGCCTGCTAGGTATGTCATACATTGTTTTCCATTGTCTCTCTTTCCCTCTATTTGACCTGTGAGTATCAGATTCTCCAGGTCCTCTTTCCTCATTATGTGTCCCAGAAACTTCAGCTGTCTCTTCCTGATATTAAGTATAAGCCTCCTCCTTGTTTGCATCCTCTCTAAAACCTCATTGTTGTTCACATGCTCGGTCCACAATATCCTTAGCATCCTTCTGTAGAACCACATCTTCACCTCGAGTTTCTTCTTTATCTTTGAGGAAATCGTCCAGCATTCAAAAAAGCAGATGAATAAGTATTCTTTTTTTTGTTACCAAAGAAATCCTCCTGTCTCACAATACTCTGCCCAGCTTTTGGAATGCGTCCTTGGCCATCCCAATACGTCTACAGATCTCAGTGTTGCACTTACTGTTCTATGTCAAAACGCTTCCCAGATATTTAAACTTCCACCTCTGCTTGATTCTAGTATTCCCAACCTGCAAATCACATTTTAGGCTTATCCTTTTATTACTTTTATTCATCCTTTATGACAATAGACTTTAATGACAACAAGGAGGTTTTTGAGGAAATCCAAAACCTTAAATTAATTTTTAATTGTTCCCTGATGTATCAAGAGCTCTATCAGTAACACCTGTTAGGCTCCCAACTATGGGCAAATAGTTAAGTCCCACCAGCAATTAAGATGTGGTTCCACGCTCCTCAAAGCCTTCTGATCAGAGGCCTTGCAGTTGGAGGTAGTTTATCGTCATACCAAAGACGGCATTAGGAGTTGTGCTGCTAAACAAACAAAATTGCTTATTTTCATGTCAGTGGACCAGTTAGGCAGATTAAGAACATTTTCATATTTTTACCACATATTCTGAAATAAAAATATAGCCTGATCCTCACCCAAGCTTCCTACTGAGCAGACATTGATCACCTGCCATGGTGTATTCCTATTCTCAATCTTATCAGTGTTCACTCACAAGGTAATATGATGAAAGATAAATGTCATGTCAAGAAATAAACTGCCTGCTTCCCATATATGAATGTTTCTGAAGTGAAAAGTGGCAGTACAGTGGTTTCTCTATGAACCTGGTGAGGCTATGTGGTTTTCCTTGTAAGCCCAACTGGTGTGGGCTATTGACGTCTTTCTTCTTTGGGCTTTACATCACAACTTGTATTTGACACTCATGACTTTATCTCAACCAAAGTGAGATAATTGCCTTTTGTATTCCTACAGAAGCTTTGGCACTATTTACATTATTCGGACTATTGTCCTCATGTTTGTCAGCATATTTATTATGTTTTGGCTATTGTATGCTCCAGATTTCTTCAGGTGGTTGGAATGTCGAACTGAACCCTTTATTTCGCTCGCTGGAGGAGGACTGTTCTAGTTCCACGTGCCATGTTTTAATGGATGTCAGTTATCAGTTATCTCCTCTTAATTCCCCTCTCCAAGTTCTCCACTGCCTTAACCAGGTATTGAACTCACACTCTTTGGATTCTGTCACTGGATCTAATTAACGCCTTTATCCACTGTGCCATGTGGAACTAGAACAGTCTACCCCAGTGAGTGAACTGAAGGGTTCAGTTCAACATTCCAACCCCCTGAAGAAGGCTGGAGCATACAACGGCCGAAACATTGTAATAAATATGGTGACAAAGATGAGGACAATAGTCCGAATAATGTAAATAGTGTACATAATACCTCATCACAGAAATATAGACAGATACTGAAGAAGACTGAAGCTTACAATGGCCGAAACGTTGTAATAAATATGGTGACAAACATGTGGACAATAATCTGAATAATATAAATAGAGTACATAATACCTCATCTCAGAAATATAGACAGATACTGAGGAAGGCCGAAGCATACAATGGACGAAACGTTGTAATAAATATGGTGACAAAGATGAGGACAATAGTCCGAATAATGTAAACAGTGTACATAATACCTCATCTCAGAAATATAGACAGATACAGAAGCTTTGGCATCGTTTGGCGGGACACATCTGTCTCTGTCCTAATCATAGACGTTAATATAGACCAGCACATGGATATACTATATTTCGGTATCGTTTCCATTTGATTCCTCATCCACCCATTTACTCTCCAATGTCAGGTGTTATTTTTTTTATAGTGAATCTGTAATAATAATGAATTCTTGTTTAAATAGTAAAATAAATTTTCAAAAGGTAGCCTTTCTGCATTTGTCATTGCTATTTTGTAAATAATCATGCTTTTTAAAACCCCAAATTAAAAAAAAAAAAAAAAAAAGAACCTTAAAATTGTTCTTTTTATTAATTCCTTTCTAGCTTTTTTTTATTTATTTTGTAAATAATCCTGCTCTTTTTAAATTCCATGCAAAGTTTGCACATTGCATGCACAATAATCTAGACTACTCAAGGCAAACATATGTAAATAACACCAGTAGCCGTGATGTGAATAAGTCCAAAATTTTATTGTTAATAACTCTCAAACGGCAGATCTCCGCAAACTTTTACTATTATTTTCGAAATAAGAATGTAAATTTACCTCAAAATGGAAATTTTAAGGAAATTTCAATTGCAATTGGTGTGCAGGTCTGACACTGCAAATTACCAGTTTAATCAAGTGAATTATGATCCATTTCAGTAAAAGAGATTTGGCAAATATGGATAAATGTACATGCAATAATATGGAGCATCAAAATGCCAGTTTTTCCCATGATGCTTCTTTCTTAACTAGCTTCACTCTTTGGCAATGTCTATTGTTTTTATAAAGCAATGATTAGAACTGGAATAAGACCTCAATATATGAAAGTGAATTTATACATTTTCTTTGTTCTTGAGAATTTACAAAAAAGGCAATAAACACAAAGAGAAAGACATCCTGGATCTGAGCAATCACAGTGAAGTTGCTTTGACTATTTTTAAAATCAATAAAATTTTAAAAAATATACATATATATATATAAAATTAAATTTAAAGAAAGATTTAAAAAGGAATTTCGCTTTTTATTCAAAGAGTCACTGTAGATCTCGATAAATAATAAAAAAATAGTAGCAATTAATACGCAGAATCAAAAAATGAATTTAAAGCAAACAGAACGTTCATTGGCTACATCTGAGTTTTTTGGTTTTTGTGTGTGTGTGTGTGTGTGTAGAGTATGATGGTACAGACAAGGGGCCCTATGCTCTGAACGGAGGCTTATTGTGTAATGAAGGGGTAGATCTGGAACGACAGGAATCATATGAAGATCGACTTGAGCAAGAAGCCTTTGATAAACGACCTGAAAGAAAAAATATGTGACAAAATTAAACAGAGAAATCAAACAAAACAAATTGTCCTTCCCCAGAAAAAAAGCTCATTTTTTTCTTTTTTATAATCATTTCATCCCAAGCAAGGCAATAAAGCCACTAAGACACAAGAGATTACTGTGTGCTAAAGAATATTAAGGTGAGAGGATAATAAAAGAAGAATTAAGAGGACAGAAGAAAACGATTGACATTGCTTGTTCTTTTTTTTTTTTAAGTCGTTTTTCTTAAGTCGTTTTTATTTAAATGTTGGAAACATAACTGACATGAAATATATTTATATTTTATTACTGAATTTTGTGATCTGGTATTTTATGAATTTCTGTAAATTCAAATTGTTTGTGTGCCCCCACACAACAGTAGAGAACCATTTGATATCAGACTTTTATGTAAATTATTAACACCAGAAAGAACAATGAAAATTTTACAGTATTCCTATTTTAATTTTCTGATGAAACATAATTTTTAAGTTAATGATTGAATAAGCAAGTTTTACAACAATAGAATATCCAAAGAAATTCCCCTGTAACATCATTAAATATTTGAGCTTAACAACTTTAACAAAATATTGCAATAACAATCATAAATATAAATGCTGGTTGTTATTTTAAGAAGTAAGGGGGTACAAATGAAAAGATTTGAAATTGACAACTTTTTTCATTTCACAGAAAGACATTAAATAATATTAACTTCCCTTTTTTCTTGCATTCATTTTCTCACTGAAACCAAATAGTGTATGTTTTGTTTTTCTATGCAAACAAAACAGAATAGTCCATTACTTTTATGAGGTATTGGCAGGAGATGTTAAATACTTCTATGATTATGTCTTTCTTTCTTTCTAGCCAAATCCCTATCTTATGAACATTTCTTAATAATAATTTTAAAATAATTCAGCAGACATTGTTATTTTATTTATGGTAACTGGATTTTTGGTGATTGACTTACCATTTGATACTGTGTATCTGAACAATAGTGCTTTTATTGCAGTCATTAGCCTTTTGGCTAAGATCAAAGTTTAGTATCTGTTCTTATCTGCTTAATCTGATTGTCCCTTGCCAATTCTATCTTCCCTTCTTTTTTTCATTTTCTCACTGAAATCAAGTAAATTTGAATAATTTTTTCTGTTTGTTTTTCATGTGGTCAAAAACAGAAAAGCCATTATTTGGGACATTGGAAGGGTGTAATGGTTGCAAGAACTAACAAAGGGAGGGAGGGACAAGCAGACTTATAATTAACATTGTGCTTACAACATTTTATTTGTGTAACATTTTTTTAAAAGTATATTTTAATAAATATTTCAGTTGTGTTTTTTTTATTTTATCAATTTTTATTTTTAAATTGACAAATAAAAGCAATGTTTTTGCAGGTAATTTTTTAATTCATGTGACGGTATAGAAATAATTTATAATAATTGTCTTGTCAAAATTTAATTTTAACACCTCCTCCAAAACGAAAGTGCTTTCTTTTAATCGTCTAAGATTTACCTTCCATCAGCATGGTTGATGCTAACCTCCAAGAAAGTGACTAGTGTTTTCTGCTGACATAAATTGGAAAGATTATATTGAATCCATTGCCAGATCTGCTGCTAGGAAAGTTGATTCATTGTGTTCAGCTAGACAATTTTTCTCCCCAGAATCTATCTTACATATTTATAAGTCTACCATTTGTCCTTGCTTTAAATATTGCTGCCACATCTGGTCTGGTGTTCCTGCTATATATTTAGAGATTCTTGATAAAATTCAAAGAATTTGCAACATTATTGGTCCTGGCCTGGTATCTTGGTGTTAGTCACTTTCTCTACCACTGTGCCTTTTCTATAAATACTTTTGTGGTAAATGTTCTGATGAACTTTCCTCAATGGTGCCCAGATTTTACGAATTTAAGTACAGTACTAGATTGGCAGCAGGGTCTCATCTTTTTACAGTTAAAATGGCTATATGTAACTGTAATTTCTATGTGAACAGTTTCTTTTATTGCACTTCTTGCTTGTGGAACTCTCTCCCAGATGCTTGCTTCTCAGTCAACTTTGATCTTCAAGAATTTAAATGCAATGTCAATTGTTACTTTTTGCTTTCATGATTCCTGTTCATTTATTGTTCTTTCTCCTTAACAGTATATTTTTCTCATATTCTCTAACACTCAGTATCCATTTGCATCTTAGCGGCTTTATTGCCTGGCTTAAAATATAAAATAAACTTCTAAATGACTGACTTCTAAAATGAGTTCTCATTTTTTAGATTCCCAAAAGTTCAAAACTGCTCAGTTTCATATCTAAAGAAGGATGCACTTAAAGGTATATTTCAGTTTGTTTGATCAATATATATAATATTCATGGCTGAGTTGGTTGAAAATCTGAGATGTTTCTTCTGTATCATTATTAGGTTTGAATATTAAAATAAAATGCATTTTTTTTTTTAACATTATTTCTTAAATATTCAGGCTGGTAGATAAATAAATATACAGTTTAAAAATAAACAAATATGGGTATCCACTAAAAATAATGTTTAAAGTGATATATATATATATATATATATATATATATATATATATATATATATATATGTGAATATACATAATATCCAAGTCCATAACATGACTCAGAGTTTCATACAAACTTGAGGTGCTGAAAATATTTTGACTATTATGATATTCATATTCTTGTGGTGATGATTTAAAATTGTGCGTTAAGACTTGTTTATTTTATTATTGTTGCCTAAAATATTATAATTAATTATTTATAATTTATATCATTCGAATTCTAAATTTCAAAAGATGAAGAATAAAATTAAAATTAAAAATTATTTTATATGAAAAATTAGAAATCAAGTAAACACGTTAAGTATCAAGAGGGATAACTCGCTTTTTTGCATAAAATACCATTGTTATAACATTTAAAGTATTGTCCAATGGAATAAACTTAGTACTCATGATGTTAATATAATAAAAGATCAACACTATATATCTGATGTGTTTGAAACTTAACCTTATACTTACAAAGGTGAAATGACATATATACACGTTATAAGTTAATAAGTATTAATAATAATTAATCAAGTACAATAAGAATAGATTATATATGTCTATAGAAATATAAAAAATGTTATTAATAATAGGTTCTATGAATATTAATAGGTGTTACATATTATATTAATATTCATAAAATCTATTTTAATCGGGGTCAATGTGTTTGAGCAGATATTCGGTTTTATGGATACATGAAGACATCAATTCACTTCTTGTGTTCAGCAAGATAGGTCAGTGAATATGACTTATCAGTGGACATAAAGTTGGTGAAATCCAACCAGAGCCGAGCAGACAAGTTGACAAGAGTCCTGTGGAGATGGCTCAATGCAGTTAGGAAGGGGACGGAACTGGTGAAACTTTTCTGTGCAGTATCAGTGAGCAAATGTGGCTCGGACAAGATAAGGTCGGTACACTGTCAAAGTGGGCATCATGGCATTAAAAGAATGTGAATTGAACCAGTGGTGTCCAATGCAGTGGTTAGGGCCATAGTCAGAGAATGCAGAGCATGTAAGTCCATTGACCCATCACCAGTATGATGTCCAAGAGGAAAGTTAGACATTAGTGATATATACACCAGGGTTGGGATGGATATTATTAATCATGATGGTAAACATTACCTGACGTTGATTGACCGTGGACCCACTTGATTCACAATCTGACAAAAACTGCATCGACACAATAAAACCAGCGTTATCAACCATTTAAAGATCCTATTTTTCGAATGGGGACCTCCTGCTGAACTTCTCACTAGCAATGACACTGCTTTCTGTAGCAAACCATTCAAGTAGTTTTTAGATGGTGGTGGAATTTATTAAACAGAGTTTTGTGCAAATGATTCCCCAATCAATACAATCTTCAAGTCTTGAGTATAACCATTATTTTTCCTACATATCTTCGTAAACTGCACTTCTTACCTCCTCCTCTTACATTCCTACAACAACACTCTACCTTGAGTGATTCTTGGGCTTTGTGTTGGGTGAACAATTAGTAAAAAAAGAACCACTGAAGATTCAGTCAGTGTCATCAACCATTTAAAGGTCCTATTTTTTGAATGGGGACCTCCTGCTGAACTTCTCACTAGCAATGACACTGCTTTCTGTAGTAAACCATTCAAGGAGGTTTTAGGCAAATGGGGGAATCCATTTCTGCTCTCCACAAGTCCCCTCCAGTAACCGGATAGTTGAACATTGCCACCAAAGTGTAAAGTGAATTGATACATGAAAACAATGCTCAGTGATGGAAGCCATATATTAGTAAAACATTACACCCAAAAATGACGTGTCACCTTCCACTACATGTATATCATTTACTTTGGGCATGAGGTATTGATAAAATAAAGGTTCACCAAATCAAGAACGTTAATTGACATATGAGCTAGGGGACTCTGTGTGGATAAAACCTACTCAAAACCGATGTACAACTCAATATCAAGTGGGACGTGTCACAGGAATTAGCAACCCACATGATTTGTGTTGATTGGATGCCTCACTATGTGAGAGACCCGTGGCCCTTTGTCGGTTCAAACACATCAACAAGTGATGTTGACACTAATGATGAGGGACTGGTCAAAATAAGAGATGCCTCGAGTATGTCCTTGGAAGAAAACTACGCTCAGCCTAGTGGAAATACGTCTGATGTCCCTTTGCGAGGTGATTCATCAGGTGAGGAGACAGTAGTTGTTCTTTCAAGAAGAAGTACAAGGCTTAAGAGACCCGCCCTTGGTTGTCACTAGCGTGATCATGAGATCAGGTGGGAGAGTGGCAAAAGAGAAAGTCACTTACTAAGAAAAGGGCATGTGTGTTCTGTATGATATGCCAAAGACAAAATAACCAAAATAGAAATGAGTCAGTGGCAGCTGTTGCCATAAATGCATCTCATATATGCTAATATTGTGTACCCTCTCCAGCCATCAACCAATGAAAAAATTGTTCCATTGATAAAAGTGGTTGGTGTTCTCAAATTAGAAAGTTGTTTTATTTTTCTACCTCGTTCATCAGCTTGCATGTGACCGTTGGCTTGTGTGTTAGATATCTGACCTTTTACATATATTGGGATTTGTGACATTAGGCCTAGGATTGAACAGATTTCAACACTTCTTTCTGCCCCTGGGTCTTCAGGTTTCAACTTGCAATTTGCTTATTTAGTTGTGGAATTGAGCCACCATATCAATGTTTGAACATGTGTATGTGTGTGTGTGCATACAGCAGAATCATGCTGAAAACACCAGTTCTCAATTTATCAGCATAGTTAAGCAGTGTCAAGCCCAGTCAATACTTAGATGGGGAACTGCTTGAGAACATCAGGTACCGTAAGCTACAATCTGATATACATTTTCACTTCAAATAACCCACAAAGTGTTGATAAGCTGTGACACCCCACACCAAAAAACAAATCTATAACCACAACTCCAACAATTAATATCATCAAAATATACTTAAAATGACCCCTTTTTACTTACTTCCGATGCTATGATCCTCAAGTGCTTTGTCCAAATAACTGTTTAGACGTTCAATGTCCCTCTCAGAGAAATCAATCTGACTTGCCATTGTTATATTCTCTGTCTTTTTCTTTGCACCCAATGGCTGTGGTGGTGTCCCAGTGATAAGACCTTCAGGAAAAAGCCTCATTGCCATCTTTAAACCTAAATGGTTAAGAAAAAAAAAAAAGAAGTAATAAAAATATAATTAGCAGATACAAGACACAAAGTTGTAATGTTTAATATCCCCCACCATCAATTTTTCTTTGAGGGAGAGGATTTATATTTTTTATGAATAATTCTTTTAACTTTTAGAATAGAAATAGTTTTGAAGAATATTTAGTCACTTGGATCCTCACTGAGTGCCCCATCTGAATAATTTAAGCTTAATATATATCAATGCATACTTTTTCATAAGATCAAAGATTTGAAAGCTTGTCATACATCCCAATATCCCGAGTGCCCCAGCTTTGTACCAGACTAAGCAATTAATAAACTTCAATGATGAATTATCTTCCACCCTACAACCACTTTCCACACAAATGAAACATCACAAGCCTCTCATTGTGTCCTGGGTATGACGATAAACTGCATCCACGTCCTGGGTAAAACGATAAACTAATTCCAACAGCAAGGCCTCTGATCAGGTTTTGAGGAGAGTGGAACCACCTCTTAATTGCTGGTGTTCCCAGGTCCACCCTGACCCGGGGTGGTAGCACCTGTTAGGGTCTCAGCTATGAGCAAATAGTTGATCCCACAACCTGACTCAAAATACTTTGAAAGTGTAAAAATAAATTTTAATACCAGAAATACTTAAAAAATAATTAGTATCAGCAATAAATATTTGAAAAAAAAAAAAATTACCAGAAATAAAAATCTTGTCAGCATTAAATAACCCATTGAGGTTAATATGCCACAAAACAAAGCAAACTATACATTAAAAAAAAAAAATATTACCAGCTATACATTTCTGACAAAATTATCAGCTATACATTTTTGAAAAAAAGAAAAAAGGAAATTTTGTTGGCATTAAATAACCACCTGAATAATTTAAGCTTAATATATATCAATGTGTACCTTTTCATAAGATCAAAGATTTGAAAGCTTGTCATACATCCCAATATATTCAATCCTGAGTGCCCCAGTCTTGTAGCCTTGTACCAGACTAAGCAATTAATAAATTATTTTCCACCCTACAACCACTTTCCACACAAATGAAACATCCCAAGCCTCTCACTACTCTATTGCTATTTCCATGGCCAATGTTCAGACAAGTTATATTCCTTAGTTCTACCAGTTCAAACTCTTCATAAGTCTTAATCTTTGCCACGCTAATTTCTTTCTAGAGTTGTCTCCCCTGCCATTGCATTTTTTTGAGGGTGCAAAAACATGAACATCTACTGGTTTAAAATTGTTATAACTTTCTTTGTATTGTGTGTATAGATTTTATTTTTTGCACACTAATAAAAGAATGGACGAGTAATATTTTGATGTAATGCGTTATGTAATGCATTGTGCTTTGCGTGCAGGTTTTGATGTTGAAAACAAAATAAAAATTGAAATACAAAAATAGAAAACAAAAAATAAAAAACAAATGCATTAACAATTTAACATCCTTTAACTTTTATTACGCCTTGTGGAATTCTGTGGTTCAATAAAACGTAAAATGTTTAAGGTGGCTTTCATTTTGTCAAAAAAGTGATGTGCTTCCTCGTGTTTACATACAAGAAGACACCAGCATTTGTTTCATCATCCTTTCACATGACCGACACATTTATTTGTCTCATTGACAAATAAAGTTATTATTTTATTGTTTATAAACAGACAAAATAATTCACCTTTAAAAAGGCTATCAGGTACATCGATGGTCACCAGTAGTGTCCATAAAATTAGTCAGCCATGGATGATAGTAGCCACTAGTGGTCATCATTGTTTTCCTCCGTGTAATGATGCCCGGTTATCATTTTCAACCACTTCCCCATCAATATCCACTTGAGTAAAGCTGTCGGAGTTAACTCCTTCTTAACTGTCCAAACTGTCCACCAGGGGTTGCTCTCCCTCCACTATAAATACTGGGCGATTTATTGCCTCGTTCTCTTTTTACTTTGCATTTCAGTAGACACATTTAAAAATGTGATCTCTCACAGAGATTTGCTATGTTTTGCCCACTTGTGAAAAAAATAGTGAAACACACATACAAAAACACATACGATCATTCACTAAAATATAAACTCTTTACGTTCACACACAAATTTTAATGTCTATGTCCATTGTAAATTTTATTGTTTAATACATATACTTGTTTGTATCTATATATCAGCCTTGTTGGTTTTCTTTACACTTCTTTATGGTGGATTCAGTCTCTGAGTCCACCATGTTCTTGTAGCGGACCTTCTTCTGGTAGGAATAAACGCATGTGTTCCTAATTTAACAGCACAATTTAACAACTGCTACAAAGCTTTAAAAATCATCATCAGAGTTCAAATCAAAAAATTAAAAAAAAACGTTTGAATAAAGGCTTCATTGAATGTTGATACAGTCATTTTTGTTTACAAATAAATGACATGAAAAAATTAACATGGGTTTATTTGATGTTATACCTCATGTAGAGTCTATATACCAATTATATTCTATTTAGTTACTGCTAATTTTTTTTAACTGATTTGATAGAAACGCCAGGATTTTACCCACCCAACTTATAAAAGGAAAAAAAAAGAAGCATTACTTTACCTCCTGACAGCATAAACAAATTGTCGAAACCCCTTTCCACTATGGTGGAGGCTGCTCGAGGAGCCATATCTTCATCGTAGTCATACATTAGGATTATTCGACCAGGTTTATTTTTCTGATGATAAACTGTGAAGGAAAATGCTTTGGAAAAAGTATCAGGCTTGATTACAAAGTTTAGTTAGGAATTAATTTGACAAACCAACTAATAGTAATAAAAAAATTTTTAAAAAGGATATATCTTTTTATAATTGCTATTTAATATATTTGAATTAAGAATTACTAGAAGTCGTTCTCAATACTGAGCAAGGTCAACAAAGTCTCACACATGCATATTATATAAATATCAGACATATATTCTAGAAATACGTTTCATATGCTATAAAATATGGCATAATGCCATCAAAAAAAAAAAAAAGATTGATTTTCCTGACCACACACCAACAATTAACTTCTACACAAAGCATATCACAAAAGCATCAATCAGCCTATACACAAAACGTATCACATCGGTATGATAATGTTGGCCACAAACCAGCAATTTATAAAAGGGAAAAAAAAAGTAGTATTTTACCTCCTGACAGCATAAACAAATTGTTGAAACTCCTTTCCACAATGGTGGAGGCTGCTCAAGGAAACATATCTTCATCGTAGTCATACATTAGGATTATTCGACCAGAATAAAATGTATCACAAAGGTATGATTATGTTGGCCACAAAACTATACACAAAGCATAACCTAAAAGAAGGGTCTCTTGCCCCTTATTAACAGTGGATCTGTATAAAAGACAGTCTTATACAAAAATATGCATGGTATCTTTATACTGAGAGAGCGATGCCAGAAGGATACATATGCAAGCATTTCTTTTCTTTCACTGTTATTTGTTCTTGACAGCATTGCTGTCGGGTAATTCAGAGCTGGAAAATAAAAACATTAATTAAAAAAAAAAAAATTAAAAAAACAAGAAAGATAAAAAAAAATTGATTAATTTAAAAATTATTTATGTATATAAAACAGTGAGTATCAATATATTTTGTTTGTAACACTTATCCTAGAGAATGCAGATACTACACTCTGATCTGCTGGCAGAGTCCACAGACAATCTGATCCTCAGCTGGTGTTTCTCCTGCAAAGGAGACACATATTCAAATTCTTTCAATGGCATTATTAAAAAGAATGTCTTCTTGAGGATGCAGTCCAGTCAATAAAATAAAATACTGTTTGAAATAAATGCATTGTCTACTCAAATACAGGTATCCACTAAAAATAACATTTGAATTAATAACAATATGCTTGATTAAAAAATATAATTCATTAATTATTTTTATTTTTACACACACACTATATAAGTATGTTTGGTTGAATAATATCAAAATATTATGTCTATTTATTTTAATCCTCTCAAATTCACAGATCAATTTCTTAGTGTTTTTATTAATCACAGGCAAAAATGCAGAACAAGACAATTTAAAACTTCCCAAAATAATTGGCAACTACAAACCAGAATACATATATGACACATGTCAGATTCAAGAAAATTCCTGTCCACATTCATGTTTTAGAGAAATATTAATCAACAATACAAGTATACTCCACCATGAAATTAAAAACAAAAACAATCTATATAAAAAAAGAAGCCACACTAAATAAAATTAACTATGAGTATAGCAACAATGTTTTAAAATGCCTATGAAGGCAAATGTTTTGGAATGCTTAAATTGTAAAAAAAAATTTTTTTTGAAAAAAGTTGCAGGTTGAGTATTTTTAAAAAATTAATAATAAAAAAATTTAAACTAAGTTACCTCCCTTGCATATCCTTATGTGTAAAATGACTATAATGGTGTGCATGCATTTACAAAAAAAAACCAAAAAAAACTCGCAACTATCAATTACACTAATTTTTGTCTTAGCAATTCACCCTTGAAAATGATCTTGGATGAGATTGAAAGCATATGGTGTCTTTCTTAATCAGTTTTGTAACAGCACTAAGAAATCGATCCGTGAATTTCAGAGGATTAAAATAAAAACAAATAGACATAATATGTCTAGATTATTCAACTAAACATGCTTGAATGAAGATATTCTGCCTATATATAATATTTCAAAAAGTTAGGAGATCAGCTAATTACGCTTACCATTGTTTCAACCATTAGGTATCCTCAGGCGATATAGGCCAAATGATTTCCTTACATTTTATTATTCATATATGAACGCACAACATGAATTGTAATAAAAGAGGGAGGGTTAAGGCAAGATTATTGAAGTCATATCGGAGGGAGAGTAAATAAATTATGCATACTTTTATCTGGATTTGTATAAAATCAAGAAGTGCTTTTAGTCTGTAATTGACTGATCTCCTAATTTTTGAAATTTAGAAGCTTTGTACATTAAATTTTTATTTTCTTTATATGTTTATTGAGCATGTTTTTATACAAATGTTTCCTGGACTAATTTAATTCTTCCCAATTACTGTTTTATAATTATCATATATATATATATATATATATATATATATATATATATATATATATTAAGAAATGGACAAAAGTCCGACAATTTATTTATTAAAGACATTTTATGTTTAATGTTCTTTTTTTAGATACAAGTATTTAAGTAAATGCTGTTTTATAATAAACAGTATTAAATAACATTTACCGGCCTGAATGTCCGAGAAATTTTCAGAGAAAATATTCGTCCTTTGACAGGATTCGAACCTGCATCCTATACAAACCGTCATTTATTTTTAATGTGCCTTGACCGCTCGGCCACAAAGGATCGTTTGGTCAGCCAAAGGTTCCGTATAAAAAACGTTTAATAAATATATATATATATATATATATATATATATATATATATATATATATATATATATATATAGCCATTTAGTGATCAAATTTATACTGTTGAATCTCAATGAAGTTTAAAAAACTTTTACAAACAGAAAAAGGTATAAAAATTGGAAAACAACAAATTCATTCTCATATTAAAAAAAAATTCCAAACATGCTTTCAAATTTAAGAGATGCAAAGATGGTTAAATTTATTAAAAAATGTAAAGAAAATAATTGAGAGAGAGAGAGTATTATATAAATGTAAAGTGGGGAGGGTCTTAAATGATATATTATACACTCATAAATGGCTTGTTTCTGTAAAAATATTTCTATGATAAAAATTTTGAGCAGTTTGCAAGTGGTGCAGTTATCATAAAATATAGCATACCATTTGCTTAAACTAAAGAAAAACATGAATTCAACAAGATATCCCTTGCACCACCATCACACTTCATATTAAACAAATACATGTTGTTCGAAAACCTAAACCTTATTTCCCTACCTTTCACAACCAAATGCTTAATATAAACACAGTCTAGAGCAGTGTTGCCAAATATTTTTTCAATCACCACCCTGTTTTAGGCACAAACTTTTTATCTCAAGTCAAATTAAATTTTGAATATTATACTGATTCATCATTCAAAGCAGGATAACACTTAGGTATTAATGCAAAAATAATTTTAATATTGTTTTCATTTCTATTATAAATGCCAATGATTAAAATGTTAAAAACAAACATATTTGATAGCTTATCTCAATGTTTTTAATGCGACATTTGACTCTGGTGCTTACTGGTTAACGTTCTTACTCTAGGTTCCATGTTGCGTAGAAGTAATCATAGATCTATTCGTTTTCGATATTCATCCAGACAGAAGTTAGATTAGTAATGAAAAAAAGTTTTTTGACAGCTTCTATCAGCTATAGATACCTCTCAGAAATTTTATTTTGTAGGCAATATTGAATAATTTTTGAAAATTTGCAAAAAAAAAAAAAAAAAAAAAAAAAAAAATGATAAATGCCCACCACCCACTAAATGAAACAAAAACTCCCCCCTTTCAACATCATGTAACCCATATCAGGAAACACTGGTCTAGCAAAAAGATGACTCTGAATTGATAACTATGAAGATCATGAGCAATGGTAAGGTGATTCTCAGTTTGCAGATATGGAAAACTGTGGAGGGCCACGAATGCCTGCATCCTGAAAGTGATTAAAAAAAAAAA
This sequence comes from Acanthosepion pharaonis, assembly GCA_903632075.3. NCBI lineage: Eukaryota > Metazoa > Mollusca > Cephalopoda > Sepiida > Sepiidae > Acanthosepion > Acanthosepion pharaonis. The sequence continues at coordinate 204,490 of CAHIKZ030001931.1, read as the reverse complement.
AAAAAAAAAAAAAAAAAAAAATTCTGTGAATTTATTCCATAAACTGGTACTTACCTGAAATTATGTGGCACTGATTATAAGCATCTTTATCTCTGACATCTAATAATAGGTAAGGACAGGTATCTGCAGTTGGTGGGGTCTGTGTTGGCGTTGGGGGAAGATCAATGTCTACTTCTCCAATGCCTCGAATCACACTAAATAACATTTTTTTTTTTTTAATGAAAAATAAATCAATAATAGCATTATTTGGGAGAATACTGACACACACACACCATATATATATATATATATATATATATATATATATATATACACACACACACATATATATATATTATTAATATTCATTCATACAAAAAGTAGATTTTACTAATCTACTTTTTTTATAAGTTAATAATATAAAATAGCGAAATCCCTTTGCAAACAAAATTCAACCTTAGCGTTGTGACTGCATGCTCCAAAAGTTTGTATCCGTTAACAATAACACATTTCATATTAAACATATTAAACATATTTCAATTCGCATTTAATTTTTCATCTCGGATGCTATCTGAATTTTACCAAAAGCAAAATAATTTCCATGCCTGAAGATGACTGAATGTACAGTTCAAAAGTACTTGCATATTAAAAAAAAAGACCTTATACAGCTTATAATTTTTAAAAACAAGGATCATAGTATTCATCGAATGATTTGTAGGTTAATACAACTTTAAAATTTTGTTAGTGAAGGGATTTCGCCATTTTATATCATTAACTTTACTAATCTACTTTTTGTATGAATGATTCATTATAATATATATATATATATATATATATATGGAGAAATTGTATGACAAAGTGGAAAAGTTTACTTGTGACACATTTTGCTTGCAGGACTCCATCAGACTCAAGTAAACTTTTCCCTGTGTCATAAAATTTTTATATATATATATATATATATATATATATATAATATATATTATATATATATATATATATAAATTTTGTGACTGTTAGTTACTCTGTCCATCCATCCGTCTGTCTGTCTGTCACCCCTCTAAAATACTCATACATTGACCAATCAATACCAAATTTTGGGAGAAGTAAAACAGGTAAATGAAATGGGTACAAAGTATAGTTTTTACTAAATTCATTTTTCATTCATTTTGGGGAAAATTAAAAAATTATTTAACATATGCTCCCACTATTTTAAAACAATTTAATGATTAAAATTATAATCTTATTATTAAAAACCCAGGTTGTTGTGTGTGTGTGTGTGTGTGTGTGTGTGTTTTTATATATTGGATCAGATTTCCTACATTTTTCAACCAATTTCAACAAAACTTCACAGGACTACGTAAAAGTACCTTGTGGTGGTTCTGACAGCGCCAAAAATTGGTAAAACACAATTGTTTTTGCACAAAATCAATTTGAAAACACGATTAAGAAGCATCACGAGAATGAAAGGGAGGCAACTCATATCAAGTTATACTTATTATAAAACCCAGGTTGTTTGTGTGTGTGTGTGTGTGTTCATTTATATATGGGATTGGATTTCCTACATTTTTCGACCGATTTCAACAAAACTTCACTTTTTTTGGCAGGTAGTGTTTCTTATTGTCTTGCACACTTTTTTCTTTATTTTTACATTCAGAATGCTTTAAAAATTCCATTTACAAGACAATTGTTTATAATAAAATTCTATTCAATCGGTAGACTCATAACGATTGAAAACAATGTTTTTTTGTTTGGGTTTGACCAATTCAAAAAAAAAAAAAAAAAAAAAGACATGCTGTCCATCAACCTTAAACAATAATCTTTGTCAATTTTATTTTTTCAGTCTTTATGATGGTCGATACTTGATCTATCTCTTACTGTTACATCCCTGGGCAACGCCGGCTCTACTGCTAGTATATATATAATAAAATTCAAAATATTGTTTTTTGTATATCTTTTCTTTAAGTTTTTATATTTCATTGATTGGTTTACAAAATTGAATGAAAACCTCAACAAAAAATGTTAGTGATAACTTCAACAATATGAAATACTGTGATGATTTCAACACACATCAGTTTGTTGCAAAAAAATTCTAGTATGTAAAAATTCAGATATGAATAAAATATATCTGTAATCTTTTATTATTAATAAAAAAAAATGACAAGAGGGAAACCTATTTTGCCAATGCATTACTTGAGAAACTTGAAGGTAAATGTAGAAATTTTATTTAGTAACTTGTATTTATACACAGAAATAACTTGAAGAAAAATAATGTTATGCATTCAAATTTTAAATAAGAAAAAATTAAAAAATATTCTAAAGTCTGTCTGTGTCAAGAAAAAGTAAACAATGGAAGAGACTAAGTCACATAAGCTTTTGACATATTAAACAGAAGTGTATTAATGTTGTTAGGATTTTTTATGTAATAATCATTTTATTTATACCACTTATAAGGAGACATATTTTCTATGAAATTTCTTGGACATTCAGGCCAGTAAATGTTAATAATCTCATTTTAACTATAAACAGAGCATTTACTTATATCTATAAAAAATAATGTATTTAAATAATATATTTATATATATATATATATATATATATATATATATATATATATATATAACTGTACTTGGTTCTTTTTTACCAGACAGTTGCACTTCTCCACAAAATTTGGTTCATTTGATTGGTCAATGTATTTTTTTTTTTAGAGGGTGTAAAGATTTTCAACTAAATGGACAGATTGACTAACAGTTTTTTTTTTTAATATATATATATATATATATATATATATATATATATATATATATATAAATTTTGTGACAAAGTGGAAAAAGTTTACTTTAGTCTGGAGTCCTGAAAACCAAAATGTGTTTTTTTTAATTTTTTCCCACTTTTGTCATAAAATTTCCCCATATATATATATATATATATATATATATATTCCATGATTTTTTCTCATTTTTTCATATCTGCTCCATGCAATCCAAATGTAAATAAATGATGTTTGAAATTATGAATGTATGATAGAAAATCATGGAGAATTGTTTTAAACAAACAGTAATATATATATATATATATATATATATATATATATATAAGTTCATTTTGGAATTTTTCCTATGGTATAAAATATGAATCCAAACTTTCAACTTTCTAAAGTCATCATCAGGGTAGGTTAGTTTAGTAAAATCTTTTTAAAATACATTGTTAGAAGTTTGTGATGAAAGCATATAGAACACATTTTGGTATTTGAAGTTATGTAGAACTATTGCGTGTTAAAATTAAGCAACACAAAGTATGTCGTTTTTAGTGTGTATTATATATATATATATTTTTGAAAACCATGGAACTTTTACATTTGATAATCTTTTTTTCAGTTTTTTCTTGCTTTCCTGCAAGTTATTTTTTAGTATTTGGGTCTAAGTTGTTGAAATACGATCCTAGTTGATGGTTTTTTGCCGAGCGCTAGTTATCATCAACCGTCATCATGGCATATATTTTGGTTTGAAAATATGTTGCTTATTGTTTTAGTTTTATAGATAATATTAGACAATATTGTTGGGTTATTTCATTATTAATAAGTAGGGGTTGTTTATTATTTGGAGGATTAGTTATTAAATATGTTTAAGATGTTTCTGCCAGTATTAAAATTCTATTTTATTTATGTTGGGTTTTTGATTAGGATGGCTTCCAGAATTTGTAGTTATTTTTTGCAAATATATATATTATATAGGCAGTAATCCATTGGCATATGATCCAAGGGAATCCTATTAACAAAATATTAAATATTAAAACTTATTCACACAGAACTCAATTTTTTTTTATAATAAATAGGGCAATATATTTCATATAATTGATCATTTTCACTTTGTAAAATTAAATTTACAGGATTTTTCATACAGTCAATGGACGATAAATTTTTGAAAGAAATACCCTGTTTTTTGTTTTTTTTTTAATTTCAAAAATTTATCATCCAAATGATCATTTACATAATGGTATCTTAATTCCAATTGTATGATATTATATATATATATATATATATATATATATATATATATATATATATATATATATATAAAATCAAAAATAATTTAATGTTCATCAAAAGTATAAATATTTAAAATATATCTGATTTTTTTCACCATGTTCGGTTCATTAGATCGAAAATGAAAAAATGAAAAAATGTACATTTTTTGTCTATGTTTATTAAATAAAAAACACACACACACAACTCATTTTTTTTTGTTTTCGATCTGATGAAGCGTTCATGGTGAAATGCATAATCAGATATATTTTTGAATACACTATACTTTCATGAACATTCTCCAATTGTCAATAAATTTTAACTCTGCCGCGATCATATACCGAATTTTATATATACACACAAACACACAGCAAAATTGTCCAAATCATGTAACTGACCATCCCACAAAATGTTTAATATCTAAAAAACCATTGAACTAATTGAATTTCTTTTTCATTTTTTTTTTGATATGAAATGGAAGCTGTCTTGACACCATTTGTCATAAGAATTACTGAAAAACCATTTGAGTTATTCAGCTAGAAAGATAACAGGTTAAAATCATCTTGTGTTAGCCCCACTATGTCTTCCTATATGAGCAATGGTGAGAGAAAAATGATCATTCAGGCCTTCAGTAATGGTACCGACATTCATACCCTGTCTTCCATCTTCAAAGTCCATCCAACAAGCATCAAGAAAACAGTGAATAAGTTTAAAAAAGAGGGAACAGCAGAGAGGAAAACTGGATCAGGCAATCAAAACAGAAAGAGGGATCATCATTTCAACTTTGAACTATAAGAATGTATTTAGCTCTAAGTAGAGTCTAATAAATTCCAATAACCAACAAATACTATTCTTAAAAGAGTGCTCAATACAGAGTAAAGCAAATATAATTATTTATTCAAAAATTATAACATAAATATGTTATAACATCACTACAAAAATAGCCATTTTGTTTCAACACTTTTGGTATCTTATCAAGTGATGGTGTTGAATCTAGAATAAAGGGTTTTAAAAATGGTTCAAATTTATCAAACACCCTCGCTCTTAAAACACTGTTACATAAGCTAGAATGACCAATCAAAATACAAGTATATATAATTTTGAAAAACTTGACAACAAACTATGGTTATAATAATTATTTAATGCTTTAATGTTAGTTAGACTAAATATAGAATTTATTCTAATAAATATTAAATTATATGATAAAAATTTTTAAAACAAAAAAATTGATGAAACTGTTTAATGAATCTATTTTAAAATAATTTTTATAAAATATTTATGTTATAATTTTTTAATAAATATATTTTATATATATATATATATATATATATATATATATATATAATAAATAAAAGTTAAATGTTGCTATTTTGTAATGTCATGTCAATCATATACATCTAGAAAAAAAATACATTTAAAGCAAGACAAGTCTTTATAATAAATTGCTCAATATCAGAGACAGTGAATTAAAAGACTTAATATAAGTATAAAGTTTGTCACTTCCTTGATTGATGTTATATATTTAAAAATGACTCCAGAAATTATGAGATGAAATTATTGTACAATTCAGTCTACTCATCAGGAGGTTTCAGCAATTGACTGATGATGTTGTCATTTTTTTTGAATTTTTTAAATATATAAATTCTACATATGTATGCAAATACATGCACATGATTTTAAATTTAAAAAAAAGAAAATTTTTTCAATTTAATATAAAATAAGAAAATCAGCAGTTTTTTTTTTGAAGAATTGACATTTCATTAAACTAACAATTAAAAAAATTTGTATATGAAACACATTTGGGGTGCATCAATCAAATTTAGTTTCAAATTTCATATTTGTATTAATCCTGTGAGCAATGATGATATTCAGGAATCTAAACATTTCCCCACGAGGGTGTCCTTATCTTTAAAATTTAAGGCCTTTTATTTGAATTAGCATTCCAATTATTTTATTAGGCTCGGTGCAAAAATATGAGTCCCTTTTGAACCCGTAGTGACAACGAATTCATAATTACGAATGTTCCTGAAGGAGAATTAACCATAATATTTGAATCCTTTTCTTCCTTCTGTTTTAGACAGAGAGTTGAACCTCCTTTCAAGTAAACTCATTAATTATCTGGACTGCTGAGCAAAAATGACATCTTAAAGAGGATGCAAACAAGGAGGAGGCTTTTGACTTAATATCAGGAAGATTTTTGCTAAGTTTCTGGGAAATTATTCTGTTATGGTCCAGGTTAGGACCAAGGAAGAACAACATTTACACAAGAGTAGAAATAACGAAAATATATTACACGAAATAATAATGCAAGATGTGGAAGGTGTTAGTATGACTGTCAGTCTGGTTGGGAGTGAACTACTATCGACTTGACTCAATTCGACCATCTCTCTTGAGAGGCGTAGTATACATAGTGTTAGGAAGAGTTGATTCTGTAGTTATAGGTAAGGACCCATGACACATAATGAGGAAGGAGGGCTTGGAGAATCTGATACTCACAGGTCGAATAAAGGGAAAGAGAGCATGACATACCTGGCAGACTTTAAAAAAAAAAAGTGTGAAACCCAGGGTCACAAACTAATATTCATATAACTGAATATGTTAGCTCTATCACTGATATTGACTACTTTCAAAAAATATATATATATATATATATATATATATATATTTAAAAAAGAGAAGAGAAATGCAAACGTTTCTTTAATTTTAATGTGAATTTATTTAGAAAAAAAAAAATATGCTTTTTTTTTACATAATTTAACCAAAAAACGTTTTATATACCTCTCTTTTTTTTTATATTTCAATATCTTTTCTCTCGATTTTTGTCTACAACCTCTTTCTTATATATATATATATTCACACATTTTTACACAAAGTTTCATTAAAAATGACAGATAAGCAGATGTTAAAAATTTGTGTACTTTTGCCAAATCCATTTTAATGAAATTATTGTATAAAAGACAAGATTGCAGTCAACTATATATATATATATATATATATATATATATATATATATATACACACACACACAATTTGCAACAATTGAAATTTCATCACATTAACATATATCTCATGTAAATAATGACTATCATCATGTTAATGTTCCACACTACTTCAAATAAAATGATTGGAAGGAAACCTCTGTCAATACTGGCACATGCACTAACAGCTACTGGACTTAAGAGATCTATTTTCTTGATAAAACTGTTTGAAGAGAAAGATTTTATAAATTTCAACAGACAATAGTATTAGCTCCTTCATCACTGAATACCAAAATGTTTCCTTGTAGGGAAACGGCTAATATTACCATTGATCATTTATGTTGTTCCTCCCATATACAGGTTTTCCATTTGTTTTGTTATCTATCAGACTAAATCAAAACAGATTCATTATGCAAGTCTCTTGCCTTTTCAGGTTAAATTCTTCCCTGCCAATTATTTTTGGAAAAAAAAAAAGTTTCATTTTTAGATATTTTTTTTCTTTTTTTGGGAAACTAAAAATGTATAACTTTGAAGTACCCGACCGGTGGCTAACACCCCTACCAGACGTATACGTCAACAATTGGACTCGTTTCAAGCTCAGAAGGGCATAAAAAGAATCAAGATTGAGGTATAAACACATCTGTAGCTAATTTTTGACTGTAATGTTTTCGACATATTTATTCATCCATGTCTTAAAAGAATTTTCAATTTTCTACAAATGGACACATGTGTGTGTGTGTGTGTGTCTTTTTGTATGTGTGTTAGGTGTAAAAATTTAAATTATTAATTGAAGAATATTTTAAATCATCAAGAAGCAATTTTAACTTTTACTTAATAGAGCAAGAGAAAAATAAAAGATATAAGCCAATGATTTTTCTTACCTTTCAAGAGTTGATCTGGATGTACAAATGGCTGTTTCTCCATAATCACCTTCTGTCACGGCTAAGGATGGACAAGGGCTACCTGCCTGGATTTTTTGAACTTCTAAGTCTGTGGAGTCTGGTCGACCAGCACTAACTTTTCCATCAGCATAAAAAGGCAGGAGAAATAGACAAAAAGAATTGCCAAAATAAACCACAGAGTAAAAATAGGAAGTAAATACTGAGAGATAATGTAAGTCATGATTTAGTCAAGTTAGAAAGGCACAAAGGAGGGGTGATGGTCAGAGAATGAATAATTTTTTTTGGAGGAAAACTAATGAAGGGAGAGAAAAAAAAAAACAAAGTGAAAAAGGAAAGCAAAGAAGGGAGAAGGTGGAGTGAGAGAGGAATGGTTGAGAAACAGAGAATCAAGAGAGGAAAGCGAGAAGGGATAGAGAGGAATTTTTATTTTTTATGAGACACAAAAAAAAAAAAAAAAGGGGAAAAAATAAGGTAAATTCCGATAGATGGAAAGCAGAAAAGAAAAAAAAATGAGCAAATAAGAAGAAAAATAGTAGGATAATATAGTGAGCAAGGAATGGTTGAGACAGAGAATAATGAGAAGGAAAGAAAGAAAAATGAAAAATGAGAAATTTTCTTTTATATTCTATATGAGAGAAAAAAGTGAGAGAGAAAAAAGAAAAAAAAAAAGCTTCAAAAAAAAGTAAAAACAGATGCAAAATTGGAATCCAAAAAAAAAGAAAAACGAAAGTAATAAGGAGAGAGGAGTAGAACAAAGGAGGAAAAGTTGAGAGGGAAAGAGAGAGGGAGATTGAGAAGTGAGAGAGAAAAGAAAGAGAAGGAAAGTGAAAAAGAGAGTAACTATATCAAATCCTGTAAGGTAATTCTTTATATTTTGACAGTTGGTGCCATCTGTTCGATACAAACAATTAAACAAACACAAATTATAACTGAAGTAAAAAAATATTTTCCTGTGTATGAAATTAATCCATTAATCCTCACATAACAGTGGCCTTCTACCAAACATACACTTAATAAATATATGTGCATATGTATAAGTATACATGTTGCAATGAGTAAATTGTCGCCATTTTATATTTTAAATTCATGCATGTTGTTTTTGTCAGTTGCACAGTATAGTAGGGTCAGTTGGGCACCATCTCTGTGAGAAAAAAGACTACCACGACACAATTCACTCCACCAGAAATTTGGAAAAGGCATGCTGTACTGCTTGGCATTTGCACAGGCAGCTCCAATACGAACATTTCAGAGTGTTTAGGTGTCAATCTGAAGAGGATTCGGAAAGAGTTGGATGCGTCTAATGGTGACAACAACGGTATGGCAGCTCAGAAAACTCACTCTAATCATTCTGATAAGAAAAGAACTAACAAATTTATTGGTGAGGGCCTCAGACTCAAGGCCTACATCAAGTGCCTTGAGGAGATAGTGCTGCCCTGAGTCAAGAGGGTGGCTACTGGAAGACCCTATGTCTAGCAACATGACTCTACACCATGGTATACAAGCAGAAGAACGCAGTCAGGGCTGTCAGACAATTTCTGCAACCACATCATCCTTTACATCTGGCCACTTAACTCCCCAGACTGCAACCCCCTTGATTATTTTGTGTGGGGTGCAATTGAGCAAGAAACCAACAAAACTCCTTGTAAGACCAAAGATGAACTTTGAAAGCAAGGATTATAGCTGCATTAACCAACTTAAACAAGGAAATCGTCCAAAAGAGTTGCAGGAGATTCCAAAGTTTTGCAGAGGGCATAATTGAAGCCAATGGTGGTTTTATTAAATAACTGAACTCTTTAGTATTTCAAGATATTTTGCTGTAATTTTGGAAAATATATCTATTAAAATGAGATGTCAGTGTTATTTTCATTTTTGCATCATTTAGACAACAATTCATCCATCACACTGCTTATATATATATTTATTTAATGAAACGTATAATATATATATATATATATATATATATATATATATATAAAAAAGTATTTTAAATATAAATAAATATATATATATATAATTATTTATATGTTATATCAGTGAAATTTTACCCTTTTAATATCAGAGATAGAAATTAAACATAAAATATTTATATTAATATTTTTTTTGACAAAAGGGTTTCAAAATTTTTTTATATAAATTCTAAAAAAATCACCAAATTTAATATAAACTTATATATATATATATATATATATATATATATATATATATATATATATTTAAAAGTAAAATTCATCCAAAAGTTTTATTAAATAAAATTGTCTAAATTTATTATGTTTAAACTGATTTTCAAATGAGATTTTGAACATTGGGATCAAAATCTGTCTGAAGTTCATGTTTTGTTCAAGTACTTTCAACTATCTCAGTCATTATCAAGAACTGGGTGTTTTGCAGTGCTGGAATTCAAATCACTATAAATATAACCTATATGTCACATGTTAAAGCAAAAAAACCTTAACAAAAATTTTTTGTTTTATCAAAAATCTATGTCCAAATTTTTACTGCCAGATTTTAAAAAAAAAATTTAAAAGAAAAAGCAAATGTTCAAAATTGTTGTGAGATTCAACATATAAAAAGGCCTCAGCCTAAATGACTAGAATCAAAATTTAGTATCTATTCTAGTAGCTGACAGCTGGCCCAAAAAATTTAGTTTTTCAATTCCAAGATATATTTTTTTATATAATTTGCCAGCTATCTTTCTAAAAAAAATGATATGCAATAAATGTTTTTTTTTTTACAAATCTTCAGCAACTACAAAACCATTCTTTTCAGGATAATGTTCTTATCACCCTCTACAAGAACATGCAGAGATATTTTTTTATTCAAGTCTTCATTTTGTTTGTTGTTTTCTTCTTTCATTCTTTTAAATAGAAAAACATATTGAATAATTTCAAATAACTTTTTTCTCTAATTTTATTTAATGTTTTTGTTGCTTTAAGAAAAGTGGCTTCCAACAATTTAGAGTCTTCCCTTGCAGTGAGTGCTGTTTATTTTCTTTTTTATGCTTTTGTTTTATAAATATGAAAATCCGAGATTATTTTCAAGATATTTAAGGGTTACTTTTTTTAAAATTTCATTTTTGATGAATTTGTATTTTTTTGTATATGTAAGATAAAAAAATAATTTTTCCCTAGACTTGACGAGGTTAAGGTCAGAGAAGCATTGTCTTATAGAACTGCTCCTCAAATATAGCAGCTTTGAAAAACTTGTCAGTGTGATATGAAGGAATTTGGTTGGTCCTTTTAAAATGATGGCATTGACAGGTCTAAACAGAAAAAATATGAACTGGTAGAATTAATGAATTTCACTCATCAGAACATTTTTTTGTGGAAATGAAGTAGCAATAGTCTTGCAATTTTGCATCTGTGGGGAAAGGGATTGTAGAGTGGAAAATAACTCATCCCCCACAAAGAAGGCTGTGAATCTAACCATTTTGTGTTTGGAATTGAGGCTAGAAAAAAGATATGCCAAGGCAGAATTTTCCTAGATATCTATCTTACATTTCTATAAGTTTACCATTTGTCCATTATATATATTGCTGCCACATATGGTTTGGTGATCCTGCTATTTTCCTTGAGCTCCTGATAAAAATTCAAAGAAGAATCAGTAATATTATTGGTCCTATCTAATAGCTTGGCTTCATAATTTTTTCACTGCTGTAAAATTTGAATCCCTTTATGCAAATTTATAAAAAATACTTCCATTTCTCTCAATTGTTCAGATGAGCTTTTTAAATGGTACCTTACTTTTTTTGAATTTAAGAGATTTAACTAGACAGGCTTTGAGATCTCATCAATTTTACAATTGATTGAACCAAATGTAAAAAACCAATTCTATGCTAACAGTTTTTTTTCTCACACTTCTTACTTATGAACTCCCTTCCAAATCCATGCTTTTAAACAACTTTAACCTGTAAAAATAAAATTAAATGTCAATTGCTAAAACTGTCCTCCTGATTAATTTTCTTTCCCTTTTTAATTTAAATGATTAATTTTTTTATCAGCAATGATTGAATAAAGCTCATGGCAAGTTCTATGACAAATAAAATATCTATAGAAATTAATGGTCATTAAATATTTGAGCTTAACAACTTTAACAAAATATTACAATAACAATCATAAATATGAATGCTGGTTGTTATTTTTCATGTCAGGAGTACAAATGAAAAATTTTGAAATTGACAACCCTTTAAATCCATTTCACTGAAACAGATGTTAAACAATTTTAACTTTCTTTTTTTCTTGCATTCATTTTCTCACTGAAACCAAGTAGCGTATATCTTGTTTTTCTATGCAAACAAAACAGAAAAGTCCATTATTTATGAGTTATTGATAGGAAACATTAAACACTTCTATCTTCCTTTCTTTCTAGCCAAATCCACATCTTACGAACATTTCTCTTAATGATAATTTAAAAATAATTCATCAGACATTGTTATTTTATTTATGCTAACTGGATTTTGGGTGACTGACTTACCCAGTTTCTGTCATTCAATACTCTGCATCTGAAAAATGGCATTTTATCATGGTCATCATCAGTTCTTGGCTTTTGGCTAAGATTTTAAAAAAATAAATCTGTTCTTATGACAATTAATCTGATTCTCCCTCACCAGTTCTTTCATCCCTTATTTTTATTTTTTTTCTTTTTAAACCAATTCCATAGATGCAATCAAAACATGTAGTCCAATGTATATAAGATAGCATAACTGTATATGATTATTAATAGAATAAAATAATAGATACGGTTTCAAACTTGATTTAATTGGAAAAAAAGCATCTAAACTATATTGACAGTATTAACAAAAAATTCAACCCAAATGGTGATTTCAATTTTATTGATAATTTAAAAATCTTAATTTACAGAGATTTACCACACTGTCTTATAATATATATATATATATATATATATATATATATATAAAATATATATTGGGGAACAATAAAAATTCACACTTATACTTGAATCAGAAAGAGACAGTTGAAATTTCTGGGACATATAATGAGGAAAGAAGGCTTGGAGAATTTGACACTCACAGGACATACTGAAAATAAAGAGGGATAGAAATTAATATTTAACCCACCTCTTTGAAAGTTGTGTAAATGGATGGTAGAACAGGAAGTAGGAGGGATGGTAAAAAGCCAAACCTTACTGAGAGCTACAAAGGATAGAATGTTGTGGAGAGCCGTGATCATCCACATCCTGAAAAAATACATAAAACATAGAAAATTAAAAAATTTCTTAATTATTTTTTCATTTAGCTGAAGATCAATGAAAATTCTTTAAGATTTCTTTTTTCTTTAGTTGAAACCCATTTTCTTGGTTTCCAGACAAAGTTTGAACATGAACTATTTTATAGAAACCAACTGTAGTAACAGGAAAAAAAAATAAATTAATAATTTATAGACATTCAAATCCTGCCAACCAAAAACAAATATTAAACTATAAAAAAAACAAAATGCTTTATAACATTGTCATCTTCTTAATTCAAATTATTTAGTGCATTATGCCCAATCAACTTGTCAGATACCAAGGGACCTCCATCTCACAATTATGGTTTATGGTGACATTCAAGATAGAATAGAGTAATGGCTTCAAAATGTTTCTTTTGCACTTGGAAAAAAAAAAAGGTGAATTTAACTTTTCTAGTTACCTTCTTTTAGCTTTGTTGCCTAAAGAGGTAAAGTGTAAAAAAAGGCAACAAGTTATTTTTCATTAAAAAAGTTTCTTCTCCTAGACTGGTTAATTTTGTCAAAACTATAAGAACCAGTCTGTCCTACTAATTAATTATAATGGGAGGGGAGAAAATGTATTTATACCCTTCCCAAAGGGTATTAAAAAAATAAGTGAATATAATGAGTTCAACTGGAATTTGAATGCAACGCTCCATTTCCTTAATCTGAGACACTAACCATTACTCTACTGTGCCTCCACCAAAAACAAATTAAAAAATTCAACAAACAATTGTCTGTAAATTTGTTTCTAGGTGTTCACTATTTTTGTTGAGATTGACAAGCAGTTGCTAATTTTTAATCAAAGAAAAAGAGAAAAGAGATAGGCATGTTAATGAATATGAGACAGGCAGTGTCAATTTGTAAAAAATATATTAGTGTCAAAGAAGAGGAAGATGAAAAAAAAAAAAAGAAAGAAACCACATAAAGAAAAAGAGATCACAAGAAAGTGTGGATGTGTAGATTTTTTAGAGAGAACGTTAAAAAGAGTGAAGAGATATTCTGTGACCAATAAAAAGTCATTTTGTCAGAATCAAAGATTACTTAGAGAGAGAGGAGAAAATATCAGAAAATAGAAGGCAGTTTGAATGTGTTTGAGAGAGAGAGAGGCAAAGAATGTGTTTGGAGAGAGAGAGGCTGGGGAATATTTAGAAATCAAGAGAGAGACAGGCAGACATTTCCTTGAATGTTTTTGAGAAAAGAGAGTTTTAATGTTTCCACAAAAGAGAGAGAGAGAGAGAGAGAGACAATAAAATTTGTAGAGAGAGAGACATTTTCAATGCAAATTCAAGAGAGAGAGAGACAGAAAAATGTGTAGAAAGAGAGAGAGAATTTTCATGTGTGGGGAGAGAGAGAGAGAGAGAGAGCGTGAATGTGTAGAGAGAGAAAGTGAGACAGACGCAGACAGCATGAAGGTGTAGAGTGTGATATCCCATCTCCCTCAGATATGGGTTAAATAGAGGACATCTGACTCCAAGTAGATCTAGTTTTATTATCTGTCTATTAGTTTATATCCCACATTGTACTTTTATTACATTTGCAATGATTGGTGATATTATGTATGATCCTGTCAAGACTTGTGAGATCAGCACACTTTCAATGCATTTTCTTCTTAAAGAATCCTTTTCTCTTATCAAAATGGCATTTATTAAGTCAAAATTGTAGTCAGATTTATTACAGTGAGCTACTACTGAGTTTATTGACTGATTGATTGTTTTTTTACAGCTTATCAATCTTTTTGAGGTTATTTAAAGCCAAAACATATTTTTGAATTGTACAAATTTTTTTGGGAGATAATAATGATTTTCTGATACAAGTCTTACTATTTCACCCATATTTGGGAGAAGATGAGATGGATTAATTCTTTTCCCAAGGGTATTTGTTCGAAATTAATATAACAAACTTTAAGAAATTGAAACTCAGACTATTCCTAAATTGCTATCCATTTACCATGAAAATAACAGCCAAAAAAATGATATCCCGGGATAGTCAAATCTCAGGTTCAGACCAGATTCAACTTTGCTTAACTTTGATATGGCAGTAAGCCCCAATGAGCTTAAAATGTTGTTATACAGCATATTTCTGTGATCATCAGTCTTTTTTTTTTAAATTCTGGATGATTTAATGACTATAATCTGTTTTTGTCTGTTAATCCTGCCATTGTCGCGTTGTTGTTGCTATCTTGTTTGATTCTAGTGCTGTCATTCATTCTGACCTTGAAATGCTGAACCCAACACATGTCACGTTGGTGAAACCTGTCATCTACAAAATTTTACATTTTGTTTCATTACCATTTTTGTTTCGGATACTATTATACTTCCTACAAACAGGCATATATTGTTTTTAATCAATTTGCCCGAATCAAGGTGATAATGCCACTAAGATGCAAGGGTCTACTGGAAGTGAAAGAGAAGGAAAAAACATTAGTAGTAACAGGAAACAAAGGATAAACCTTTACTCTTGTTCAAAAGAAAAAAAAAATAGTCAAAGATTCAAGAAATCCGGAAAATATAAAAATAATTGTTCTTCATAAGGTAACAGATGCCATTGCAATTCAAATGCAGCTGTTACTGGATTTTTATATTTTACTTTCTTTCTAGATGACACACAAGATTTTTTTTATAAATACATAGATCCATAGATAACACAGATTTTTGGATTCATTTCTGCATGGAAACAATATTACTGACAAACAGCTGCACTAGTGACTAATAAATGCAAATAATATTCCAGATTTTATTGACTCAAGAATGGCAATGGTAAGAATCAAAAGTTTAATGGAGGGTGGGGGTGGTGGAAATGGGATATGTAAAAGAGGAGAAATACTGGTCAAAAAAATTCAATAATTCAAGGCTTCATCTAAGAAACATTCTCAACATTTAGTTCTTTTACTGGGAGTTGCAATAAAAAAATAAAAGAAATACTTTTGAAAAATGAATAATAATTGACAATGCTTCATCTAAGAAATTCAACCAGCAGGACTCATTACTATTTAGCCATATAGCTAAGAGAAATAGATCTACTTCTTATGGAAATGAAAGTTGCAATAAAAAGCAAGAGAAATGAAGATGAAAAAAAAACTAGTGAAAAATGAATAATAATTGACAATGCTTCAAATAAGAAGGCTAACCATTTTAGTCATTCAAATTTAGCCATATAATATATTCTCTAAATCTACTTCTTATGGATGACAGTTGCAATAAAAAGCAAGAGAAATGAAGATGAAAGAAATACTAGTGAAAATGAATAATAATTGACAATGCTTCATCTAAGAAAAGAGGTTAACCAGCAGAGTCATTCAAATTTAGCCATATAGCTATATTCTCTACTTCTACTTCTTATGGATGGCAGTTGCAATAAAAAAACAAGAGAAATGAAGACTTGGTGGAAATACTAGTGAAAAATGAATAATAATTGACAATGCTTCATCTAAAAAGGAATAATAATTGGAGTCATTCAAATTTAGCCATATAGCTATTTCTCTACTAAGACTTATGGATGGCAGTTGCAATAAAAAAAAAGAGAAATGAAGATGAAAGAAATACTAGTGAAAAAATGAATAATAATTGACAATGCTTCATCTAAGAAATTCAAGCAGGAGACTATTCAAATTTAGCCATATAGCTATATTCTCTACTTTCACTTCTTATGGATGGCAAAAATGAATAAAAATTTAAATGAAGATGAAAGAAATACTAGTGAAAAATGAATAATAATTGACAATGCTTCATCTAAGAAGAAATTCCAAAAATCATTCAAATTTAAAATTCATATAGCTATATTCTCCAACCAATACTTCTTATGGATGGCAATTGCAATGAAAAGAAGAGAAAAATGAAGAATAAAAGAAATACTAGTGAAAAAATGAATAATAATATTACAATTGGTTCATCTAAGAAATTCATGAAAGAAATACTAGTCAAAATGAATAATAATTGCCAAGGCTATATTCTCCAATTCAGACAACTTATGGATGGCAGTTGCAATAAAAAGCAAGAGAAATGAAGATGAAAGAAATACTAGTGAAAAATGAATAATAATTGACAATGCTTCATCTAAGAAATTCATTCAAATTTAGACTATTACTACTTTTCTTATGGATGGCAG
Source organism: Acanthosepion pharaonis (assembly GCA_903632075.3). Lineage (NCBI taxonomy): Eukaryota > Metazoa > Mollusca > Cephalopoda > Sepiida > Sepiidae > Acanthosepion > Acanthosepion pharaonis. The sequence goes on along the minus strand of CAHIKZ030001931.1, from coordinate 187,281 downwards.
TTGGAAAAAAAGCAAGAGAAATGAAGATGAAAGAAATACTAGTGAAAAATGAATAATAATTGACAATGCTTCATCTAAAAATTCAGAGACAACTTAAGACATTCAAACTTTTGGAAAAGCAATAAAATAATGAAAGAAATTCAGTATGGATGAATAATATACTAAAAAATCAAAGAAATTCAGAAGAAAGAAACTATTACTACTTGTGAAAAAGCAATAATAATTGAAAATGCTTCATCTAAAAATGAATAATAATTGCAAGGAGTCATCTAAATTTAGACAACTTAAGACTATTCTACTTCTACTTGGTTGAAAAAAAGCAAGAGAAATAAGATGAAAGAAATACTAGTGAAAAATGAATAATAATTGACAATGCTTCATCTAAGAAATTCAGACAAAATTGCTTAAGACTACTTACTTCTTATGGATGGAAAAAAAAAAGAGAAATGAAGATGAAAGAAATACTAGTGAAAAATGAATAATAATTGACAAGGCTTCATCTAAGAAATTCAACCAACTTAAGACTTTACTATAATAAAAAGCAAGAGAAATAAGATGAAAGGATTACTAGTGAAAATGAATAATTAAATGAAGATGAAAGAAATACTAGAAAAATGAATAATAATTACAATGATTCATCTAAGAAAGAAAATAAGATGAAAAAAATTCAAATTTAGCCATACTATATTCTAAAATTCACTTCTTATAATATTGCAATAAAAAAAAGAGAAATGAAGATGAAAGAAATACTAAAAAATGAATAATAATTGACAATGCTTCATCTAAGAAATTTTATAAACTTTGACATTCAAAATTAGCCATATAGAAATAAGATCCATTTCTAATTTCTTAATGAATAATAATTGACAAAAGCAAAAGAAATTCAGATGAAAGAAATACTAGTGGAAAATGAATAATAATTGACAATGAAAGAAATCTAAGAAAAAATGAATAATAATTCACAAGGCTTCATCTAAGAAATTCTACTTCTTATGGAAGACTATTACTACTTGGTTAAAGCAAGAGAAATAAGATGAAAGAAATACTAGTGAAAAATGAATAATAATTGACAATGCTTCATCTAAGAATAAGAAATCATTCAACTTAAGACTATTACTACTTCTTATGGATGACAGTGGAAAAAAAGCAGAGAAATAAGATGAAAGAAATACTAGTGAAAAATGAATAATAATTGACAAGGTTTCATCTAAAATAAGAAATTCAAATTTAGCCATATAGCTATATTCTATTACTACTTTTGGAAAAAGCAAGAGAAATAAGATGAAAGAAATACTAGTGAAAAAAAATAATAATAATTGACAAGGCTTCATCTAAGAAAATCAGAAATTCAAATTTAATATAGCTATTTCTCTACTTCTACTTCTTATGGATGAAGTTGAAAAAAAAGAAAAATGAAGATGAAAAAAATACTAGTGAAAATGAATAATAATGTTGAGACAAGGTTTCATCTAAGAAATTTTCTTAAGAATTAATAAAAAAGCAAAGAAATAAGATGAAAGAAATTAGTGAAAAATGAATAATAATTGAACCTCTATTAAAATTAACTAAGAAATTTTAGACAACTTAAGACTATTACTACTTGGTGGAAAAGCAAAAAATAAGATGAAAGTTCAAGTGACTAATGAAAAATGAATAATGGGACAAGGCTTCATCTAAGAAATTCAGACAACTTAAGACTATTACTACTAAGTGGCAAAAAATGAAATTTGAAATAAGATGAAAGAAATACTAATTAATTATAATAAAAGGCTTCATCTAAAAATAAGAAAACTTAAGACTATTACTACTTGGTGGAAATTGCAATAAAAATAAGATGAAATGAAATGAAAGAAAATGAATAATAGTTTCAAAAGGCTTGTCAAGAAATTGAAATTGCTTTCATCTATTATTAGGCAAATTCAGCAAGAGAAATATTTAAAAGAAATTAGTGAAAAATGATAATAATTGATATTCCATCTAAGAAATTCTCATAGGATGACAAGACAGTGTCTTAAGCAAGAGAAATGAAGATGGAAAAATCTAGTAGAAAATGAATAATAATTGATGAAAGAAATTAGGAAAAATGAATAATAATTTGTCAATAGCTTCATTTCAGTTTTTTTTTTATGGATAATTGATGGTTGAAAAAAATCAAGAGAAATGAAGATGAAAGAAAAATACTAGTGAAAAATGAATAATAATTGACAATGCTTCATCTAAGAAGGCTTCACTTTAGACTATTACTACTTCATTAAAAAGAGGAAATAAGATAATAATAAAAAAAATACTATTACAAAAAATGAATAATGGCAGGATTTAAAAAGAAAGAGAAAAAGATAAATTTAAATACTTTTCAAAATGAATAAACATTGAAAAGAAGAATGAAGATGAAAGAATACTAACCAGCAAAAATCCAATAATTTGCCAACTTCTTTTAATTCTAACTTTTGGAAAATTCAAAAAACTATGGAAAATAATGTTGAAATGTTTGGAACTAGCAAAAGAAATGAAGATGAAAGAAATACTAGTGAAAAAACCCTAATAATTGACAATGCTTCATTGCGTAAGAAATTAACCAAAGGAGAGAAAATTCAAATTTTCTATGGCAGATATAAAATTAAAAATAAAAAAGAATGGATGGAAAAATGCAATAAAATTATAGATAATGAAGATGAAAAAGAAATTTCAATTGAATGAATAATACTACTTGAATGGAAAGCAATGAAATTAGAAAAATGAAAGAAATAAAATCTTCCAAATTGACAAGGCTCATTTGTAATGCCATATATTTTTCTACTTCTAATTCTTTTGGATGGAAGTTGCAAAAAAATAAAAGAAAATGAAGATGAAAGAAATACTAGTGAAAAATGAATAATAATTGACAATGCTTCATCTAAGAAATTTAAAACTCAAGACTAAAATTTCAGCTTATATTCTCTATTTTTTACTTCTTGTTTGGCAGTTGGAATAAAAGCAAGAGAAAAGGAAGATGAAAGAAATACTAGTGAAAAAATGAATAATAATTGACAATGAAAAATCTAAGAATAACAACCAGAAATACATTCAAAATTTAGCCATATAATTAAATTCTCTAATTTCAGACCCAAAAAATGGGAGTTTCAAAAAAAAAGAAGAGAAAATGAAGATGAAAGAAAATACTAGTGAAAAATGAATAATTAATTGACAATGCTTCATCTAAGAAGGCTAAACTTATAACAGGAGTCATTCAATTTAGATATAATGACCAGATATACTTTACTTTATGGATGGAATTGACAAATTCAAGCAAGAAAATGAAGATGAAAGAAATACTAGTGAAAATGAATAATAATTGACAATGTTTCATCTAAGAAGGCAACCAAAAGTCATTTCAGAAATTCCATATAGCTATATTCTCTACTTCTAATTTTATGGATAATATTTGCAATAAAAAGCAAGAAATGAAGATGAAAGAAATACTAGTGAAAAATGAATAATAATTGAAAATTTTTATATCTAAGAAGGTTAACCAATTTCATTCAAATTTCCTATATTCTGAAATAAAAGGGATGAAATTTTGTTTAAGCAAGAGAAATGAAGATGAAAACCAATACTAAGTGAAAAATGAATAATAATTGACAATGCTTCATTTAGAAGGATAACCACAGGATCTTGAAATTTAGCCAACTTATATTTCTATTCTACTTTCTATCATGGGGTTGGAAAAAGCAAGATTTAAAGATGAAAGAAATTTAGTGAAAAATGAAATTTACCGATTTTTTCATTTTTTTGTTTTTAAACACATTTTAATTCAAATTTAGCCATATGGATATATTCTTCCATTGATTATCTTATAAGAAGTTGAATAAAAAAAAGAGAAATGCAAAAGGAAAGAAATTGAAAAGCCAAAAAAATTTTTAATTTGGTGACAATGCTTCATCTAAAAAGGCTTCATTTTGCCATAGTCAGATATTCTTCCCAGCATTACTATAGCTATATTCTCACTTTCTTCTTATGGATGGTTGCAATCAAAACAAGAGAATCTCTTAATGAACCTGAGATTTGTGCAACAAAATTGTTTAAATTTAATTCTGGCAATTTTTTTAAATTTAATTAAAAAATAATACATCTACATTTCTGAATGGGCATTTCTCTGACAAAAAGAAAAATTTGAAAGAAATACAGTGTTAAATGGGTTAAATTTTAATGATTAATTTAATTTGATTTTTTTTTAAAAAATTGTTCAACTTTAATAAAATTTGTCTTTTTTGGAATGTTTGAAAAAATTTTCAATGAAATTTTTTGTTCAATCATTAATTATATCTTTTATTTTTGATATTTATAAAAGAAAATCTAATTTGATCATTTCATTTATTTTCCATTGTAGTATTCCTTTCAATTTTCTGTTTTATTTTAGTTTTATTTTGAGGAATATTGCCAAAAAATTATTGCAACATGAATTCTTATGCAATGTTTAATTTGATGGTTTTAGGAAAGTTTAAAAAAAATTCTAAACCTCTTTTATTAAATCATTGCTGATTCAGACCTTTAAGAGGGGCTAAATAATGAAAATGGCCAGAAATATTTTTTCAAATTGAATTATAATTTACAGTTTTCATAAGTGTAATATGAATAAAAGTGATTTTTATTCATACTAATCCTAAATTTTATGATGAAATTTATAACTTTTTATCAAAGACACAAAAATTGTTTAGTTTCTTCCTAAAAGACATTTTCACCAAAATTTATCCTGTTTTAATGTTCAAATGAATTCTATTTCAAATATTGTTTTCTTTTCTCAAAATTGACTAAAGGTTCTTCCGCTGAAATTCTCTCAAATATTTGAAACAAAATGGATATTTGTTCTATTTTTCCAAAAATGTTACTTGTTTTTGTTTTATTTTTTGTTTTAATTAAATTTTCCATATTTTTTTAAAAATTTTACAAGGCATATTTCTGATATAAAATAAACATTTTCTGCATTTTGTCACTGTTAACACTCAACATTAGTGCTGGAATTTTAAATTTCAACAGTTTTAAATTTATTTAAAATAAGGTAGCTCAGATTGGTCCATAGCTTAATTTCAATTTAAATGATTTATTGATTTAAAAAAAACAATTTTGAGAAAAAAAGTTTAGTCTTTTATTTTTTCTAACACTTATGATTCCTTATTTCATACATCAAAACTTTATTGAATAGACGTCTTTATGATCTGCCTCCTTCATATAATGGAGACAGATTTTATTATTTTAATATATTTAAATATTTCAAATAAATATTTTTAATAGTAAAATTGTCCTAAATATTAAAGTGAAAACCCTTTTTTTATATCTTTTCTATTTGATTCTATAGTTTGATTTATAAAATTTATTAACAAGAGAGATTTAAAAAAAAATAAAGCAGATTCAGGATTTTGAGAATATTGTTTAATATTGTGAATAAATTACATTTTCATTAAAATCACTGGAATTATCTATATTAAAAAGGCTGCATTTCTCTTGATTCCTGAGATTTTTTCTCATTGTTAATTATTTTATTTTGCTTAATTAATAAAAAAAAATGTTAATTTCAATTAAAGAAAAGATTGATTCTGAGAAATCAGTCTTAGTGCTTTATTACCTTTAAAAAATTTTTGAAAAAATTCCATTATTCACAGAACAAATAAATGATAGAGCGTACACCTCAATCCAAATCAAAAATGAAAATACTTATTTTAAATGGGAATCTCTAATGAAATTTAAAGTTAAATATCAGGATTCGGATGGTTTAATCAAATTTATATCAGTGCAGAATTCGGTTCCAATGTTAAAATAAAAATTCAAAAATCTACAACATTATGCCACAGGCTGTAAATAATAAGATTACATAAGACGAACTTCAAACAAAATTCCGTTTCCTCAAAGTCATATTCAATACAGGTTTTTTCTTTTTAGTAATTTTAAAATTAAGACAGTAAAAAATAAATTTAAAAAATGGCAAAATGTTCAAAATTTTTGACCACATCCAAACAAATTATTTTATTTGAGATTATAAAATTATCTAAATCATGACACCATTGATAAGTCATTTTTTGTATTTAAAAATCTGAACACGAAAGAGTCATTTTCCACAACAACCATTTTTCATTTTATTCAGTTCAAAAATTCCGGATTATAATTTACAAAATATTTATCTCCTTTTCTTCCAAAAAAGAAAATTCATAAAGTAAAAATTTTTGTAATTCTCAGATTATATCTTTAAAAATTGTTCATAAAAATTCAGCAAAATAAATATTTTTTCCCATGAAATTCAACGAAAATTGTAAAAAAAACTGCTAATTGGCTTTTTTTGTGAATTTATTGATTTTGTAAATATAAAAATGTTTTTTAAAATTTTAAATGGTTACATCCAAAGATAAGATAAATTTAGAACCTTCAAAAACTTCTAAGACATTATTAAATTAAAACATAAAACTTTATAAATTTATTTTATTCTTTTGACATTATAAGACAAATTGGTCTAAAAAGAAGATGATTGGAGATTATTAAAAATGATTTCCTTCAGTTGATCTTATATTTTTTCCATTCAACAATCATATAAATAAATTTATATATATAAGTCCATTATATTCCAAAATTTTCTGTCCATATTTTATTAAGCACAAAAATATTTTATAAATTTATTTGTACCTTTTTTTATTTTTGAAGTTTGCCAAGAAATTGAAATTTTCTTTTAATCCAAAGAATTAGTCTATCTACAAAAATATATTTTAATTATTTGTTTCGCAGGTCCATTCATAAATTATTATCTATTATATCTTTTAAATATAGATTATCCCCAGTAAAATTCAGATCTTTTTCTTAGTCTGTATTAAATTATCTATCTTTTATAGTTATTTGAAGAATATTTTAAATTGAAATTGATAAATGAATCCAAATTTAATAATCAATTTCATCTTACACAAAGGTTCAGTTTATTTTTCTAGTTCATTTCATTTCCATTATTCTAACAAGAAATAACAGCTGATAGAAATTTTATAATTTAATAAATTGGCAATTGGAGACTTCATCACTGCCTAAAATATAGCATAACACTTTTGATTCCATAATTTTCACTTATATGTATGAAATTTTTGTGATTCATTGGTTTTTAAATTCAGATCTTCAAAATTTTAACCTTGTCACCATATTTGCTTTGAAATTTTGAATTGAAATTTTCTTGTCCTAACAGAATTTTTTATGAAGAATTCAAAAGCATTTTTACCTTTTTATTTTATTTCATTTGTTATTTTTATGTTTTGATGTATAAATTTATATTATATAAATATAAATTGTTTTTAAATTGTTCAGTTAAACGCACAGAAATTGATAAAATACAATAAACTGTACAAATAACATCAAAAATAATTATATATAAATATTTAAATATGGTAAATAATTATTTAATGATGTATCTGAGTATTTTATTTGTAGGATAATTTCAATCATTCAAAACATTTACACACAAACATAATGACATATTTATATATATATATATATATAATATATGGACTATATATATATATTATTTATTAAAGACATTTTATGTTTAACGTTCTTTTTTATAGATACAAAGTATTTAAGCAAATGCTCTGGTTTATAATAAACAGTATTAAATAACATTTACTGGCCTGAATGTCCGAGAAATTTTTCATAGAAAATATTCGTTTTTTGACAGGGGATTCGAACCTGCATCCTATACGGTTATTTACGCTGACGTTTTCAAATCACCATCTTCATTTGTAGAAAAGATTGAATTTACACATATAAACTTCAATCTTCCATGAATCACATTCATAACAGTCACATCAAATGTAAACAAATGACATATATATATAAGAAATGGACAAAGTCCGACAATTTATTTATTAAAGACATTTTATGTTTAACATGAAATTTATAGAAAATATGATATTTGTCAGCAAATAAGATATATAATGACCAATATAAATATTAAATATTAATGGAGAAAAAGATATGTCCTATATATAAAATACATACGAAAATAGGTCGGTACATATTGACAGGATCAACATAAGCAAGTCTCCCCCTATAGGAGATATATTGTTACATAAACTGCAATGAGGGAAGAAAATATTCATCCGTCCATATAGGAAAACATAGATAACTAAACAGAAAAAGATTAGTAAATTTTAAAAACTTCAATTTTCCATGAATATAGAATAAGATATTCTGCTCTGGCAAATATTTTCCTGAAACAAAATACATATATATTAAGCATGCAAAAAAATGTTTTTAAATAAATGCCACTATAACCAATCATTAACGACTTTTTATCACTTATACAAGTCATAAAAAATGATACAAAAAAAAATTTTTAAATTACATTTACCACCTGAATGTCGCATCAAATTTTCATATAAAAATATTATTTATAAAAAAAAATTTATTATTACTTTATAAATAAAACCGCCATAAAATTATTTCAATAAGAAACAAGAAAAATATATATATTTATGAACAGAGATAGATATATATGTTTTGTTATATAAAGTATATATATATATATATAAAAGACATTTTTTATGTTTAACGTTGTTATTTTATAGATACAAGTATTTAAGCAAATGCTCTGTTTATGATAAACAGTATTTTTAACATTTACCGCCTGAATGTCAGAGAAATTTTCATAGAAAATATTCGTTCTTTGACAGGATTCGAACCTGCATCCTATACGGAACCGTCATATACGCTGACGTGCCTTACCTCAAGGGCTACAAAAGAACCAATCGGTAGACAAGGTCGAATTTACTGCTTATAAACTCAATCTTCCATGAATCTCGTACATTCATAACTGCTCTATTTTTTAAATATTTATATGTAAACAAAACGATGGTTTTCCGTATATATATATATCCGGCAAATCCTGTCAAAGAATTTAATATTTTATGAAAATTATCTCAAACATAAAAATGTAAATGTTATTTAATATTGTTTATCGTAAACAGAGCATTTATAAAATATTTTATCTATAATATAAATTCTTTGTTTATGAAAAAAATTTTAAATAAATATAATTGTCGGAAAATTTTAATATTTTTTGCCTTCCAAAAAATATATATATTTCCATTTATTATACATTCAATTTGAGATTAAGAGCTTTTATAATCTTTCTTCGGGGGTGATAAAATATATATATATATATGAAATATAGTTCTTTATTTTAAATTATATAAATATATATATATATATATTCTTATATATATTTATAAATTTATATCTATGGTTCTATATTTTATTTTTCTATTTATATATTATAATTTATATGTTGATTTTTGTTTATTTTTAAATAGTGCAAATTTAAAATTAATTTTTTTCAAATAGATTTTATAATTATTGTAATATTATTTTTTTTTGTTTAGATTCCCCTCATATTGTATATATAATAATAATATATATATATATATATATATAAATATTTATAAATATATATATTATATAAATATATTTATAAAATTTTCTAATAAATAACTTATATATATATATTTATATATATATAAATTATACGATATATATACTATATATATTATATATATATATATATATATATATATATATATATATATATATATATAAAAATAAAAAGGCTGGTTGACATTATAAATATTATAAAATAGTATATAAAAATAATAATATATATAATATATTATAATCTTTATATATATATATATATATATATATATATATATATATATATATATAAGATATATATATATATATATATATATTGATATCCTTAAATAGAATAAATCAACTAAATATATTATATAGCCTAGTCTAATATATATATAAATATATATATATATTTCATAATATAGTATATATAATATTATATATATATATATATAAATAAATTAATATATATAAAATATATATCTATATATATATAAGATAAATAATTTTGGATTCTGAATGCCTATTGAATAAATTTTATAGTAATGGTTGTTAAATACTATATATATATATATATATATTTTTTTATCTAATAAAAAAAATTTTAACTATCCTAATCTAACTAACAATTCTAGTAAGGAAAATTATCTAATATTTCATTCAATATTGTGAATGTTTTAAACAGTATTCATCAAGAACCACCTTTTTGAAGTATCTTTCATGATGAGTTACAAACATCTGTTTGAGGTTTGTTTATGTTGAGTGACTATTATCAAGAACATTTCTATCAAAACAGCTCAATATATTGTCCATATTATATATTCAAGGTTTAGAGGTAAAATGTATTTACGACATTTTTTTATACAGCAAGAAATAGAATAAATAAAACTGATGTATTTTTTTTCGTCAAAAACAAATTAAAAATCTAAAGTTTTAGTTCAGCCCAAAGAAGGCTAGAAAAAAAAAAAAAACAGTTGAAGGATTTATCAAAATCAAATCCCGCAAAAAGTTTTAATATTATTTTAAACATAGATTTAAATATTATATGAGACAAGGAAAGGATTATTTTCGTAAAGAAAATCTATCCAGATGTTTGGAAATGGCTGAAAACATATTAAACATGAAAGTGGTTCCACTGGAGAAATTCAATTGAAAACAAATCCACAACAGGTCTTAATGCAGTTTATTCCCTTCGTTTGGGTAATCATGTGGATTTGTTTGGACTTTCATAAAAATTTGAACTCAAGTTTCAATAAAAAAAACTTCCCAAGAGATGCAATAAACAATGACTTTTTACATCTACCTGTTCAATTGTTTAAATCATAACCTTATTTTCCCCCTTATATCTCGGGCTTTTTTGCATTGATGAAAAAATTTTTCGATTTTTGCAAAAAAAAATAAATGTTATGAGACAAAAAAAAAAAAAAAAATTTTAAACGACTTCAAGGCATTAAGTTCAGTTTACTGATTTTTAAAAGATTACCTCCCATAAGAAAAGGTTGAAAAAAAATAAAAATTTATTTGAAAATTGTCAATTTTAAAATATATATAATCTTGTGTAGGCAAAACTGAACTTAAAAAGAAAAAAATGTGTTTGGGTCAGCTAAGACGGATTCCTGGTGTCCGATAAATCGTAGAAAAAATCTTTTCAAAAGGAAATCAGACTGCAAATGATTGTGGTGGTGGAATGATGATGGTGGTGATGAAAGTTTAACATTTTGAAAAAAATTTTGTGAAAAGTAGTCGTAGTAGTACTAATAATAGTAATGTGTCACTACATGTTTTAAATTTTTTGTTGTACGAAGATTTAACAATGAAATTAGATTTTCAAAAATTTTGTTTTTCCTCAAATATATCTTTCCATAGTTTACCATTGGAGAAAACTAATTTCATTTCCTGTAATGAATTCAAAATATAAAAGATAGATAAATGTGTATTAAATAAAACTATCCCAACTTATCTAACACTTTTTTTAGAAGATATTCTTAGAAAATTAAAACTTTTATTGTTGTTTTTTTTTCACTATTGGTGAACGTTCTTAACAAATTAACAGATTTTGCAGATGACACAGTGTTGAAAACAGGTTCCATTTCAGGAAACTACATTAATGTTTATAGATATAGATAAAAACAGTGACAAAAAGAAATTTTAAACATTTATTAAAAAAATACCAAATGAAATATTACAAAAAAAATTTTTTTCCGAACATGCAAATTTAAATTTGGAAATATTTTTTCAAACGGTAATGTTTGACTTATTTAACACCTATTGGATTTGCAAGATTGCCTTTCAAAAGCTAAAAAAAATTTAACCTTGTAAAATTTGTTCAGAAAGATGAAAAGATAAATTGAAATTATATATCAAATCTCCTTAAACAATAGTGAATGCAGACAATCTCAATTTTTTGAAGGAATATTCTTTGAGAAATGTGGTTCTACAAAATTTGGAATGCCATGGGCCCGAACATGTTTCTGGGATGAATTTTTAGAGCCTAATGGAAATAAAAAACAGAATACCTATCAGTATAGATGTTTTCAATTTTCTACTAAGAGGAAAAGAATAGGAAAGTGAGGAAACATGATTCCAAGAATATTAGAAAATATCACTCAGAATTAAAGAAAAAATTAAATGACTTCTCCTCCTGTTTTGAGATTCTTATATGCCAGTTTAATCTGAACTGAATGTTTTGAAAAAATTTTATTTTTTTTTGTTGTCTCAAAATATAATTTAATGTAAATATATTTTTAATAATTGTAATATAATTTTATGTAAATTTTGTTCTCTCAAAATATAATTTAAACTCAACAAATTATCATTCTTAGTCAATTCAAAGCAGATAAAAAAAATGATTAAATCTCTGTTCAGCTATAAGCTCTAAAATGAGTATTATACACAAGATATTTACACTATTTACATTATACGGATATGGATTTACTTTATTTACATTGTCTTTCAATGTATTGTCCCGGAAATGTTTTAGAGCCATATTCATGGCGTTTTTACATTAAACTTATGAAAATCATTGGATTTATTTAACCTTGGCCAAATATAAGTTCAATAAATGATTGGCAAAGAAAAAAAATTTTGGAGACATGAGTTACTAAAGGAAATAACTGAAATTCATATCCAGAAAAGGTTTTGGAACTAGAACAATCTATCTCCATGGACTTAAAAAAAAAAAAAAAAAGAATTCTGTTTGAAATTTCAACGTATATCACCTGAAGAAGGCTGGAGCATACAATGGCCGAAAAGTTGTGAATATAGCAATAAAGATGAGGACAACAGTCCAAAAAAATCTAAATAGTGTAAATATCTCATCTCAGAAATATAGACAGATGATGAAATATGTTGTTTCCATAATTTTTTACCCCAAAGTTATGATTGCATATTATACATCAATTCATTGTTTTATACTACTGTAAAGCATTGTTCCTGATGATCTTTTTTATATTCAATATTTATGGTCTTGTAATTGACAAACTTAACTAGTTTATTTGTCATACAAACAGGAGCAAAACTTTACCATCTTGTAATTTGAAAAAGATGAATTTGATCTGTTGGATTGAATTGTCATATTTAAGATTAGCTTTTTTTCAAAAATTGTATCAATATTTTTTTTTTTAAATCATTTCATTTTTAAACAAGAATTTTATTATTCTAAGACACAAATAATTAATGAAAAAAAGAACATGATCAAAAAAAACATTATTAATGTGAGAAAACAATAAAAGAAAAAGGAATTAGGCTGAAGACAGAAGATAATTATTGACATTGTTTAAATTTTGAAGATCAAACGTTGACTGGAAAGAAAAAGATACATTGAGTTCTACAAGCAAATTTAGATATTGCACAATTATCATAGAACTTACACCCAACATTTACCATTTCAACTCTAAGATATGAAAACCTATGATTACTTCTAGTATCTATTGAGTTTCATAAAGTCAAAGTACTGAAGCTCACAGAACAGTTACTGTGAAAATATAGAATATGCACAGGGAAGCTACATTATCGCAGTGGGAAAGTGACTGAAGCCAAGATGTCAGGTCAGGACCAATAACATTGCAGATTCTTTCTATTTTATCAAGAATCTCTGAATACATTGCAGAAGCCCCAGACCAGATGCGATAGCAACATTCAATGCACAGATGAATGGTAGACCTATAAATATGTAAGATAAATTCTAGAAAGAGAAATTGTCTAGCACAAAAAAATAAACCAAATTTCCTACCAGTAGACCTAAAAATTAGTTTGGTTGGTTTTGTTTAGCAGCATATCAACACCTTTATGGGTTATTTAAAGCCAAAATTTAAATATTTTGAACACAATTTTATGGCTTCAACTAAATATATTATGAAACCAATTGCATGCTTTCCACTACAGATAAAATGTATTGCTGGTCATTTTACTATAAAAATGTATTTTTATACTATCATAGTTTTTTGTTTTCATTAGGAGGGGGTCACTATTTGGCCATAGTTGAGACTAACAGGTGCTAACAACTGGAACATGGCAGACCTAGGAACAACAGCAATTAAGAGGTGGCTCCATGCTTATCAAAACCTCCAATTCCCTGATCAGAGGTCTTGCTGCCAGATGAAGTTTATCATCGTGACCTGGACTAAAAGTGCAAATAATTTTGTTTACATGACTACACATGCATAAACAAAAGATGCTATGAATTTTATAAAAAAAAAAAAAAAAAAAAAATAATCTTTAAATTTAAAATTCCTAGAAGATGAAACAAACACATTACAAAAACTTTTCTATTTTGTCATATATATATATATATATATATATAGACAAAACGGATGTCATACCTAAGGTACCTTTTTATAACGCTTTTTCAAAGGTATTCATTGGCAATATTAAATTCTAATGAATACAAAGACACATTAGTAAATAAATATATATATATATATATATATATATATATATATATAATAAATTCAATGCTAATATTCCATGGTTATAATTTATTACATTGAGTCATAATCACTATCTCAATTCATCAGACCTACAAATTCCAAAAAATTTGTAGGTCTGATGAATTGATCGTTCCGTTATGATTCCAGTATATATAAATTATAATCATGGAATATTAGTATTTGAAATCTTTTATATTATATTCTTGCTGTGTCCTGAACATTAACCTGGATTCTATCCTCTTGGAGATATATATATATATATATATACACACACAGTGTAATGGGTAAATTGTTGCCATTTTTAAATTGTCTATTCATGCCATTTTGTTTTAGTCGACTGCCCAGTATAGTAGGTTCAGTCTGGCACCGTCTGTGAGAAAAAGACCACCATGACACAATTCACTCTGCCAGAAATTTGGAAATGGCATGTTGTACTTTTGGCATTTACAACAGAAGCTATAATATATAACATTTAGGGTAAAAGGATATATAATTCATCACCCATAAGGATAATAATAGTTTTTTACTCTTGATCAAGGCTAGCCATCAGTGACAACAGAATCAACACCAACCCAGATATATATATTATAATATATTCTTGATCTGATCCGACTCTTGTAAAGAAAGCATAGCAGTGTAAATTAGGTATTTTCTGGAGTGATACAAGGTACCTAACATCTTTTGCACTGGATAAATAAAAAGACAGAAGATTGCATTTGGAAGTCAATGAAGACTCAGTAAATGTTCAAGGCAGGGAACCTGTTAGAAAGGTATGACCAATCATCTACTTGGTCGTTTCACCAAATTGGGAAGCTTTCAGTTGACATTAGCAAAAAAATGTAGCGTAAATGGGCTTGTGTTCATCTGACGTCAATCGTACAACATTAAATACTTCTTTTCAATCCACCATTCTTCAGTTCTTTTTAATTATCCTCTTGAAACTTTAAGTTTCAAGAGGCAGCAATATTTATTGATATAAAATAAATGCTCTTAATTAGAAAATCGGTTTCGATTATCTGCTCTTATTGTTCAAGTCCTGGTTATCTCCCCATTCTTGATTAAAGCCCTTAATTTCTCAATCATTAGTCTTTAATGAAAGGAATAAAACTGTCCACCATGATTGGGCTGATTGCTTTCTATACTTTGTAAGTTTAAATGAGCTTGTGTTCCTCTGACATTTTCATACAACACTAAAATTTCTTTTTCATTCCACTGTTCTTGAGTTTGTCTGCATATGTCACCAAAATAAAAATCATTCACCTTCTCACTACTTCATCCTTTTTTTATCATACCAACACCACAGCCGACTGATCAATTAGCGTTCTTTGCTTTGTCATCAATTACTCAGTCAAATGGCATCCTCCAGCCTGACCAATCAGCATGCAACTTGCTATTGGTCAAACCATGCTAAGCAGTACAAAAGTAACCATTACAGAATATACACTTTTAAAATAATCTGACTTGCTTGCATCTACTTAATTGTTCCCCCCTCAAAAAAAAAAAAATTAATGCTCAAAAGACATTGTTTTAATTTGAAATAATATAAACAAAGATTCGAAGCCACAGATAAATGCTTATATGAAACTGATGAGGAAAAGTCATTACAAACCAATTGTATAAATGTTGTCCATTTCAAAATTTGAATTCAATTATCCTTTTTTTAAAATATAACAGGAAAAAAAAAAATTTAAATTATGAAAACTGGTCTTTCCTTTTGGAATTATTACAAGTAAGACCCTCTTACTGTTTGATTCTTTCACACTGCTTATAGTATTAATATAACTTCACCATGTAGGACAAATTCATGACATACCAGTATAAAACTACTATTGAGAACAATGAATGTTTGTCATTTCTTTCTTTTAGCTATTCTGTTCTATTCAGAGTATGAAGGTGTTACAAAATTATTGATATAATCATGCCCAGAATGGAGAAATTTTTTTTTTTTATAGCACAGTATTATCCGTGGTTGAAGGGGGAAAATTTAATGTTTAGGAACAAGATATATTTATGGTAAGTTTTAATGGAGTTATATTTTTTTTTTTTTTTTAACAAGGGTCAGTATAGTGATGGTAAATATGTGACAATTTTATTTAGGACAAACAAATGACTTTCCATAAGGAAATTTATGACAAGTCTTGAGCCCTAAGGTATTCTGTGGGTAAGAGATAAAAATAATGTTTCCTTTATACATATCTTTATACAATGAATGTCTAATGTTTGGTTGGTTTCAAATTGGGTTTTTGTTATCAACCAATCAATGGGACATTTAACGACCAACAAGATTTTTATTGCTGGTAATATTTTTCCTTCAACAATGTATTGCTGGTAATATTTTGCCAAAAATATATTGCTGGAGATATTTTTCTTTTAAATGTATTCAAGACTTAATTTTTTTCATCAAAAATTTATTGCTGGTAATAAATTTTAATAAATTTTTATTTTTTTTAGAAAACTGGTATTAAAACCCATTTTAACTTTTTATAAAAATTTTAACAAAAGGTAAACGTTAGAGTTTTGCTTGTCCGATTTATGCTTAATGCCAAAAGTGTCCATAAAATCTATGCTCTGGTCATTAAACTGTAATTTCTTGTCAAACTTCTTTTGAGGTCTTTTACACACAGCTTGTTTGTTTGATCTTGTTTCCTTATCTTTTCCATTAGGTTCTTTTTGTGATACTATTTAGCTATGGTAATTGGTTAACTAATTAACCATAGAAATTAAAAATAGAGGAAATACTTAAGACGACAAAGAGCTATATCGAAAGATAGACTGAGCAACATTAAAAAAAGAAAAGAATTTATTTTATTTACAAAAGAAAGATACTTTTTGCAAAAGACAGAAAATCTGTAAGAAAAAGCGAGATTAATTGATTCTGACAGAATCACAATGTCATGATAAGGGAGTGACACACCAAACAAAACAGAATTCTGAAAGAAAAACAAAGCCAACCAACGCATGCGGCCATAAAAAGAATTTCAGCCTGAGGCCACCACAGAGAATAGATATTAATTATCTTTCAGAGATACCATTTAACTTTAATTCCTGGTTCCAGCGAAGGAAGCCATCTGGTATATGCACAAATCTTGACATGAGAAGAAAAATCGAAAAGGGAATCATTATTATTGCTTATTCAAACTGTTAAATGTCAGACATAGCGTCTCGAAAATGATCATCTGGTGATAAAAGAATTTTAAGACATGAGAAAAATAAAGAATTTAATTGTTGGGTGGGCACAGCCACCCAGTTGAAGGTTGACTGGTGGAGAACCCAGAGTTGGGTCTTTTTTTTTGACAATGTTTAATGAGTCAGTAGAGATCTGAGCTAAGTGGATTTGGGATGTGATAAAGAATTAATTGGCAATCTGGGATTTGTAAATGTTTTGGCTGAAGGAAAAGGAAAAAAAAAAAAAAAAAATTTTGTAAACAAAATTCTAGAATAATTCCTAAGAGGGCTGGTCTAGTCACACCCACATGGTGGTGGTAGGTGGGTAATAGGTATGAGAATGTATGAGAAGACAGAATTTGTTAACACCCACTGAGGGGATTGGTATGAGATACCAATGTGAGAGAGGAAGAGTCTGGGAGGATAACTCTCCTCCCGACCTTCCCTCATGGACGGAGGAACCCCGAGTTGAAAAATTAATCTTCCAAAAATGGGAAGTAATTAATTTTCCTGGCTTAAGAACAAAGAGAATTCTTGTTGGTAATTGAGAACTGTCAAGGAACTGTGACCTCCAGTGGGTGTCACACTTTTGACAATCTTTGTTTGGATGATAACCATTCCCTTGTTTGAGATGGGATAGAATTTTGTTCATTTATGTCCATTCCGCTTGGTTCTTCAATGATGTACTTGGTTGTGTTATTTTTTTTTTTATACACCTTTTGGTCTTCTTGGGAATGTTGAGAGGGTTCTATTTCCTGTAGGATTTTGTACTTTGGATTGTGATTTTTGGAGTTGTTTTGTACATTGAGATCCTTTTTTATTTGAGGTTGACAGGATAGGATTTGTTTTGACTATGGCAGTTTGGTTTATGTGTGATATACTAAATTTTAGTAGTTCTATTAGACTTTTTAATTCATTTATTAGAGTTGTAAGATCTTGGCTTCTTATTGCATTGTTCTCTGATGTCATTTTGGTGATTTGATATTTTAATGATATTTGCATATGATGTTGGAAGAGAATAAAATTCAACCTCTTTTCTAGCTTCTTCGAACGAGATGTTTTGTGTGTATTTTATTCTTATTATTTCTTTTTCCTTTTTCCAGATGTTACACTCTTTAGAATCTGCTGAGTATATTTTTTTTTTAAAGTTTGGACATAAAGAAGGCCTTTCACAAGGTGACTCTTCATGATCCGATTCAAGTTCCCCACATCTTCAACAGACTGATGCTCTTGTACAAAGATTTTGTAGATGACCAAATTTCTGACATTTGTGACCTCTACGGGGATTAGGAATATATGGCTATACCTTGACTACTGAGTATCCTATCTTTATTTCTTTAGGTAGAGTAGGTTTGTTGAATGTCAAAATGTATGCGTTTGTGTTTATTGATGTGTCATTTATTTTTATTTGAATTCTTTTGATGTCTGTTACTCCTTGCTTAGGGTGTCATCATTTTTAATTTCTTCTGGTGAGCAGAGTGACAGTTCTGGGTATTTTATTACTCCTCCCTTAGATGAATTAAGAAATTGATGGGGGTAAGTGTTTACTCTATTGTTGTCTATTTGCTTGGTTTTCAGTAAATTTTTTTGCATTTTTTTTTTTTGGTTTTTACTTGAATTAAAAGTGTATTATTATCATTATTTTTTACTTTATTTATTTATTTATTTATTTATTTTTTTTTTTACAGATTTTGGTTCAATCATGGTCGATATAACCCTTTGCAACACAAAAGGAGACACTTTTGATATAAAGAAAATCTAGTGATTCTAAACTAAGAAAAGTTGGAAATTTTTTTTTTCTGATATTTGTTTTCATTTTCTGTTTCACAAGTCTCATGTTGTCTACTTTGTTGTTTATAGAGGTAGTCAAATAATTTTGAAAAGAATTCACATGTGTTCCCCATACACACCTCAGAGTTCCTTCTTAAGGGACACTATCAGGAGAGACTATTGCATTCACCCTTATCCTGGGGCTATGTAGACCATAGTTGTGATGAGAGTGAATATGAGCACCTACATTCCCCACCATATCTACCCTAGTGTAGTGTGGTAGGAAGAGACAAGAAAGTCAGAAAATTATCTATCATCCCAAGGACCCTTGAACTATGTGGCTAGCTGTTGGAATGGATGTTCTGAATCCATCCACCTGTCTATCCCAAGTAGGGACCGAAGTGGCATGTTGAATCACTTCCTGAACATTTTATACCAGATCCAATTACTTGAGTCACCAGGACTCCATCCACAAGCATCATAGGTTGCCATCCACGATAAACAGGTGACCCCAAAAAGAAAGAATTATAGTTTTGGGAATCTTTTTTGTGAATATGCATTTTATATATTGCAATTTGTATTGCTGGTATTTTTATTATAAAAAAAAATCTTTAAATTCTTATTTTCATACACCAGTTTGGGAGGAGGGGGAAACTATTTGACCCATGACTTCATGAACCTAAATGCTACCACCCTGGATCAGGAAAAATCTGGAAACAATGCCAAGAAGAGGTATTTTCCAAATTGAGGAAACCTCTCCATTTATTATTGCTGCTGGATGCAGTTTGTTATACCCAGGACAAGCCACCTAATGTGTGTCAGGAGAAGACCTCTGGCAGATATGGTATAGCAATCCCAAGAAAGAGGTTTCTAGGTTCCTAAATTACTAAATCCATCGTAAATTTGACACACTGATTGAAAAATTCTTTCAACAAGAATATTTACCTGTCATCTCAGCTGACTACATTCATAACCTTAATTCAGTTTTCCTATCACTGTCATTGTGTTTGCCTTGTTAAATTTGTCACACCTTTAACCTGGGAGTGTATCTGCCTTGTATGAAAGAAAAAAAAAAAAAAAAAAAAGAATTCTTTTTTATTAAGGATTGTCTTGGACACTGACTTTGTTGGAGCAAAATGGGGTCAAAACTTTAACCAATATCTAAGGATTTTTTTATTTCTTTATCTGGAAAAACAGAGAGAGAGAACAATCACATCCAAATCAAATGAAGTACTAGTTTACAACAGTGGTCCCATTAAAAGTTCACTCCTGATTGGGTGCCCTATATTTCTAGCCTTGAGCCAAACAAAAGTTTATGAAATAATAATAACATCATCAGGTGTGCCTCTCAAAACTTTAGATCTTAAAAAAATGGAAAAAAAGAGTTAAAATGTACATTTTGATCTACATGAATTAAGATAAGAAGCTAAAACTAAATTTTTTTTTTTTATTTAAAGCTGTAGAAAAATTCAGTAGATTTAAGTTTTTGTGCAAAAATAGGCTCACACAAGCTCCAAATTTTAAATTTCCACATTAGCATTTATTTACCAGTTGATGACATTATCTCAAATGCCATTCTAGCTTTAAAAAAGTAGATGACTATATCCTTGTTATTTGCTAGGGTTCAAAAGATCACTCTAGAAAATTATTAACAATATTTTCCCTCCTAAAAACAGATTAAAAAATTCAGAAATATATTTATTAACTAATAAACTTATGAGTTTAGTAAATCTTTTAGCTTCCTTGATCCTATTTTTTCTTATAAATACATAGCCTAAATTAAAAAGGACAGTCTTCAGTTCTTTTGGTAAATCATTGACCAGGAACTGTATGCCACGCTGATTACTCACCTTTAGTATAATTATTGAGTTTAAGTATTCTTACAATATCCCCCCCGACCTGCATTTTTAAAGTAAATTAAACACGAAAAATACACGAATGAAGATATTTAAACAAATTAATATTAGCAGTAATAAAAACATAGCGGTGATTGTTTTTTGGAAAATTATTGTTTTTAAACAACACAAATACATAATTCTTTTTAAAATGTATTGTTTGCACATTTTTGCTCATACTAACCAATTGTTTTTCTGTTGTAAAAATCTCCTGTGAGGCAATTGAGAATAATGGATAACTGCTCAGATTGGGAATTGAGAATAGAGTTTGAATTCCTGTTGAATCCATTAAATTCATTTATTTTAATACCACATAAGGTATGAATCCTAATTCTTCTCCCCCTAAAAATGGGTAAATAGCAGGACATAACTGGGTTCTATAGGAAATTTTCCTCAAGATGAACTTTCTTTTTAGAAGAAAATGGCAACCTACTGCATGGGAAAAAATCTGTCTTGTCAGTCATTTATCGAAAAGATAAATGATTGTTCAATTCATGTATCCCACATGGCACATAACTGTGTTGTAAAAAAGAAAAAATATTTTTTGTTGAACTTTGTAACTTGTTTCTTCCAACTTGAAAGAAAACAAAGATTGCTTTTCTTCTCAATAATAAAAATTATTTAAATTTGTAGAGCTGTGTTTTGAAGATTATTTTCTTTTCTTCATTTTTTCACACACTTTTTCCTCTACAAACATCTCTTTCAGTACTACAAATTTACTTGTCAGTTGTCTGACCTTAGCTAGTTTGGCATGTCCGTTACAAAATGACAGACGGTGCATCTCTGTTCATGAGCAGGAGTAATATAATCAAATCATGTGATTTTCTTCTTTGTTTTTTTTTTTTTTTTTTTTTAGTTTGAAGGATGGGTCGGCCAAGGCAAATAAAATTCTTGGGAACACTTTCAATAAGAGAACATCTGAGTGGACAGGGTTATCCAAACAGAATTAGGCATTTCCAACTGGACCCACTTGCTAAAACTTGTCAGCATCTGATGTACATTTGACTGTGATGCATGTACCTGGTATAACTTATCAGATTAGGCATCATGATGGTTCATTTGTTAAAAAAAATTTCTACCCCAATGTGACTTTAGTTGTTTACTGAAGATCTCATTTACTAATAATAATGGCTACCAGTCCTTTTTTACCAAACTGGAGTCAAGAAAAGATATTTAAAAATGCAGAGTTATTCCTCCCCAGGTTTTTGAACAGGGAAACTAAGAATTTATCCTTGTTTCAATTTAAATTGCATTTTGGTTTGAAACTAATGTCTTTTTTCTTTTTTTTTTCCCAGTAATTTGCCCTGTGTCTTTTCAAATCATCTTGCTTTAAAAATTCAAATTTATTGATTTAAAAAAAAAAAAAAAATGAAAACCTAACTATTTCATGTCCTCCGAAAACTATTTATTATTTACTTTTCTTCAGAATTATGGTAGATAGGTTCACCTATCATCCAGTCAATTTCATTTCATTTTTCATTTTTAAACAGGAGTAGTGGTTTATTTAAGATATGGTTTCCTGTTTCTCTTTGAATTTCCAGGCCACAATGAAGAACTATCTAACCAAAAAATTTCTTCACGTTGTATCAGGGTTGGAATTTCAAAATCAAGAAACAATTAAAAATATGATATCTAAAAGAAATTTCCTTTTTCAAAGGAAAGTCCTTTTATTTTGACAGGAAAGACAAATAGTTCTCAACTGGGATCCTGTTTAGGATTTTCAATGGTTTCAGGGATGAAATGTTTTTTAAATTAAAATTCAGGGTTTCCATCTTTCAAGTAACAGTGGTAGAATATACTCTTGTTCTTTGTTTCCTTTTTTTAAAAAAAAAAAAAATTTTAAAAAAAAGCTGGAATATAAAAAAAGTTTTGATCCATCCATTGGTAAACACTTTTGTCTTCAAACTTTAATTTCTTATGATAATTAACGGAATTTTAAAGGTAATTAAAAGGTGTTTTGATTAATTATTTAAAAATGATTTAAAAAAAAATAAAAGATGTTGAAGGGAAAATGCATTTTAAAGAAAAGTAATAACAACAGGCAAATCCAAATTTTTTTTTTTTTCTCCTCATACCTTGATGCTTCAAAATTTTTCCCTAATTGGAAATACTTGCTTCAATTCAATCATCTATTAAACAGAAATGTTCCTAAATTTAAGACCTCTTAATCCAAAAAAAATTTTGATTGGAACTTTTAAAAAATTTTTGTGATGTCCCAAAAAAATTGAAAATTTAACCTCCCCATTTGAAAATTATTTTTTTTTTAGTTTCTTTTTATTTTACAAAAAAAAAAAAGAAGGAGAAAACATTTCCTTCTTTTTAACTAATATTCACTGTATAAATCCTCCCAAAGATCATAATGCAAGATAAAAGTTACTAAAGGACACAGGAACCACTAAGAGCAAAAGGATTTTGTAACAGTTCTAGTCAAACATGTGTAGGGTTCACTAACTCTCAAAAGATTAAGAGAGTAATTGAAGGAAGAAGTTCCTGTTTGCTGAATTCCAGTAAATGAAAAGTACCCAGGAAATCTAAAACTTTGGAGTTTCATGATTATTGGTGTTCAATTTGAAATTTTTTACTAAATTTAATGCAATTGATTTGAGAAAAATCATCATTCTGCTTTAAAACTTTAAATTCTCTTAAATTTATTGAATTCAAAAAGAATTCCTGAAATTTTATTCAAACAATGAAATGAATTCTATTGATGAAGTTCATTTGATATCCCTTCCAATTTTTTAGCTGAATAAGATAAAAAAAAAAAAAAAAATCTGAAAAAATGGTATTTAAATTTCTTTTAAATAATTTCCTTTATATAGCTATGATTATATTATTAAAAATGAATTTTGAATTTTTGAGTGTCCAGATAAATCAAATAATGTTTGTTGATTTCAAAACTTTTTAAAAAAACAAAAATTAAAACCAGAATAATTATCAGAATTTAAGAGCATTCAAAATTTATGAAATATTTATATGGAAGATAAGAAAGGGTTATTGAAAATAAATTTAAGCTCAAAATATCCCAATTATTCCATATTCAATTTGAAATAAAAATAACAGATGTGGAATATTCTAACAAACCCAATAAATCAAAACAAATTGAAAGATTGAATTAAATCTAACAATTAGTGATTGAAAAGAATTTATCTAAAGTTAACAAACATTGTATTAATTGAATAAATACTTGTAAATGGTCTTTATTATTATAAAAAATAAAACTAAATACTTGAAGGAGGAATTTAAACTTTAAACTCTAATAAATGCCATAAGTAATACATCAGCTAAAAATTAAGAATTTAAATAAAAAAATTGTATCAACAATTAAAACCATCTGACAAAAAATGAAGATGAATGCATTAAAGTTGCTCAAAATTATTGACCATAATCATGATTTTGAAAAATGCTAATTTAATAAAAAGAGAAATAATTTAAAAATTCAAAAATGTATTAGAAAGTATAATTTAATAGCTAGAAAATCTTTAAAATTGCATCCAGGTTTCAATGATTTTTTCCTTTCATTATCAGATTGTTCTATTATCAAGGCAATGTGGAATATACATTAAAAAAAAATGAAAATAATTAAAAAAATGCAATTGAAATTTAGAAGACTATATATTTTGAAACACATTAAAAAATAAAATTTAATTTCTTTTAAAATATCAGAAAATTTTTTTTTTTTCATGATTAACGGAGATTAAAAGTAGGATTTATTGAATGTTTTTTCATATTTTATATCCCTTTTAAATATAAAAAAAGTAATTGTTTTAAAAAAATAGACATTTTAAGGAGAAATTTTTATCATATATAATATATTCAAATAAATTGTTTTTTTTAAAAAGAATCAATACCAAGCAATAAGGAGTTCCATTAATAAGAGCATCCCAACTAGCACAGGAATTAGAGAAAATTAGTATAAATATAATATAAACAACTGAAACCTCCTGAAAATGTGGACGACAGGACAATCATTTAAAATGATAAAAAATATATTTTTTTATTTTTTTAGATATTATAATGGTTATCAGGGATCCAGGTTAAAGGGAAGTGAAATTTACAAAAGTTGAAGAAGAAGTTAAAGATGATAATTTAATTTTATTTGTTTTAATTTTTTGAAACCAAATTGCCAACCTACTTTTTTTGGTTTCATTCAGTCTTGGGAACCAGAGAAATTTAATTGCCAAGAGTTGCCATTTTTACTTTAGAAGAGACAGTCAATTTTACAATGCTCAAAATTGTTGGCGACTGATAAACTACTGCTTTACAGGACCTAATTCAAATGCATATTTGTCTCTGGATTTTATGGCGGTTTGTTTTTTTTATAATCAGACCATATATTTTTTATTTATTTTATGCAAATTTTATGGGTTTGTTTATTTATTTATTTTTTTTTATAAATGCACTTTTAATTTTTTTAGTAGGTAACAAATGAATATTGTTTTGATTTTGATTGATTATTTGTTAATTTAATTAGAAACAAGAAAGTTGAACAAGCAAGAACAGAATTAATGTTTATAATTAAAGTTTTTTGATAATTTTTTAAATTGATGTTCAGAGCATTTATTTATATATATATATTTATTGTTTTACTTATATATATATTTTAATAAAACTGAACAGTTCTTTTTAAAGGTCTATACTGTTTCAAATATACTATTTAAAAAAGTTTTTTGAAGAAAGCGGTTTTTTCAGCAATTTTATATATATATTATAGGTATATATGTGTTGTTTTCCATATATATATAAATATATATGGTTATAATATACCGTACAGCAAAAACGTAAAACAAACGTAGGAAAAATATTTTTCAAACTTTTACACAAACACTTTTTTTTCAATTTTATTTACAAAATATTCAAAAAAACACAGTTTTGCTTTAATAAAAACAGCTGCACCGAGAGCATTTAATAAATAATAAAAAAAAGCACAATAGGAAAATTATCAACAAACCACAAGAACAAATTAAACCCACGTGCAACTGCAGAATAAAGAACGAATGTCCCTTTAAACGGAAATTGTTTACAAAACAACGTAATATACCAAGCCATATAAAATCACCAGATAATGAAGAAAAAGTATACATAAGAGTAACTGAAGGACCCTGAAACAAAGAAATTATACACACAAAACATCGTTCACAAATAGTAAATATGCGAACAGTACTATGCTTTCTAAGTATATCTGGGAAATAAAAAAAAAAACGCACATCACACCAAAAATATCTTGGAAGATAAGGAAAAAGTCATCAGCCTACAACAACCAATCAAAAAACTTGCAAACTTTGCTTGGAGGAAAAAATAGCTATCATTACTTTCCCAAACCAAAATAAATTATTAAATAAAAGATCCGAGCTCATCTCAAAATGCAGGCATGAAAATAAATTTTTACTACGTAACCTTTAAAAATGAAAAACGGAAAAAATAAAAAAAAACAAATAAATACACTAAAAAAAAAAAAAAAAAATAAATAAAAAAATAAATAAATAAGTATATGTTGCTTAAAAACCGAAAAATCGAAAAGAAAAATATAAAAATAAATTGACCTAAATTCATCCAAGTAAATAAATAGGTCAACCAATCCCAAATTAAAAAACTGTTCCCGCCAAAAAATAATAGTTAGAATGAACTACAACAACCAACCCCAAAATTGAACAAATAGCTTTAATTAAATTTCAAACCAAAACAAAACTGTTAAATACGTGATATAAACAAATTTTTTACTACGTTAATAAATAAATAAATAAAATAAAACAAAAAAATAAAAATAAATAAAATAAAATAAAATAAAAAAAAATAAAAAAATAAATAAAAACGAAGCAAATAAACTAAAAATAAATAAACAAAGCGACTTCCGGTAAAAATAACCGCCATAATAGAATACCCACAATGCACCACTAACCCGTATATATATAAATAGCCCGAAAATAACAGCATATGTGGCCTGACGATTGCATATAGCATGAAACAGACTGTCGCCTCTAAGTGTTGACTTCTATGTTCACTTTTATATTTACACACGCTCTATCTCTATATTTAGCACTTTATCCCATAAATATAGCACACCTTAAGACTATATTTCTTTATATATATATATATATATAGGTGGCATCCCCCCTGAAGTTTCATTAAGGTAAAACCCTTTAGGTTTTGGCTCTAAATTATTGTGTATTGAGTAATTTACGAAAAAAACTTTTTATTTGGTCTTGGGTTTTTTTTCTTTGGACTTGGAAAAGAAACATTGTGATTAGTTTTCACTTTGGTTTAATATTCTTGGTTCTTTTTTTTTTTATTTCCCATTTTTCCTCGGATACCGATTTGATCTGCTGCAAGTTGAGCTACCCGAAGTTTTTCCAAATGAGTACCACCATTTTATATATATATATATATATATATATATATATATATATATATAAAAATAACAGGAGTTTATGAATTTAATCATTTTCCTTTAATATTTTAATATTTTTATAGTCATGCTTGGGATAGACTAATTCTTTTTCAAGAATGGAGTTATTTGAAAAAAATATATATATATAACAGTGAAATTAAAAGCTGTATTATCCTTTTTCCATCATGGAAAACACTCCTATAGCTGAAGCTTGTCATTGTTAATTTGGCCACTGAAGACTGTCAGAATAAGACTCAATTACATACTCAAGGAATGAATACTTCTCATTGGGATTTCTTTCAATCTATCACTGCTAATTTCATTTTCATACCCAAAATATAAACAGTAATTTTTAAATTATTTTTTTTTTAATCCATCATTATTTCTTATTACTATAAATGTTATTTTGAGCAGAAACACATGTTTGAGCTGACATCCAATTTTTTTTTTAAAATATGCCTGATGAAAAAAATAAAAGAGAATACAGATCAAATTCCTTTCAGGAAATACATTTTTCTAGGTTGGTTGATATTAATTTCATGTATAAATAAAAAAAAATAAGGCTGTCAACTCAAGCATGCATACCCACTAAAAATAATTTTTTTTTAAATAGAAGGATGCTGACTCGAATTCCAGCCACCTTCCTTTTGCATGTGGCTCAGCATAACACTACCATCATACAATAGGCATCACACAATTACATCTTAAAAGAAGATGATAAAAAGAAAAATTAATAACAATTAACAACAAACCCCTTGAAAATGGCAGGAGAAGTGCCCAAAAACACTTGGGACAATAAACACTATGGACAATTTCTACACTCATTACCCCCACAAAATAGAAAATTTAAAAAAATATTAGAAAAATTCAATAAAAAATTCATTAAATTTTCCTTGTCTGTCATATTCAATGTAACATGTTTGAAAGAAAGGTTGCTGCCCAGATATATATATATATATATAAAGCTTTGAAAATGATGGAATACATTCTTTTAAAGGGACCTTTTCTATCCAACACTTCAGAAGATTTGTTCTAACAACAATAATCAAAACAACAAACCTGAAAAGGTAGACACATGCAGTAATTAAGTAGAAACAACTAAAATAAATTTATTACTAAAAAAAATAAAAACAAATAAATCAGTGTAAATAAACCCTTAATGAGTATAAAAAATAAAAAAGAATTACTCATGACCCACCCATAAGACAGAGAAAACAAAGAAAGTTCTCTTTCTACAAACACAAAGTCAATTGATGAAGCTTGAGTATTGTTGTCCCAATGAATCTTTCTAAAGAAGTGTTGGATGAAAAAGGTCCCTTTAAAAGAATGTGTTCTGTCATTTTCAAAGCCATACTTCTGTGGTACAATTTTTTTAATATATTTTGTGTATTTAGGCAACAATACCTCTATTATACATGTTTCATTGAAAATGACAGACAAGGTACTGAGAAAAAGCTTTTTATTTCATTTTTCTTTTGTTCAAACAAGTGTTTTCTTTTCTGGGCACAGAGTGTGTAGAAACTGTCCAAATGTTCTGTAATTCCAAGTGCTTTTAGATATACTTTTTGCCATTATCAAGGATGATTTTATTTTTGCTTTCTAACTAGATGTATGGGTTGTGTGTATGTATTTAGAGTTATAGAGTTTTATTTTCCAAACACAGCACATTGTGGCCATGTTTGTAGTTAATATTATTAAGTGTTGGCTTTTTCTTTTTTATCATTTTTAATCCTTTTTTTTCATGTGGATAAGGTTATTATACTTGTATTTTCTACTAGTAGTATATTTCAGAGTTTGGCAGGTTCTTGTGTGTGTTTAAATGAGTTCTAATGGTCAGATAGGTGAAATTTAATTCATCTGGATAGGCATGTAGATGTGTGAACAATGTAATTATTTATGAGTTTGGTTAAAAAGTAAAATTAAAATCATTAGTGACATTATTGCCTTGCTTGGAATGAAATGATTAAAAGTAAAATAAACATTCTTCATTAATCACATACATTGAACATTATACAATGAAAATCTTATATCAAAATTCAGCTTGTAACTAAATGTTTAGTCCCATACTTACTGATTCACCTATGTAGATGCCACTACACAAATTAGTCAATGATAGCATTATATGAAAAGCAGTTTACAAGGACACAGTTGTTGTCCAAAAATGGATGACAAAAATAAACCTTTATTAAGAAGTATTCCTTGACAGATTTCCAAATGACAAAATTAATTTTTTTTTTAAATATTCCTGATTAGAAGTGCCACTGGTGGCCTTGAAGATAAAAAAATTCTAAGAAAGAAGTCATTTTCAAAACCTGGGCTCTACAAACAAGCAGTAATTGTGAAATAAGAAAAATAATGACTTTCAAAACAAATGTGTCTATGTTTTAATTTATCTCATGGAATTCAGCTTAATATATATATATCCCAGGGTCTCACATATCCAACCATATATATATATATATATATATATATATATATATATATATATATATATTAACACACACACGTTTTATATGTATGTATAATGTCTGTAACATGTTGCAATTATAAACTTATCTCCCTTGCACCAATAATGTCAAAGTGGGGAAAGACGACTGTACAAGTGTATAGTGATTTACTAAGTGCAACTTCGATGTGGCACAAAGCATGAAATATGTTGGAAATGAAAATTAAAATAACAAAAATAAACATTTTGTTATATTTACATATGTACACTTATTTTATAGATATGCTGTATTTTATTTTAGAATTAAAAAATGTATACAAGTGTCAAAATTCTAGCAGATGTATTGTTTGCTAGCTGAGTAATTTTTTTGCAGATGCTTTAATTAGCACCTGTTTTAAGGTTGATTTTTATATACTAGCAGGAAAAGGAAAGAAAGTGTAATTGATTTATTTTGCCCTTATATGGTCTTCTTGTGTGTATGCAAATTGACTCATCTGAGTTTAGAGACACCTTGAAGATGCTCATAAAAGGGCAAGCTTGTGCCTTTCAGAAGTTTTTGGCAGCTGATCCTGAAGTATGACTTTAGGCAGAAGGGGAGTGACATCATCATCCCTTCCTCCTTCAACTGACTTGGAGAGATCGACGTCGCTATGACAACCAACTACCACAGAAAATGAAACAGTGTGATCTTCACGAAGAATGCTGTTTTTTGTAAGCCTAAACATACATTTTATATACCCAGCAGAGTATGCTGAAATTTTAAAGGGTTAAATTAAATTTTTAATCCATTATTAAGACCTCTAGTGGCCGTTTGAAACTTAAATATTTTCATCTTAGCTGTTAAAATTTTTATGAGTTATCCTTTTCTTTCCCACTGCTTTTAAGTATAAAAATCACTTTATTATATATTTGATGTTAAATTGCTGGGAAAATTCTCATAGCACTAAAACTCATCATTAGTTCAATTCATCTGTTATTCTTTTTTGTCTCTATATAACTGTTGTTTATATTGTAAATAAAGTTTCTCTTAATTATTTCAATAAACATAGAGCCTTTGTTGTTCATTTCCTTCGCTGTATTGTTTATATTGTTAACCTTCATATCAGACTTGGAGCTTGTTCCTGGAGGGAAAAAATTTCATAATACACGACCAAGTTGTCCCCTCTTTTTTTTAGTGTAAGCGTTCATGATCACAGGCGACAACTTCTAATATATTTTTCTGATAAATATGGAGCATGCAGCGAGGATTGAACTCACTACTCAGTAATAATTGATCTAGCAAAACCAGTTTGTTAACCATTACACCATGCCAAAGTATCGTACTGTACAAGCATATAATGCTGTGTATATCAAGAGACTTGTACAGAATTAGTCATCTATCTTCAGTATACCTCAGATTGGTTTACTCTGATACATTATCAAAACTGTATTTTTGTAAACATACCAAATGACCACCACCCCAGCTTTCCACTGACTGGTCAATGATCACCTCATGTTGCATTCCGATTCTTGACCTCATTGGTGTCCATGAAAGCTGGGAAAGGGTGCGATGCATGCTCACAAGGTAACATGATGAAAGAAACACCACATCGAGAAATAAGAATGTGCACACTTTTTTCCCCATACTATATGTACGTGTTTTATTCAGGTCGTCACCTGCTTGTCTGGGTGGTGATACTTGGGACAACTTCTGCTATGACAGCTCTGCCTCTTACCAAATCCTGTGTATACATCATGATGGGTCTTAGTTGTAAATGTCTGGGCTGGTAGAACTAAAGAATGTAGCTCCCCTGAGTATTTGCCATGAAAAGAATGACACAATAGCAATAGATTGGCAACATTTTGTCAATGGGGAAGGTGAATGTAAGGTTGAAAATAATTCATCACCCACAAGGCCACATAAACGTTTTTGAATTGTCACCAGCCCTGACATAACAGCAGTATTCCATTTTTGATGTGATCTGACTCTTGTAGAGGCAGAGCATGGCAGAACTTCTTTCTGGAGAGGCACCGGAGAATTACCATTCTTCCAGTATTTTTATTCTTGGTGGTAAAAACTTTACAAATTGCGTAAGTGTGGCTAACAGAAAATATATCTAGTTTAAGGCTTGTGGCAACTTAGATACAATCTATTAGCAGTGCTGTCAAGGTCTGCTTATTTTGTCAATGTGTGAGGAAGTCTCTTAATTGATTTCTCTTCATTTTTATTGTAATTATCATTAGCTAAGACCTTAGTCCCACAAGCTCCTCAAAGAGGTAATTGCATGAACACCACCAGACTGCCAGTGTCAGTACTTTAAAATCCAAATGCTATGTCAATCATTATCTTTTGTCTTCCTGATCTTTTATTGATCTCTCTTTTTCATAATGTTTTTTTCTTTTTCTCTAATACTTTCACACACAGTAACCCATTGTATCTTACAGGCATTATTGCCTGACTTGGGATGAAAAGATTAAAAAAAAAAAAAATGTATCAATGGTCTGTGAGATTAGTTTGCAAAACATTACTCTACAGCAAGCTCCCATAAATATCTACAACACTTAGCTTTGTCTGACACAGGGCAACAATTATAGAGTATCCAGTGAGTACAGTGGAACCTCACTTACCTTTGTCTGACACAGGGCAACAATTATAGGGTATCCAGTGAATACAGTGGAACCTTAATTTAATAAACTAATAGGAGAAATCGTCTTAATTTGAAGCATTTTTTGTGACCTAAAAACATCCAGTACCATACAAAATTACTGTAAATAAATGTAAATACAGTATATATATGTATGTGTTTTTTATTTTTAAGTTACTATATACATTTTATCCCACTTTTATTTTTATGCACACCCAAAAGCTGAAAAAGGGGTTATCACCATATGTGTGTCTAATGAAAAGATTTAATATCTGCTACAAGATCAACAGAATGAAGATTATTATCACTGACCTCAAGGAATAGTGAGAATTAGAATGCGTTTCAAAAAAGTCACAGCATGAAACATAAATTTCTTCCTATTTTGATTTTTATATAGCACAGCTACCAGAAAGATTTGTAGTTAATCCATGCCTTTTAATCCATATGGATTAAGGAAAGATTAATAGTTCTTAAGTTAAAATTTCTTCTTCCAAATTTTGAATATAATTTTATCTGCAAGGATAAACATGTTTCAGGTCCCAGCAATCCATTTTCATAGTAGCATTGACAATTGGGAAACCAACACCAAGAAGAAGAAAATCTGAAGAAATGGCAAATTTTGAAGTCAGTAGATAAAATATTTACATTATTTGGACTATTGTCCCCATCTTTGTCGCCACATTTATTACAATGTTTTGGCCTTTCAGTATCTGTCTATATTTCTCTTTTTTAGTTGTTGTGCACATCTTTTGACTTGAATTGACTCTGAGGAGTGATAAACAGCTCTTTTTTTCTTTCTTCTTTCATGTTATATTTTTCAATCG
The DNA here is from genome assembly GCA_903632075.3 of Acanthosepion pharaonis. Classification (NCBI taxonomy): domain Eukaryota; kingdom Metazoa; phylum Mollusca; class Cephalopoda; order Sepiida; family Sepiidae; genus Acanthosepion; species Acanthosepion pharaonis. The sequence goes on along the minus strand of CAHIKZ030001931.1, from coordinate 153,833 downwards.
ACCACTTTACAGTGAGTATTTTTTCTTATCCTTACCCTCCCCCCCTTCTCTTGAATTATATATATTTTGGCTATATTTATATATACTTTTAAAATGTTGATTTTTTTTTTTTTATTTAAAGCCTTAATAAAACTTTGTACTCCACTAGAGATTATTTGAGTGAATATAAATGTTGATCTATTATAAATCCTGCCAGTGATATCACAGATTACATGAACATTGAGTTTTGAAATCATTAATAAGAAATGAAAATAAATAATTGCATCTCTGTCCTAATGATACTTGCATTTGACATCAAGTTGTATCAGGCATGTGAATATTGACCACTTCTACACTGATTATTTTCCCATATTTGTACTTAAGAACAATTAATATTTTGCTAATCCATATGGATTAATAGCGCATATGGATTAATCTATAAATCTTGACAATAGCCACACTGTATAAACATCAACATAGGGATTATGATCTTCAATTCATTGATACATTTACAAATTCTTACTTGGGTTATGTGTCTAATGTGGGTTTTTAAAGTACTTCTGATTTGAAGACAGATATTACTTCATGGCATTTTCATTTTCTTATCATTTTGTTTATCTACTGACTATATTTCTGAGATTAGGTATTTTGTACACTATTTACATTATTCGGATTATTGTCCTCATCTTTGTTGCCAGAGTCAATTCAAGTCAAAAGATGTGCACAACAACTAAAAAAGAGAGAAAAAAATACTACCAGAGAATCAGCAATGTATATCCCAGATAAAAGGTATGAATCCATCTCTTCTCCTCAGAGCTATGGGTTGAATAGTAGTACTGGTTTCTTTAGCCTTAGTTGACAACCAGTCTACCGCAGAAAGAAATGGCAACCTACTGCAGGAAAAAATTTGCCTTGTCAGTCAAGTATTGACAGATACATCATTGGCTATACGTATACTACGTATGGCACTTAACTGACTGATTGACTGATATCCCAGACAGATTATTTTTAGACCCTGCAGTTATTCCTTCTGCTTATAGAGGGAAGGCTGTTTGGACATAATATAAATAGTCACAAGAACTCTAAGATGATAATCCAAATGCACTCTGCTGATTACTGTAAAGAAATCCCTAGTGAAAGAGACAAGGCACAAATCAGATTATTTATTAAGTATTCTGCAGTTGCAGAACTAGAAGTATTAACACATTGATTTTCAACAAGATAAATCATGCTGCCAACATGTTATCTCGATTTTGGCAAGATACAAGCATATGCAACTTTTCATACTGCTCATGACGGATTTTAGAAACTAGAATTGATCAGCATATAATAGTTCAATGTGTTTGCAAAACTAATCAAATTTTAGCTAATATGATGTGTGCGCAGAACATCTTTGCAAATAGATAATAATAATAATAAATAGATAGATAGATAGATAGATTTAACATGTGAACTAGTATTAGTATAACTCACGCAAGTCCTGCAGACTCCTCTTTGGAACTGAAGTTAAGCAATACCTAGATGTGTGACCGTTTGAGAATACCAGGTGCTCAGAATTGGAGAGCGGTGTTCCAATTCCAGTTGTGTTTGTTATATTCACTTACATGCAAATACTCTTGGGAAAGGTATGAATCTACCTCTTCTCCCCCCAGCTATGGGTTAATTAGTAGGACATATTAGTCAGTCATTATTATCTCCATGAAAATTCTTCAATCTAAAAACATATTCTGGCTTTAAATAACCAGCAAATGTTGATAAGCTGTAAAAACAAATCAACTAATCAAATCCCCTGTGAAGTATAGGGTCCATAGCTCCTAACATGCTGCTGACATTTCCATAGCAAGTATGTTTTTATAAAATGGAGTTTCTAGTTCCATGCACAACTGGTTTTGAAATCAGGGTAGTTGTTGTTCTCTTGGTTGCCAACCAAGGCTAATGAGCCCAGTCTTCCCTACTATTCAACTCATGGCTGGTGGATGGGGAGAAGTGATAAATTCATATCTTTCCCAAGGGCAATTTGCATGAAAGTGAATTTAATGAACTTGAGTGGAATTTGAACTCAGCTCTCCAATTTCTTATTCTAATCATTACACCACCCACACATCTACTATTAGCATAATCTGACTATAATTCACTAAATGTCCTAATTGCTTGTCTGCCTCTCATTGTAGAGCATAAATATAGCCAGCACTATGGACACCAGATTGTCTGCAGTTATCAATTCAACACCAGAGCATTATTTTAGCATAATTATTTTTGAAAATTCTGAAACTTGAAATTTTTATTGGGGTTTAATTTAGAATGTAAGTATAACACTAAACTGGACCCTTACTTTGTGTCCATCAGATTAGCTACATCAACCTTTTGCAAGTTATTTAAAACCAGAATATATTTTTAGATTGTAAAAATTTTCATAGATATAATAATGATTGATCCATGGATGAGTAGTTGGTATCTAAAGCAACTCCCCCACTAGCTTTTCTGCTGGTGTGGAAGGTGGCATGTCATCCTACAAGAAAAGGGCTGATGAGGAGCCAACATATATTTATATTTTTCTTTAATGAAATTTCTCAAACATTCAGGTTGGTAAGTGAAAATAAATATACTGTTTAATAAACAAACAGGGCACACACTCAAATACAAGTATCAAATAAAAATAAAGCTTAAAGTGATAAAAATCTGCTGGATTAATAAAAAATACATTCTAAAAAATTCTTTTTGTTTACTTTTGGTTATGAAACTGTTTAGAAAAATTTTAAGAGATCTATGACAGGGGAAATTTTGCTTGAAAGTATGAAATTTGGCCTCACCTAACCAGCTGCTCTCCATGGCCAAGACAAAAGTAAATAAATGTGCTGTTTAATAAATAAACTGAGTGCCTAAAAATAACATTTAAAGTGATATTATATATATATATATATATATATATATATAAATATCACTATATATATATATATATATATATATATATATAGCTTTAAATAAAATTGGATGTCATATCTAAGGCACCTTTTGGCCAACGCTTTGTCAAAGATATTCGTTGGCAATATTTGATATAAATGAATACAAAGACAATAAAGCAAATGAGGAGGGAAAGGTGGAACTCGACTAAAAAGACAAATTTTAATTATATAAATTAAAATTGAACATGGGGGGGGATGTAAATAAATAGTTCCACAAGAGTATATAAAATAGAAAAAAGACCTTCAAGCAGACATAATGAACGTAAAGTGTTCCTTCTGTCAGAAACTCGAACATGGTGTATAGATCGAGCACTCTGTAAAACCGAAAACCATGTGTCTTCACAGCGGCACAAGCATCATTGTCCAGCAAATGTTGACCAATTGCCGACTCATGGACTGACCGAGTTGGTTTTCTTATAGGCTGGCCGGGACTGCTTGAATGTACAAAAGCAGGAAAATGCTGGGCCACCCTCGTTTCCAACCTTAGATTGGTATGTCCTATGTATACCACATTGCAACAGCATTTGAATTTATAAACAACAGAATTTTTATGAAAATAGGACAGTCTATCTTTAGAAAAGGAAGGAAGCAGGGTTCTAGTATGAAAAACTGTGCGTAACTTAACAGCATTATATGTAGACAGAATGGATGCTGAAATTTTGTCCGATAATAGCTGACATTTCCTGCCAAGGTAACTTCAAATAAACAGGGCATTGGCTAGGGCTGAATGTCACAGGCTCCTTAAAGCGTCTGCTTTTGTTGTCGATCACACGCCTGATAATATTGATGGGATATCCATTACTTACGAAAATATTTCGAATTTTAGTAAGTTATCCATCTAACAATTCAGGGGAACGAATCATAACAGCACGATGGATGAAAGTCAAAATCAGACTAATTTTGCGAGACTTAGGAACAAACGAGTTCCAACTCATATAGAGTCCAGTGAATGTGGGCTTACAAAAAACATTAGTGACGAGAGACCCATCCTTTCATTTCAACTAGGACATCCAAAAAAGGGGAGAGCTCTATCCTTTTCAATCTCCATTGTAAACTTAAGGGAAGGATGGAGAGAATTTAGTTGAGCTTGAATATTATATATATATATATATATATATATATATATATATATATAAAAACATAGCTATTCATATAGAATGGGGTTTTCATCCAGTATAAATACTTCAGAATGTTGATCATTTAACACTGATAAACACTGCCAGAAAAACTGACATGAACCTTTAACTTCAAAGGGAAACCAAAAATTCTCCTGCCTCACAGAAAAATTAGTAATAAGCACATGCTTGATGTGGGTTAGTCTTCGTATAAGATGATGGTCAGAAATAGTCAAACATTCACCAACATAAATTACAACTACCAAATTTTGAAACTTTTTAGCAAAAATTTCTTTGAAGAGGTTTTCATATTCTATATCTTGAATGTTGAAAATAAGCAAGAAAGGAATTGTCAGAGGTCAGAAACTGAGGTAAACATTACTGAGAGAATAGGGCTATTATATGTGTAATGTGAATATATTGCTTTAGGAATGTATTGAAAATCAGGAAGAAAGGGATTGTCAGTGGTCAGGAATGAATGCAAGCATTACTGAGAGAATAAGACTATTATATGACTAATAGAAATTAATTCCTTCTCATTCCTGATCAGCTATCCATTCACACAAACTCATTGGGTAAATCATTCACCCTCCTTTTTATCTTAAAATATAATTCAAAACATTTTCCTAAATAATTACATATAAGTTTATAGCCATTATTTTTACACTTTCATAGTGTTTTGACTCCAGTTTGGGGGTTAACTATTTGCCCCTACCTAACAGGTGCTACCACCCCGGGTCAGAGTGGACCTAGGAACATCAGCAATTAAGAGGTGGTTCCATGCTCCTCAAAACCTTCTGATAAAAGGCCTTGCTGCCAGATGTAGTTTATCATCTTACCCAGGATGCATACAAAAATGTATCTGAGCAGTCATCTGTGACAGAAATTAGCTAACCACCCTAGTAGACTCTATAGTTCCAAGACTAATAAATACTTACTTTATAGTGTGGGGAGGGGATCCTTTTCATAGAATGCACAGGAATTATACAGATTCTTGATAGAAGTACCAAACTACACACTTGTCAGTTTTTGCAGCTATTGTGTTAATTAAACAATAAAAACATCAAAGATAATTCAGGATAATACCAGAAATAATATTAATAACATCCATTTGTATAAATTTAAATGTTCTCTGGATTTAACTCTCAGAGTATAAAATTAAAATTCCAGACCCCCACATCCTTGAACCTCTAACAGTAAAACATTCATACTACCTACTTTTTATCTACTTGGTTTGCAAGGATTTGAAACTAAGTAACTTGATGGAATTTTTATTAAAAAAAAAAAAAGTTTGTAACAAGAGAGACATGTGATTCAAAACTGCAAATATGAATTATACATGCTAATATATATGTAGGTACACTATTTACATTATTTGGACTATTGTCCTCATCTTGGTCGCCATATTTATTACAACATTTCGGCCGTTGTACGCTCCGGCCTTCTTCAGGTGGTTGGAATGTTGAACTGAACCCTTTATTTCGCTCGTTGGAGTAGACTGTTCTAGTTCCACGTGCCATGTTTAATGGATGTCAGTTATCAGTTATCTCCTGTTAATTCCCCTCTCCAAGTTTGCCACTGCCTTAACCGGGTATTGAGCTCACACTCTTTGGGTCCTGTCACTGGATCTAACCAACGCCTTTATCCACTGTGCCATGTGTCCTTGGCATGTGGAACTATTTCACTCACTGGGGTAGACTGTTCTAAAGGGTTCAGTTCGACATTCCAACCACCTGAAGAAGGCCGGAGTGTACAACTGCCGAAATGTTGTAATAAATATGGCAACCAAGATGAGGACAATAGTCCGAATAATGTAAATAGTGTACATAATACCTCATCTCAGAAATATAGACATATATGTAGGTATATCAAAACCTCTGTAATCAAAATATGAAATAAGTTTTTATTTTACACAACCAATATTTATCATTATGATTTATTAACTGGTTGTTCTTTCATATTTATTCTGCAGTAAAAATCATTAGCAATGCATTTAAATTGTAACAGCTCTATTTAATCAAGAGAATTTTTCTTATTTCCTAACCACTGACAATTCCTTCTTGATTTTCAATGCATTCTTACAGTAAAAATCATTAGCATTATATTTATATTATACATATAATAGCACTATTCTCGCAGTAATGTCTACCATAATTCCTGACCACTGACAATCCCTTTCTTACTGATTCTTTATGTATTTCCATAGTAAAGACATTAGCAATGCCTTCACATTCTACATACATATCGGCTATATTTAGTCAGGAGAATTTTTCTTATCTCCTGACCACTAATAATCCCTTTTTTTCATGATTTTCAATGCATTTAACGTCATTAGCAGTGAATTTACATTTAAAAAAAAAAAAAAAAAGTTTTAAAAAAATTCAGAAAATGAAAAAAAAAAATATGCAGATATCAACAATAAGCAAGTTTCAAATTTGCCATTTGTAAACAACATATAAGAGATTCGATTTGGGCACCTCGAGGTGGTGTAATGGTTAGCAAGCTTGTCTCACTAGAACAATTACAGCTGAGTAGTGAGTTTGATTTTCACTGGGTGCCCCCTAATTTCGGCCTTGTGCCACATCTAAGCTATGCTTGGAAAATCACTATAAGTGGTTCGATTTTACACTGCATAAATATTATAAACAGACCCCCCAGCTTCTAAAAAGAAATAAATATTTTTCCATTCTAACAAATCTCATGACTCGAAGAAGGTCTAATGAATGCTAATCAGCAAAAATTACCCCCTCCCCTCAAAAAGTCAACCCCCCCCTCCCCGCTTCTTTTTTTTTTTTTAACAAGTGGACCTGTCTTTTTAAGTAGTGTCAACACAATAATGAGTATTGCTTACTACTTTCCCTGTTGCCAGAATCTGCTGCATTGCTAGAGATATCATACGAATGAGTGAAAGTTTTGAAATAATAATATATCCTACCTGTGATATAAAGTGTTACACAAATAATAATGAAGGTGATGAAATGACAGAAAATGTTCTTACCTACTTGTAAAGCAGATTTGATAGAGTTCACCTGAGGAGCTGACATGGCTGAGGTCACACAAAATAAAACAAAGGCAGACACCTTAATATTAAGTCAGATAAATTCTACTTTAAAATCACTCTCCCCACTGAAAAGCCGTCTTGTGTCTATGGATCAAGGATGTATAATATCTGCTTTGCAATAATGCTATGGCCAGGGGTGTGGTTTCTAATCAAACCACAAGTCAGAGCCCCACTCATGGCTCTATTTCTTGGGGCTTAACTTACGTACTGTCAAATATAACCATATCTAATGAGAGGCTATTTATGATATAGTTGGTGTTGCTGGTGACTACGGAAAATAATTTATTGTTATCTGATAAAAAACTAAATATTAGCAAAAGAAAATACCTGTGGAAGAAGTGGAAGGACTTTTTTTTCTTTTCAGTGGATTACTGGTTGTACAAGTCATAACATGACAACAGAAAACTATACAAACATTAAGGCTGTAAAGAACGGTGATATTCAACTAAAATAAACATATCTAATACCTCAAGTTCCATCTGGAATGCATTCATACATTTAATATTAAGAAAGAGTAGTCTACCTAGGGCAGTGACACCTTAGTCCTCTTCAAAGTACTCCCCTTGGAACTTCAAAGATTTATCCCAGGATCCCACCCATTTTTCAGAAATCTGCAAAGTCTTTCTTAACATTTCCACTACATCCCCTTTTTGTAATTCGCACTTTGTCTTCATTTTTGTCTCCCCACACACTGCTGTAACTAATACCTGTTTTCCAACAATGCTATTTATTTTATGGAGGAATTCTCATTGTTAGTAAAAACATCCCTCTTTTGAAATTCACACTGTCTTCAGTTTGTCCTCCACACAGTGCAACTGGCTAGAACCTATTTTCCAGCAATGCTATTTAGTTTTGTTCTAGTCTTAACAACACAAATCACTGAAAAAAAAAAAAATATATATATATATATATATATATATATATATATATATATATATATATATTGGTACTGAAAGCATTAATAGTGGTAGTTTCAGTATAATATTAACAGATTAAGAGATTAAATATATCAATCCTTTTGGAACATGCAGCATAAAGTAACTGTTTATGTAACCCATGTTATCACAGGTAGGATTTATTAAACACGAAAACTTAGTACAGTGCTGATTTACATTATAACATGGTTATGATGATTAAATTTCTGATGGTAAGAGAAAAAAAATAATCATTGTTGTATTTGATTGCCAATTTCATCTGAACACAATCTACAGAAATTCTTAATTTTAATACTCAAAAAAACTTTTTTATAAATGTCCTTAAAGTTGTCAGAATCAGATGTTTGTGAGGGAAAAATGCAGATTAATAAATAAAAGAAAAATTTTTTATACTACTGAAATGTTTTTATCTAGTTCAGTGCTTCTTAAACTATGGGTTGCGACCCCAGATGGGGGTCACAAAGTGAAATGTTGGGGTCACTTGAATTTCAGTTCATATATTATTTCACAAATGCACTATATTTAACCTGATGCAACACACACGCACTACAGTAATAAAATGTGCGCGCAGTGCCATTGTGATTAACGCAGGGATGACAAATGTATTTTCAGTATAGTTGGTTACCACCTGGGGTCATGAAAAACCTTGTGATGAAAAATAGGGTCATGAATGAAAAAAGTTTAAGAAGCACTGATCTAGTTCATTACATTTTTATCCTCAGTTTCCACATAAATAATTTCTTTGTGGGAGGGGGTGCAGCATCCCCCTCGATCATTAAATGGGCCGATAGTGTATAGCTACATATTGTCAATTAAAATAAATACTTTATAACCATTTAAGTCTTCATTATAATTATTAAAATAATTGTTTTTCTTAAACAAAAGTCTTGAACTTCTTTCTTTCTCACCGCCATAACATCACTTCTCTGCGCCTTTTCTATAAATATTTTCAAGGTAATTCTTCTGATGAACTTTCCTGTTTGTATATAAATTGTATTCATTGGGGTTTCATTTTTAAATGTTATTTTTATTTCCCTCCCCCCACAGACAAATTGTACAGATGGGAACATGTTAGGACTACAGAGACTCTGAGGTATTATAGTGACTGTAGTAAGAATGGTAAGTAAGAATGTGTTGTTTTGGTGTAAGGAATATTGTGGGAAGTTTGGGTCAGTAATTATGACTAGCTGTGCTTAAGAGCAGCCTTCCCCTATTCCCCTTTTTGGCCTTGTGCCATATTTTGGTATTATTCAAAATTAATATTACATTCCTGTTTGGTATTTAGACTTTGTGAATTTAAATGCAGTACAAGATTGGCGGCAAGGTCTCATCATTTTACAGTTAAAATGGCTAGATGTAACCGTAAGTTCTATGCAGTTTCAGTTTCTTCGCTTGTACTTCTCACTTGTAGAACCGACTTCCGGCTTCTTGTTTTCCAGTCAACTTGAAAAATTGAAATGCAATGTCATCTTTTGTATTTAGAATTTCTGTTCTTTCATTGTTCTCTATCCTTAACAAAAATTTTTTTCTCATTCTCTTACACTTAGTAATCCCTTGTGTCTTAGTGGCTCTATTACCTTACTTGGGGTAAAATAAAAAAAAAAAATAAATAAATAAAAAAGAAAAAATTAAATTGTATAACTAATTGCACCACTTCTTCCAGTTCTTCAGTAAATAAGTTTATACTTGTGATTTTGTAAAGATATCTGAGACATATATATATATATATATATATATATTTCTCTATATTTCTCTAATAAATTCATTTTCAGCCTTTTCTTTCCATTGCTTTTGTAAGTGTGTATATATATATATATATATATATATATATATATATATATATATATATATGTACACACACAAAACATGTTCATTCAATACAAATAAATGTGATTTTAGGCCATGGACAAGGAATGCTTTTATCATTTTTTTTATTAATCATCTGCTTTTCTTTAGAGATGAACATCAGTCAGTAGATAATCAATACAAGTACTGTCCATATAATTTCAACATTTTACAGTAATTTGTATAGCCCTTTCATGATAGACTTTTGGCAAAAACAATAACCACAATAGCCAAATGATAAAGATTTAAAAAAGAGATTAGTAAATAACATATAACATACAAATATATACAACCATGTACAAATAACACACAAAGACTTAATACAAAAAGCAATAAGCTAAAACCTGAAGGAGGAATTTACCTGTAATAATTGTTACAAGGAATACATAGGAGAAACCTCAAGGAATACAAAAATGGTCTTTTACAAAAAAAACACACAAAACACATTAGTTGCTCACTATAATGAGTCTGACCATAATTTTGATTCTGAAAATGCTACTTTGATGAAAAGAGAAAACAATTTACTAAGATGAAATTGTATAGAAAGTGCTTTAATCACTAGATCAACCAAGGTAAATTTATGTCAAGGTTATTACACCATTTCATCATTTTTAGCAGATGTATTATCACAATGTTTTTATTAAGTTTAGGGCATTTTTTTCATCAAGTATGCTCAATTTTTACTGAATCTGTGGAGGTACCTATAATTAAGTCTTTTATTGTTTTAAAAGTAGTTATAAAAAAAAAAAAAAATAATAATAATAATAAAATATTCTTACAACATCTCACTTTTCTTGGTAGATCTTCCATTCTCACAATATGGATAATAACAAAAATGATGGAAACATGAACAAAAAGAAAAAGAAACTAAATGAAATAAGCTAGACTATATATCCCAAACCTATATTTAAGAAAAAACAAAAAATTATAATTTAAATTTAAAATGCTCAGTGTCCCCTTTCCTTTATGTGTATTTGCATCAATATAAATATTGCTTTTGATGAGGTGACAGGACGAAACACACCAAACAAAAACTTGTTTTACTTTGTCAGTTTCTTTCGGTATATATGTAAAAAAAAAAAAAAAAAAATTCGATATAAATAAATGTATTGGTAAAGACTATAATCTTTCCTTTCTTAAATATGAAAAATAGGAGAAAAAAAAGAAATTATTCACTTATATTTTGGGGGGGTTTCAGTTAAGGGAGTGGGGAGAATGGAGATCAAGTGGCAAGATGCACTGTTTAAAAAAAAAAGTGATACTCATACAGATATGAAACCAAAACAGTTTTGTTAAAATAAAATTTTACTAAATATTAGAGATGCACAAATTTGGTGGTTTGTGTGCCTGGAAAAGGGGATAATAAATTCGTAGATAAGTAACTTATTTTTTCTAAAATAAGGCTCAATGGTAGTTGTGGGGGAAAGATCAAATTTACAGTCAAAATCAATCAAATAATATATCACAAGAAAAAAGTCAGTGTATACGAAACAATACAACTTACAAAAAGTGACAATAAAAGGGTTTCAGTGAGGTCAAACCCAATTAAAAGGGTAGATTTACTTTGATAAAAAAATGTGAATGTTCTTAATAGTTGTTGTGATTTGATTTGTTTGGTTTGGTTTATTTTGTTTTACACCATGTCAACCACAATGGGTTATTTAATGACAACAAAATTTTTTATTGCTGGTAATATTTTGTGCTGTCAAAAATCTGTTTTTGGTAATATCTTTCCTTTAAAATTGTATTGCTGGTAATAATTTGTATCAAAAAAGTATTGCTGGTAATAATTAACTATTTGCCCATAGCTGGGACCCTAACAGGTGCTACCACCCCAATTCAGGGTGGACCTGGAAACACCATCAATTAAGAGGTGGTTCCACGCTCCTCACAACCTCCTTGCTGCTGGACATAGTTTATCGTCTTACCCAGAACGTGGATGTAGTTTAACGTCTTACCCAGGACAGGTGATTTGATTTGTCTTATCAAAGTTTGTGACAGAATCTATGCATGCCTTCAAAATTAAAAGTCTTCAACATAGAATGTTGTTTTTTGAACAATACTTCTTTATCAGGGGAAACGATTATTTTGTTACAGTAGTCAGGGTGAAAATGAGACTTAATTATGTCATGGAAATGACAATTTGGTTGAAAGACTTCATTAAGGAACAGGTTTCTTTAAGTCTATGTTTGGTCAGATTTTCAGAGGTTTTGGAAGGTATCAAGTCTCACACTGCCCAGCATCTGTCGCATCTCCCACTCCTCCTGACGGACATATTGCAGTGATTTTTATAGCCAAAAGCCAGCTATGATTTATCCAACAAATTTTAGTGGTTAATACAAATATTTCAGATTTCAACCAGCTCAAGTAGCCATTGATTAAAACATCAATTTATTATTGTAATAGAAAAAACACTTCTGTTTATCATTCCCTTTCTTTCACCTTCAATTGACAACCCCCCGGCTTCACTCCTTAGTCAAGGAGCTTTGCATGCAAGCTGGAAAGGTTCAGGTTTCACCAAATTATTTTATTACCATCATCCTTTCCCCCCAAACTGAGAGAAAAAAAAAATTTAACATAAATTAAATCCTCCTTTCTCAATTCAACATATTTATGTACGACCAAAATAAATTTAGAAAATTAAAAGTAAACAGTTAACTTATGACCCTGAAAAACAACATTAATCAATTTCTGTTTAATATGACAAAAACCTTATGTCACTTCCTGTCATCCATAGTTTGCCTTCCTTTTCAATACAGCTGAGAGATTTTTTTAATATTTAAAATGTCCTCTAATTCAAATTTGATTGCATAATGTTATTTTTTTCTCCGTATTATTTTTTTTCTGTTTGCAAATACGAGTTTCTAGATAAAACTTCTACACTTGCCTTGATAAAGTTCCTACGTGAATCATTCCTCAATCTTTCAAATAGTTTCTGCAGATAAATACCCAAGTTTCAAACAAAACTGAATCCATATTCAGCTGCTCAATAAAAAAAGCTCCTTCAATGGGAGAGTTACGGATTCCAAATCTGCAGAAATGCATTTTATTAGTGGGCAAGTTTAATTTTTCACCTTTTACATAATCTTTCATGTGTACATATCCTATTGTGTCATAAGTACTGAAGCCATAGCAACAGTGTTGCGTCTAAGGCAAAATAAACTGACAGAGCCCATCTCCTTTCAGTTTTCCTTTTTCTTGCTATCACAAGATAAGAGAGCCCAGCCAACCCTGTTATTTAATCCATAGCAGGGGAACAAGAGATGGATTTATATCCTTCCTAACAATATTTATACAAAATCAAACATTAACAGATTTTTTTTTTATAATCATTTCATCCCAAACAAAGCAATAATGCCATTAAGATGCAGGGGGTTACCAATGTCTGAAAGAATATGAGTAAAAGAAAAACAAGAACAATAAAAGAAGAGGAATTAAGAAGACAGAACATAATGATTGACATTGTATTTAAATTTTAATAGTTTCTCTCTAAGCAAGTCAATAAAGCCACTAAGACTCAAGGGGTTACTGAGTGTGAAAGAATATGAGGAACTTTAAAAACATTAAGGAGAGATAACATAAAAGAACAGGAATTAAGGAGACGACAATTGACATTTAACTTTTTGAATATCAAAGTTGGCTGGAAAGCAAGAGGCCAGAAGTGAGTTCCACAAGCAAGAAGTGTAAGAGAAGAAACTGTTAACATAGAACTTACAGTTACACCTAGCCATTTCAACAGTAAAATGATGAGACCTAGCTGCCAATCCAGTATCGTGCTTAAATCAGTAAAGTCAAGGTATCTAAAAGAAAGCTCACCAAAGCAATTACCATGAAAAGCATAGGGATGCTACGTTACTTTTGATTTATTAAGTTGAACAGGTTTCTCTTTCCAAGTTGCTAATACACATCTATGTGTACATAAAAAATTAAATAAATACAGGTCAAATCAAGAAGTTTTTACAATTCTAAAAAGAGAGAATAACTTCAAACTTTTTTTTTTTTTTTTTTAAGTAAGAGTAAAACAAGGAAATCATGTATGACTGATCATGTATGATGGGAAAAGGGTTTTCAGCAACCCCTGTAGATTGGTTTGGTTTATTTTGTTTAACGACATATCAACCTCAATGGGTTATTTAATGCCGACAACATTTTTAGGATAGATTCGTATGAATAGAATATGTATTCTTTGGTTTAGATTGGTTTTGTTTATTTTGTTTTACAGTATATCAACCTTAATGGGTTATTTAATGCTGACAAAAATTTTTATTGCTGGTAATATATTTCCTTCAAAATTGTATTGCTGGTAATAATTTTTTTCAAAAAAGTAATGCTGGTAATAGTTAACTATTTGCCCATAGTTGGGACCCTAACAGGTGCTACCATCCCAGGTAAGGGTGGACCTGGGAACACCAGCAATTAAGAGGTGGTTCCACACTCCTCAAAACCTCCTGATCAGAAGCCTTGCTGCTGGACGTAGTTTAATGTCTTACCCAGGACACGGACGTAGTTTAACGTCTTACCCAGCAACCCCTGTAGAATGAAGTAAAAATATGAGACAGAAAACAATATAGAATTACTATGGATGTTACTCATCTCCATTTTTGAATTTTTACTCATCTTGATATTTTGTTTTTAAAAATAGACTGTTTTAGTGTCACTGTCATATTGTTCTGACAAAATAATCTTTACCCTGGGCAAGTCAGCACACTTTGCAATTTACTTATTTTGGATGCCATTTGCTATTTTCCAGAGTCTTATTTTTATATTTATTAACATATATTTATTAGTATAAATATAATTACTATATACAATAATGAACAATGTAACTTTCTATTTCTTTATCCATAACAACAGACTTGCTCATTATGTAATGTTCAGCAACATGGTCTCACTACTAAAAACTTTATCCTGGGTAAGATGATAAACCACATCTGGCAGCAAGATTGGAGGTTGTGAGTAGCATGGAACCACCTGTTAATTGCTGTTGTTCCCAGGTCCACCCTAACCTGGGGTGATAGCACCTCTTAAGATCTCAGATCTAGAAAATAGTGACCCCACCAACAAAAATGAACAGTACATGTTTCATTATAAAATGAGCAACAATAGATTTTTATAGCAAAATAACAATCAATACAACGTTAAAAAATATATAAAAAATACATTTTTATAGTAAAATTACCAAAAATACATTTTGTGACCTACAAACTGTATAACAAAAAACAAAAATAACTTTACCCTGAAAATATAAAATTATATACAAAATATCTGTAGTTGAAAGCATAAATTTACATACAAAATATGTGGATTTTGGCATTAAATAAGCCATTGATCTTTGTACATTTTTTAGTTTATTTGCAAACAGGTCTATTAATTTCCATATTTCTCACCAGTCTTTCATAGCTGGCATTATACATTCATTATACATTTTGTTTGAAGAAGATTGCCAAGGTGCTTTTCATAATATATATATGTATATATTATGAAATGGACAAAGTCCAACAATTATTTTAAAACATTTTTATACTTATACATTCTTTTTATAGGTTAAAACATTTTTATAAACATATTTTTATTTTTTATAGGTACATCCAACAGAATGTTATATTGAACCACCATATAGCCTGATGGTTAACTGTTTTTAAATAATATTCATTTGATTTCATGGAGAATTATAGTTTAAATATTGAAATGATCCTCTGTGTCAGGCTATTGAAGTCCATTATAATTTTCGATTCCTAAATTTTCTATTTGAAATTTCCCAATCAGTAACCAAATAATTGAAGATAAAAACAAAGTGTTTATAAAATGCTATAAAAAAACATAAAAATTTGCCTTTATATATAATTTTTACAAAAATAATCACAAATCAAGGAATGTGTTTTTAGAATATATTGATTTCATGGAAATTATGGTTTAAATACAGTAAAATCATCATGCTAACTGAAATGATCCTTTGTTTATCAATCGGTTAAAATTAAATATATATAATATATATGATAATTTATATCCAATATAGGATACAGGTTTTTGTTCCTGTCAAGAAAACATATTTTTCTAAAAAAAATTTCTATATATATATATATATATATATATAATGACATTGGACCAGTAAATGTCGTTAAAACTGTTTATTTTTATATAAAAGAATCAGACATTTACATAAATATTTATATCTTATAAAAAACATACAAATTACATAAAATGTCTTATATATATATATATATATATATATATATATATATATATATATATATATATATATATAGATTATATATATATATATATATATCCATTCAACATCATCATTATGATAAAAAATCGGAGATGTTGAAACAAAATTATTTTTGTAATGATTTTATAACATATCTATATTTATAATTTTTTTATAAATATATATATATATATATATATATATATATATATATATAAATAAATAAATGCATCCCACTCTATTGTTAAATGTTTTTATTTGATTTCTCCTAGAAATGCTATAGGATTATATTCAGATCTGTGCTATTATTTAACCCATAGCTGGAGGGATAAGAGAAAATTTTATACCTTGAAATAGAAATTTTGCAATATTTTTTTTTTATATTATGGTTAAATAAAAATAGTTAAAAAAAAATTGTCTCACTAGATTAATTATGACTGAATAGTTGTGCATTAGATTCTCACTTTAGTGTATTTGTGACAGATTCATTGGGAAGAATCTATATCCCCTGTTAAGTATCTGAGCTATAAATGCTTAGAAAATCATTAGACCCTTTTATATAAAAAGAGTTTTTTTGAATGTTTTTAAACAAGTTCAGCTGAGAATTCCTATATATATATTTTATAAAATATATATATATATTATATATATTGGTTTATAACTATATATATATTTCCTCAATCCAATTGCATCATCATATCTTTAAATTAAAATCCACTATTGTCAAATAATATATCAGGTAATATATTATTAACATTGCTGTAAATAATTTAGGTCTAATCATAATTTTTTAAATAATCATCACTATTTAAATAAATATATCCCTAATTGTTGAATTTTCTTTTATTTGTTCAAATGTATAAAATGCTTTCTTTTGACTTTTTTCCGTTTTGTGTTTTTTTGAATTATTGATTCTCAATTTTTTTTAGATTGATGCACATCCACTAGATTAGCTGTTATGGTTTTATATTCTCAAAAATGTTCATTAAGATATTCATCTTTGTTAAAACTTTTTCCCTTGTGGTGAGTTAAAAAAAAAAAAAAAAAATTTGTGGTTGAATCAAATGCTGTTTTTAAAAAAATTTCAATTTGTAAAAAAAAAATTAATAATTCTGAATGGTTTCAATCATTTATTATTTCTGTAATTAACTGGATTTATGAAGATGTTCACTTTTAATTCAAATCCCAGAAAAACACTAGATCTTGGTTTTACCATCAAATATTTGATAGGGTTTTCTGTCTGTTACAGGCTCTCTCGAATGATTGAAGAGGTATGCCCTTCTATTAAGGCTGCAGAAGAAGGTCCAGCAACCTGGGGAAGCATCAACCTTTGTTTTCTTTTTTTTTTTTCATCTTGCATGAGACACTGAACTAACTTTCCTAGCAGCAGACCTAGCAATTGATTCAATATAATCTTTCCATTTCATGTCAGCAGAAAATCTTAGCTCAGGAAGGTGCAGGGAACCACTCTCCTGGAGGTTAGCATCAGCCATGCTGATGAAAGACAAAAAAGATAATTAAAAGAGAGCAGTTTCATTTTAGAGGCATTGTTGTTTTTAGGTTTTTTTAATCGTTTCACCCCAAGCAAGGTGACAATGCCACTAGGCCGCAGGGAACTACAGGAAGAGAAAACTGAGAATGAGGAGTATTGAGGAAAGGAACAGGGTTCAAGAAGACAGAAGATGGAGTTTAATGTTGCATTTAAATTTTTGAACATTGTAGTTATCAGGGGAGCAAGAAATAGGGAGGGAGTTCCACAGGCAGGGAAGTGCAAGAAAAGAAAATGTTAGGGTAGAAATGGCAGTTGCATCAAGCTAGTTCAACAATAAAATGGTGAGACCTAGTTGCTAATCTAGTAGCATGCTTAAATTCATGTAGTTGAGACACAAGAGAAAAAAAAGCTCATCAGAGCAGTTGTCATGAAAATATGTGTAGAAAAGACAGAGGGAAGACATTTTCTTTTAAATTTTAAATTTTATTTTTCTTCAGCTTACTTCAAATAAGAAAGACTTTTCCAGACTGCATTACATTATTTTTTTTTATAACAATTTCCAGGCCGTTATTGAGATCAAGCAAAGAGAAATGAAATCGTGCCAAGACACGTCTCATTGCATCTGTCACTCTCACACAAACATGAATTTGACTTGCTATGCTGTTCTTTTCAAAGCCAAGTCATGAAAATTTAAGCAAAAACAAGATGATAGAAAAATTTCCATGAATGGACACGTAGATTGTCCACATGACACTGGTGGTTTATAAAGCCACCATGCGTTGATCAAGTTAAAATACAAGAGACGCACAAAAGTAGTTTTAAATCTTGTCTTAATTTTTTTTTTTCAAATGTTTTAGTAAGAAATAAAATGATTTATTATCTCAATAGAGAATCATATTTTTTATGATATGTTGAAACAGTCCATCATTGATGCATCTTGGGTCAAAGTACAGTGTAACCCGGATATAAGAGAGTAGTCGGGACCGGAGAAGAAGTCTCTTATATCCGGGTTTCTCTTATATCCGGGTTTGGTCTATTTTATATACATTAACACAGGCTCTAATTTGGGACCAGATAAAATCTCTCTTATATCTGGGTTACACTGTACTAGGAGATGATTAAACACACATGTAGATCATTACTATAGCTGTAATCCTTAGAGTGAATAAAAATGTTGATACATTTGTTAATATGACAGCTTACATAAACAGACAGCATATATAAAATGCGATGTGTATCCATATAGAAGAAAAACAATACACAGGTACTACTGTCTTTCCACAACTTAAAGTTTCATTTGGACATGTGGTGGAATGGCAGTAATACCTATTTTTTATTATATTTATTATATTGGTATATTATTATTATATTGGTTTATTATATTTGTATTATATTGGTATATTATAATTGTTTTATTATACTGGTATATTATATTTGTTTTATTATACTGGTATATTATATTTGTTTTATTATATTGGTTTTACATTGAACAATGTGCTTATAGCATTTGTTTTTATTAAGCTATAGCATAGTTGCAGTATAAACCACAGGTTGGCTCTGGTGGTGTTGAGCAAACACAAATATGCCTGAGCGAGTGTCTATAATAGGAATTGGCTAGCCACCCTAGTAGATGGGTATCCTTGAATACAAGTGGCCAGCTTTTATATATATATATATATATATATATATATATATATATATATATATATATATATTAGTGGTATTGCAATGAATTTGAAAGTTATTTGACAGGAAAAATAATGTCAAAAAACATTTTTTTCCAAATCATTAACATTTTTTGAGGAAACGAGATTAAAGATTAAGTTTAGCTTTAAAAATCATTGGAATTTAATTCTAGTGATCAATGAAAGCCTTATAATACAACCTTTAAAATTTTTAATTTACTAAAACTTTTTTTAAGCAAATTGTATATGGACAAGAAGCAACAATTTATGCAATATTATTAAAAATTTCATTGTGCCATCAAATAAGACCTTCATTTAATTCCAAGAAAAATTATCCTGAACAATTTATCTATATTATGATGTAATCTTATACATTCCATAAAATGCAGATTGTTGTGTGTGTCTTCTGTACGTTTATATATTGGATCGGATTTCCTCCATTTTTTCAACCAATTTCAAATAAAACTTCACAGGACAACGAAAATTACCTTTTGGATGGTTCTGACAGCGCCAAAAATTGGAAAAACACAATTGTTTTTTGCATGAAATCAATTTGAAAACACAATTAAAGGCATTAATGAAAGGGGACAACTCATATCGAAATATACTTATTAATATTAATTATTGAGTTATACTTATAAAACCCAAAATTGTGTGTTGTGTGTATGTGTGTGTGTGTGTATTCGTTTATATATGGGATCAGATTTCCTACATTTTCAACCGATTTCAACAACAAAACTTCACTTTTTTTTTGGCAGGTAGTGTTTCTTATTGTCTTGCACACTTTTTTTTTATTTTTACATTCAGAATGCTTTAAAAATTCCATTTACAAGACAATTGTTTATAATAAAATTCTATTCAATCGGTAAACTCATAACGATTGAAAACAATGTTTTTGTTTGAGTTTGGGTTTGACCAAATCGTAAAAAAAAAAAAAAAAAAAACTAAAACTTAAGACATGCGTGTCCATTAACCTTAAACAATAACCTTTGTCAATTTTATTATAAGTACTTATCACATCAAATCTCAGTTTTCACACCGACTGCAGTGTTGATTTTCTACAGAATGTAGAAAAAAAAAAATCAACCTTCCCTAATGTGTAGCAGTTGCACAAACATAAAAAGTCCATTGAAATCCTAAATTTAATCAAAATGAATTACACAAAAATTTTTAAACTTTAGTCATATAAATAAAAAAGAAATTTATTTTAAACTAGCAGCATGGCCTGGCGTTGCCTATGCTTGATTCAAAAAATCGCATTTACTTTTGTACAGCAATCGCTATCACTTGACTTAAAATATTTTTGCCCTTCCTTGCCTTTAAAGGAGTGCCCTTTACTGTGCTGATGTTGCTACATGCCTTACTTCTTGCCTATCTCACACTGCTGTTAAATTTCTAAGCTCTATACTAAACATTAAATCTGTTACGAAAAAAAATAAACAAAATGAACACAAAACAATCAGCTTTTAAAAAAAGACTCAAGTAACTGAAAAACCGAATGAAAAAAGAATGTTAAATAAAAATTTTTCACATCCAACCCAGTTCTCTTGGAATCAGAATCAACGTTGAGTTCAAAGCAATTTTGAGCCAATTGGAAAAAAAGTGCCATGCAGATTTAAATTTTTCCCACTTGTGACGAATGCAGCTATCGATTTTTTTTGCATGCTAGCATGCTAGTTAACATTCGTGTCAGTCAGCTGTTGGCTCTCATGCTGGCCAATAGAATCTTCCTACCTATTCGTGGCAGCCAGCTATTGGCTCTCACTCTGGCCAGTATAAAATGGCTGCAAACTACATGAAAACTGCCGTAGAAGCATGAAAAAAATCGATTATTTCCACTATCAATGGGGTTGGGAAATGCAAAGTCATCTTGGCCTTTCCCGAAAAATGGAGAATGTTTATGTATATTTTGGTGCAAATCCATTTTAAATTGCTTCCATGCATTCATTACACACACAAACACACATCCTGCCTTTTATAGATAGAGATTATTTTTAACAGCCGATCATGGCCCAGTGAATAAAGACATTGGTTAGATCCAGTGACTAGACCCAAAGAGTTGTAAGTTCAATACCAGGCTACAGCAGTGTTGAACCAAAACTTGGCAAGTTGAGTTAAAGGGAAATAACTGAGACATCTGAAAGAGGCATGGCACATGGAATTATAAAAATCTACCTTGGTGGACGAAATAAAGGGTTCAGTTTGAAATTCCAATCACCTGAAGAAGGCAGAAGTATACAACAGCTGAAACGTGAATATGGCAATGAAGATGAGGATAACAGTCCAAGTAATGTAAATAAGTAACATCTGATCATAGCTAATAAATGGTACAGTCTTAAATGTTGAATGCTGTTTATTGATGCATGTCCAAAATATTCGCTTTGTGTATCTTTTTGGGAAATTTTCCAATAAATTTACCTGTAAAAGACAAAAAAATTTCCTTATTTCTGCTTATATATAAGATATTTTAGGTATTTACTATGTCCAACTCATTTCTGGGGTTTCTAGCCACTTTAAAAATTATGCTTTTCTTAAAAAAAAGCTTTTAAAGTGTTTATACGTTCAATACTTTTACACGTGACTTTAATTATATGATTTCAAATTGGTTATTTTTATTGGAAAAGAGAGCTTAATAAAAGAGGTTGGATTAAATTGGACATTGTGTGAAACTGATCCTTATAAAATCTTGTTAAAGACAGGTGCTTCCCCACCAGTCGAACCATTATGCATTGAACACCTGGCTAAGCAACTGACTCTAATTTCTTTACAAAGACAACACAAGTTTTTGTTACTTTAATGCACTTTTTCAACATAATTTATGTATGAATAATTGTCTTCATTTTTGTTCTCATCATCATATTTCAGACATTGTAATCTCCAGCCTTCATCAGGTGTATTATGGCCACACTTCATTGAAACACCAATCCCTGTACAATCGCCAAAGTTAAGCAACATTGAACTTGGTCTATACCCAGATGGGTAACTGCTTGGGAATTACCAGGTGCTGTGAGATTAGATGTGCAGATGATATAATGGATAATGGCTCAGAATTGTTAATCAGAGAGCCAAGTTTCATTTGGGCTAGTTATATTCACTTAAACTCAAAGGTATGATTCCACCTACTTCTCCCCACTAGCTATGGGTTATTTAGCAAGACTTTTATTACTAAATTATTATTATCTCAAAAGAAAAAATTCTTGCAAGTGAAAATATTTTCTGGCTTTAAATAACCTGAAAAGGGTTGATAAACTGTAGAATTCATTCATCAGGTGTATGCCCATCCAGGTAACCTACAGGGAATTTCAAACTGAACACTTTATTCAATCTATGGGGGGGGGGTAGATTGTTCTCACTCCATAGCCCATGTCTAGGGATATCTTATCTAGTTCTTATTTTGTACTTTTTAGTTATTTCTCACTGTTTCTGCTTAATGCAAGTACACACTTCCCAGAATAAAGATTTATGGCCTGAATATCCAAGAAATTTCATAGAAAATATGTGCCCTCTGACAGGAATCTAACCTGTATCCTACACATAACCATCATATAACCTGATGTGTTATACCAGTTTAGCTACGAAGGTCATGTCTGGTTAGCCTGTTGGGGTCCCAGCTATGGGTAAATAGTGAACCCCCTCCAAGCAAAAAGAAAACACTGTGAAAATATAAATATACCAGCAATACATTTTTATATAAAAAAATTACCAACAGTACATTTTTAAAGCAAAATGACTAACAATAAATTTTATCTGTAGTTGAAAGCATAAAATTTTGTTCAAAATATTTAAATTTCAGTATTAAATAACTCAGAGGTGTTGATATGCCACCAAACAAAATCAACCAACCAACCTTACACTGTTAAAACACTTCCCAGATATTTAAACTTCTGTACTCATTTGAGTTTGATGTTAACATCTCCAGTTCATAGTTTGTATTTTGGGCTTTTTCTTGTCAAAACAATCATACATTATATATTCTCTCTTCTTACAGTCGACAGTTAGTCCTTTCTTCAGCACATTTTTTTAAAAGGTTCTGCAGTTTTTCTTCTGTGTCTGCCATTAACACAGTGTCATTTTCATTTCTCATATTGTTAAGATTGTGCCCACTGAAAATAAAACCTGGTAGTGTCTCCAGCTTCCTTAGGATAACTTTTTGCTATAGAGGCTGAATAAATCTAGTGAGAAGACATCCTCCTCTTACGTGCCCTCCTTTTCTATTTTTGTGTACCTCCTCAATTTGTTTTTTATTGGTATTAAAGTAGTTTGCTCCCAACATACGTTCTCAATTATTGTAACCGCCTTACCAAATAGTTTGAGTTTTCCTAACAGTTCAAATAGATCTTTGTGTCATACCTTGTCAAATGTTTTTCTGTTAATCTATAAAACATAGATGAACATCGTGTTCTGCATTTGTATTGCTCTCGATATCATTCTGATCATAAACAGGGTATTTATTGTTCCAGTGGCATTCTATAAATCAGGTTTCTGGTTTAATTCAGCTTCAAGCTCTATTCCCCAAAATTTGGATTATTAGGTTTTTTATGTGGCTCATTAATCTGATTTTCTGGCGGATCTTGCATACATTTGCATCTGGTCTCTTAGGTAGCACTATGATGATAGATCTACAGTGCTACTATAGCTTGAGGTCTACCTCAATATGTTGTGCCCCTCCCTTCATGTGGTCATCGGGTGTGGTCTAACATGAATATTTATATCTGTCTCACATTCTCCATTTGTGAAATGGGAGGTAGACCTCACGCTATAGTAGCACCAGATCTACTATGGTAAAGCATTTGTTATACAGTTTTATAAATGTACTTATCTATTTTTTGTTTTCTTTTTCCAATACCATAATAGGTCTGGGATTACAATATTAGAAATTCTTCAGAAGGAGGAAAAAAAAAAAGTTAATCAATGATGAACAAATAAATGTCCCTGGATACCAATCTTTGTTTTCCGTATATCTATAATGGAGACAAACCACCGGAGCATTCATATTATCAGTTTGAACACTTTTATAATTCAAGTCAATCAAAACATGCTTTTATATAAATAAGTGAGTGCTGAACCAATCAATGTCACATCCGATCTCTAAGGATTTTTACAAAGAAAGCAATTAATAAATAAATGGGTTGGGCCCTGCCATGTGACTAAGATACTCACCTATTTCTCTCCAGTGCCAAAGGGTAGTGTTTTAACCAGGTAAAAGCTAAGATTTTAACCTGATTTTTAAAGCAGCCAACCTATCAGACTTAGAAATCTTTTTAAGTTCATCCAATACAAGGTTTGAAAGCAATTCAAGAAAAAGGTTACTGAATGAGATGTCTGATATCAATTTAACCCTTTGCCTGTCCTGCACATCATATGGAATGCACAGGACATGCGATTTCCACATCCATGCATCATATGTGGTAAACACAAGCCATGGTTTTAAAAAGTGGTAAAACTAAAGATGCTTAAGAAAAAAGTCTACTATTGCACAGGACATCTGAGGAAAGGCCTAATCTAATATTCTGTGCATTATATATGACCACAGGATGCTTGACTGATAATGTAAAGTCTAAAATGAAAGATATCTATTTTTCCACTTTATTGAAATGATTTTAACCTTTGCATGACATGTGATGCACAGGTTTTTATTATGTGAAACACTATATATCAGCACATTCTATTTGCCAAATAAGCTGAGTTGCCTTGCAATAGTCATAAATCTACTACTGGACTTGAGAAACCTATTTTCCTGAAAAGGATAGGAAGGTAGCAACAAAATCAACTTCAGAAATCAAGTCATGTTATTAATCTTTTGCCTGTCCTGTGCTTCACATGGAATGCACAGGACGTGATTTCCACGTCCATGCATCATATGTGATGCACACGAGCCATGATTTTAAAAGAGTGGTAAAACTAAGGACGATTAAGAAAAGAGTTTACTATTGAACAGGATGTCTAAGGAAAGACCTAATCTAATATTCCGTGCATCATATATGACCATAGGATGCTTGACTGATAATGTAAGGTCTCCTATTACAGACATCTATTTTTCCACTTTATAGAAATGATTAACCTTTCACATGGATAAAGAGAAGTTTTATCCCCCAAAAGAAATATTGTTTATAAAATTGACAAGAGAACTTTATTTTCATTGAACAACCAAAAAATTAACATTAAAATATGCACTCTAAAAAAAGACAAATAATAAAAGAACTTGAAATTTGAATACAAAGAAACAAAACTATTATAACTCAAAATTGCGCAGACATGACTACCTCATTTTTATTAAACACAAAAATGTGAAGTGATTCATTTACTTATGAAGCTACGAAGACTATAAATAGCTACAGCTATTGCCCATGAGGCTGTTGAGTGCCTACTACTTCCCGTGAGTCAGTAACACTACTCTACAATGGCATTGCAGATATCTAAGGAACCGAATGAACAAAAAAGCTGAAGGATTTGAAATAAGCTGGAGAAGAAAACCAAATAACTGATCTCTTCTTGGCAACTGCTGACAGTGAGGCAATTATAAAATTATCAGGCATTGCACACCCAAAACAATTGGAGGAAATGATGTTTGACAATATAAGTCGACTAATAGTCAAAAACACAGCACCAAAGAAAAAAATAGTGAATGCAGAGAGAACTAAGTTCATTAATATTTCTGAAAGAGTGAATGAACCAATTATTGACTATGGTCTTCATTTCAAACAGGCTGATAAATATTGTGAATTTGAAAAACTGGGATCGGAAAACCAAAGAGGATTTGATCCCAATGAAATTGGTAAATGGCCTTCAAAATGGGGAATATCAGCAAATGACAAAAGTTACAGATTGGATCCAGTAGAAAAAATGGGTACATACGCAATAAAGAAAAAAGATAAAATAATAAGAAGTACCTTTTGTGGATATCAACATCAAAGAGAAAAAAACAAGAGTCCTGCATATATAAAAAAAATAAAAGTGAAATGTGTTTCAAAATGAAACATTTTCAAGGCATGTGTAAATCCAAAAAGAAAAACAGACAGTCCAACATAATGAAGAGGAAACAAATATGGACCTCTTTTCATTGAAAATGAAAAAGAATTATTGAAAATTCAAATCAGTAATGTTTTATTGGACATACAACTAGATACAGGAAGTGTCATGACTTTGATACCCAGAAATTTCTGGAAGAAATTAGTAAAACCAAGATTAAAGAAAAGCTTTGTCCAATTGAATAGGTTTGACATGTATGTGATATAATCATTGGCTATTTTGAAGCCTACGTGGAACTAATAAATGATAATAAATAAGTTTGATGTATTACCAACTAGCATTAGAGCCCAGAGTTGCCTGGGGAATATAACAGTAAGAGATAGATCAAGTATCAACCATCATAAAGACTGAAAAATAAAATTGACAAAGATTATTGTTTAAGGGTCTTAATTAGTTTTTTTTTTTTTTTTTTTTTACGAATTGGCCAAACCCAAACAAAAACATTGTTTTCAATCGTCATGAGTCTTGTAAATGGAATTTTTAAAGCATTCTGAATGTAAAAATAAAGAAAAAAGTGTGCAAGACAATAAGAAACACTACCTGCCAAAAAAAAAAAAAAAAGAAAAAAAAAGTGAAGTTTTGTTGAAATCGGTTGAAAAATTTAGGAAATCCGATCCAATATAGTACAGACACACACACACAACCTGGGTTTTATAGTAAGTATAACTCGACATGAGTTGTCACCCTTTCATTCTCGCGATGCCGTGTTTTCAAATTGATTTTGTGCAAAAACAATTGTTTTTCCAATTTTTGACGCTGTCAGAACCACCGCAAGGTAATTTCACGTAGTCCTGTGAAGTTTTGTTGAAATCAGTTGAAAAATGTAGGAAATCCGATCCAATATATAAACGTACAGACACACACACACAACCTGGGTTTTATAATAAGTATGATTATCGTGGCAAACCGTAAAAAGAATCATGGTTTAAAAGGAAATGATGCATTGTAAATTCAACAAAATTAGTAAAAAAAGTCAAAGCAGAAGAAACTGGTATGTTAAAAAACTATGAAGGCGAAGTTAAGACTAAAGGAAAATATCTCTCTCTTCTATTTTCAAGCATGAAAAGTGCCCAGTCCATCTACTAACAATAGTTGTGGAGAAACTAAATCAATTACTGGAAAAAAATCTACTTGAATGAGTTCCGTCAGGAGGAGCAAATGGCTTGGTTTGTTGGGACCCTAACAGGTGCTACCACCCTGGGTCAGGATGGACCTGGAAACACCAGCAATTAAGAGTTGGTTCCACACTCTTCAAAACCTCCTGATCAGAGGCCTTGCTGCTTGATGCAGTTAATTGTCATACCCAGGACAGGAGGAGCACATGGGCCTCCCTGTTAGTAATTTTAAGAAAGAAGGAAGGATGGGGATTTGCACATTTGTAGTGACTACAAAATAGGTGTAACCCACAAAATATGTGCAGACTCATATCGTATCCCCAAGATTGAATGGACTTTGAACTCCCTTTCTGGTGTGAAAACATTTTCTAAAATTGATCTAGCATCAGTGTACCATCAAATACCTATTGACAAAGACTTTAAAGAAGTTGCAACAATAAATACACCAATAGACTTGTTAAGATGGAAAAGAATGCCATATGGAATTAAAAACACAAGTGTGATTTTTCAAGAGGCTATAGAGCAAGTTATTGGTAGTGATATAAAAAACAGAATATACTACCAGGACAATATTTATGTTGGCACTATTAATTACAAAGAATTAAAATGGGAAACCAGTATGGTTTTGAATAAGTTAAAAAATGCTGGATTAACAATTAACAAAAAGAAACTATATGTACAAGACTAAAAAAAAAAAAATCTCATTTTTTGGATATTCCATATCTAACGAAGGCATATCACCAGACCAATCGTTAACTGATAAAATATTAAAAGTTGAAGTAGCTAAGAACAAAAAAGAATTGGAATCTTTCTTGGGACTTGTAAATTTCTACAAATGATATTTAGAGCGATACTTCATATTGACAGAACCTTTTGCTGCTTTAAGGAAAGAGAATGTAGAATTTATTTGGATAAAACAAGTAGCATTTGAAAATTTAAAAGCTGTTTTGTCAAAGAAGCCAGTAGTAAAAATATTTAACCCTAAAAAGGAAATAGTAATAACAACAATGCAAGTAAACACTCAATTTTGAGAATATTAGCTCAAGATCAGTCACTTATGTGCTATGCATGATACATGCTTAGGCAATCATGTATCTTTCAATACATGACTGACGAGGCAGATTTTTTCCTGTAGTAGATTGCCATTTCTTTCCACAAGAAACCAGTTGCCATCCAAGACTATAGAACCTGGTCTGTCCTTCTATTTACCCATAGCTGGGGTGGGAGTAGAAGAAGATTCATACATTTCCCAATGGTATTAGCACATAAGTGAATGTAATGGATTCAAATGAAATTCAAACTCGGCTCTATCCATTACTCCACTGTGCCTCCTGTGCTGAGAAATGGCAACCCACTGCGAGAAAAAATCTGAATAAATAGTCATGTATCAAAAGATACACGATCACCTAAGCGTGTATCACACATGGCACATAATCGACTAGCTCAGGATGGTCATCCTATTATGTACCTTTTCAGAAAAAGCTGAATTGAACTATTCAACTATTGAGAAAGAAATGTTGGCCATAATATTGATGACAAATAGAGCTAGTCAGTTTTTGATTAGAAAGAAATTCCTACTAAAGTCTGACCATAGACCTTTAGAATTCATATTTAATCCTAGGAAGGAACATCCTAAGGTAACATCTTCTAGAATTCTAAGATGGACTTTAATGTTAATGCTGTTTGAGATTGAATATGTGAAAGACAATACCATTCCACATGTAGACATTTTGCCAAGATTGATGCTCATTACTTCTGAAAGTGAGAAAGGAGGTACAATTCAAAGATACTTTCTTACATCGTGTTGAAACTGATATTTTGTCAATAGACAAATTATCTGAGTTATACAAAGTGAGATCCCATATTGAACAGTATATGGTTCAGGATAAAAAAAATAACAAATGGAATAATTGCTCATGGGCAGAAAAGATATCTTAAAGAGGTTAAACACAAGTTAACCTAGAAAAGGGCGTAATTTATAATAGAAATGTAATGATTCCACCAGCAATGCAAAGGAGTAAAATTATAAAAAAACATAGATGACAAAATGTTCATTGCAGAATAACATCTACACAAAGGAGAATTGTCCTGAATAAGATGAGTAAACTACATCCGACAGCAAGGCCTTTGATTAGGAGGTTTTGAGGAGCATGGAACCATCTCTTAATTGCTGGTGTTCTCAGGTCGACCCTGACGCAGGGTGGTAGCACCTGTTAGGGTTTCAGCTATGAGCAAATAGTTAACCCCTACCCCCAAGGAGTCAAAACACTATGAAAGTATAAAAATAAGCATTAATACCAGCCACACTTTTTGGAAAAATTATTACCAGCAGTAAATTTTTGAAAAAAAAAAAAAAAAAAAGATATCTGCAATACATTTAAAAAAAAAATAAATAAATAAATAAAAGATTACCAGCAATATATATTTTTTTTAAATTATTACCAGCAATACATTTTTGAAAAATAAAATATTACCAGCAATAAAAATCTTGCCAGCATTAAATAATCCACTGAGGTTGGTATGCCATAAAACAAAACAAACCAAATAAAAGAGATTAAGGCTAGAGGCATGGTGGCCAGGCTATTCTACAGATGTAGACAAATACATAAAAAGGTGTAAAATGTGCAATGAAAGAAGAAAATTTAGATAGACAAAAACACATAGATGGCCTAAAGTGTCCCAACTTTGGGACAGAGTACACATGGATCATTCCTATATCAATAGAGTGGGCTTATTACTAATACTGGTAGATACGTATTCAGGCTGACCACAAGTAATACAGGTTTCCAATAAAAGAAGTTTGACCATGAAACAAGCATTAAGGATCATATTTTCAAGAAATGGAATTCTGAAAGTGCTAGTATCTAAACACTCCAGGAATTATTCCAATGATTGAACAAAATTGGATGCAAGCCATATAAAATCCTACCTTATCATCAGCAATCAAATGGATTAGCAGAAAGGATGGTGCAAACTATAAAAAACAGATTGAAAATAGGTGTAGAATGAAAAAAAGACAGGAATAATTTCATCCTAGATTGTTGCTAAGCTATAGAACAATGCCACATGCTGAAAGATCAAAAAGCCCATCTGCCTGCCTAGGTAGACAAATTAGATCTCCCATTGACTATGTCTTACGCCACCAATGAAAAACTGTGGTATAAAAAAAATAGTGAATCCTATCAACAAGAGACAATATCCATAATACAAAGTGGACAGAACAATATAATAGAAAAAAAAATTGAAATGGGATATTAGTGCATGCAAACCAAATTAGATATGATAGCAATGAAGAAATGTACAGTGAACCTGAGAGTAACGAAGGCGAAAGTGTCATGTCAAGGCAAGACAAACATGACAGTGAAATCGAAAGCAACATAGACTTGGAAGATGCACACTTGTTGGAGGAACACGCCTCTGAAAAAAGAAAAAGATCACGATTTCCCATATTGAGACAATCTCTTAAGGAGAGGAAGGAAGATAGTGAGGAGACAAAAGCTCCCAGACGTACCAGGGAAAACCGGGGGGGGGTAAAAACCTCTTTGACTCATTTACATATGAAGTCACAAAGATTATAAATAGCTACAGCTACTTCTCATGAGGCAGTTGAGTGCCTACTACTTCTCATGAGGCAGTTGAGTGCCTACTACTTCCCATGAGGCAGTTGAGTGCCTACTACTTCCCATGAGGCAGTAACATTACAAAATAACAAAAAAGAACACCAATAAATGAGAAGCAAAACTACTCAATTTCAATTTTTTTGAATGAATTTGGTTGAAGCATGATAAATAAAATGTTTTTCTTACATTCAACACATTCTGTGTCTACTCATTTCAGCCTCTTTACATCCAGAAAGGCTTGCAATTCTTTTATAACAGCCACAATCTTTCTTAGATATTTTACCATCAGCTTTTCTAGTGATTTTAGTTATTTCATGCTCTTTTCATGTAGGCTTATCAACTGGAATTTCTTGGACTTGAAGTAAGGAGCTTGTAACGTATTTTATAAAAGATGCAAACTGGATTGGTAATACATAAAATTTATTATTCAAAACAAAGCTGTTCAGTACCGCAATACTAATACATTGAAATAGAATTTTTCTATACCATTTGACACTTTTCCATACTGAGCTGTAATCAGAAATCATTTGATCAGAAAAATCAAGTCCTCCCTTTGCTTTAATGTAGTCTAATATGACTGTTTCCTGCTGTTATTACCCTCACAATTTCCCCACCCTCTATCCTGGAAATCATGTCCATGGAAAGTTGAAATCATGATCACATTTTCTTTATCTTTATAGTTTATAATTCTGATTCCATCTTTGTTCATTGCCACTTTTATTTCATCTTTTTTCTGCTTAGCATCTTTTACTATAATATTTAGGTAGACCCTCTCTGTTGGATCTGATGGTCCCACAATATTCAGTATGTTTTTTTTGCATAAGAAACTCACCAAAGGGACACTGCTGTACCAGTTGTCAGTTACTAAAATTCTTCATTTAGCAGGGGTTCTGTCAGACTTACAACAGATCCAGGATTATTCAAGCCAAGTATCATATTTTCTTTTCCAGTTCCACAATATATAAAAAAATCCTACACATCGCCTGTCATCTCAGCAAGCTTCAACATTTTTATCCCATATTTATGGGCCTTTCCAAGATTATATTGTCAAAATGAGAGTCTACCTCCATGAGAGATCCGAGTCTCATCAACACAAATTTCACCAGCAGGTACATATATGGTTTGAATATTTCAAATAGCTGATTTTCTAACAGTTATCTTATGCAATCTATCAAGGTTATTAGCAACATGCCAATTTTTTAGTACTAGCTTAAAAGCCGCCTTATTGGGCAGCATTTAAGCTAGTTCCTGCAGAGGGCTTTTGATCAGTCCTTCATCACAATAGCTAGTGAGGAGCAAGTGTGATAGGCAACAAACTACAGAAGAACTCAAAATTGATCACAGCATTTAAGTATTGCTTTAATATTAAAGCTTACCTTTTAAAAGTTTAATGATAATTCTTCTGCAGTCACTTAATTTAAAGACAATTTGATGTATGTAGGTCCTTAATTTCCATACAAACAATGGGTGACTTTCACTGGATTTCACAATTAAATTTTGATTATTCCAAAATTTATTTTCAAGTTATAAAAATTGTTATCATACAAAAAAAAAAAAATTGTCACAAAAAGCCCATAAAAAAATCAAAAACAAACAACAACAACAACAACAAATAAACAAAACAATACCTAAAACAATCACAGTAATGAAAACTTGTGAATCCCAAATCTCTGGATTGCAGGTCCAGATTTGGCCTAGATTATTTTTAATTTGCTCACAGGGTTGGCCTGATTCCAAAATGGTATGATATGTTGGGTTACAGCCTCTAGGAGTAAAATGGAAAAAGTGTGACACAATGACACACTGACATTCGCATTTATTATATAGAAGGCAAGAGAACAATAAATCTGTTGTAACTCATACCAATTTGATGGAATAGAGGATAATATAGGGGATTTTTGCTTCAATAATCTTCCATTTTGGGATACATTATCAAGCTTGTAACTAGAATTATTCCAAGAAAGATTTTCATTTCTTCTTTTATGATAACCTTTCATCTTGTCATTCTAGTTGTATGACAAAGTGGTTTGCTTGCTATGTATTGTTATGCATATCAATTGGTCTCAGTCATCATTAGTTCTATAATGACACCATCAAATAATTGATTGAATACTTCAACTGGCATTACATTGCTGCCATCATCATGTACAAACTTTTTCTTCAATCCTGAATTACCAGTAAAAGTAAATTGGCCTCTAGTAGTAATATCATCTTTCCACTGACCAATTCTGCCCCATTGGTTGATATTGTCTTACTAGCTGAGCCCAGATACCATCATCTGTATCACTAAAATCTGAATTGAATTCCAATGTCTCACAAGCACCTGATGATGTATTGTCTTCACTGGCTTATATTAATCTTCACTTTCATCAGGGGAATGAGATATCATCATGACTTAGATCACGATTTTCAATTTTTTTTCAAGTTCTTTTACAATAAAAATGTTTAGAATTCATTACAGGGGTTCTTTTATTTCTCTATTAGATTCTGAAAAAAAAAAAATATATATATAGATTGAGTCGTAATAAAATAAAAATTAAATGCTTTTCTGCCCACTATATACAGATTTATAATTAATGCAAGGCAACTCAGATTATTCAACAAATAGAATTCGCTGATATATAGTGTTTCGCATAATAAAAACCTGTGCATTACATGTGATGCACAGAGCGTAATGTAAATAACTTATAATTTGCACAGGTTTTTATTATACAAAACATTATATCAGCACATTCTGTGATACTATTTGTCATTGCAGCGGTAAAATGGAAGAAAGTTTTGTTAAAACATAAAGTGTTATGTGCTGAGAGACATTGAAACAAGAAGGGTCAATACCAAAAACCGATAGGAAGAATTGAGGATTTAATTCACACATAAACGACTTGAATTGTATGTCAATCAGTTTGAACAATGGAAAAGTGACCCAGACTTAGGGGGGGGGCAATACTGATTGACACACAGCTGCAAATGCAAGCTGTAAAGCAAAAATTTAATTTTTCGTAAACAACAAATTTGGAGTTGATTCTCCTGATCAAAAGTTGAATTGAAATACCAGGAGTGGGGTGGAGAAGCCACCCACGCTTACTGAGGAGATTTAGTGAGAGGTAATAATATGAGAGGGTGGAGAGAGAGAATGCTCCAACCTCGCCATACCTCCCATATGCCAGTTTGGGTGAATGCCCATAGATACGAATGTACAAAGTGAATTGGGAAGAAGAGAAGTAAAAGAGACGGAGGTGAGACCAGAGACAGGAGAGAGGCCCATGTGATTATCTGCCGATGAAAGCCCCAGACTTCAGCCCTGTGCCAAACTTTGCCAAAACAGCAAACCAAGCTTTACCAGGTCGACAATAATATCACTTCCAATTTAGATGCAGGTTGGGCTGATAATTAATTGTATGCAAACTCGGATATAAACCAATTATTGTATGAAGGACTAATATAAAAAACAGTATTTACTTTTTGTTCAATTTATTTGAGTGCTATTTTTTTTTTTTGTATGTCATTGCCCTGCTTGGACCAGGCCAACATGAAGGTACCTGCAATGATTCGATCTTGGCTGCTTTATAATAAACCTTAAATCACAACGTGGGATAAGGTTAGCTCAAAATGAAATGGTCACTTCCATGATCAGCTGCGATGTTGGAAGTCTTGGAGGACTGAGGTGGGTGTTGTACAATTCTATTTGCCAAATAAGCTGCACTGCCTTGCAATAGTTATAAATCTGAAAACAAGCATGATCGTTTGGAAAGTACACACAAGAATACCTTGGACAAGCAAAGGGTGAAGAGGAGGTAGTAGGAAGTGAAGATTTTGAGAATAAAGAGGGCAATTAACAGTTGGCCTTTGACTTGGTTAAGGGAATGCGGATGGTTTGCCATCGTGAACATGGACTGGCAGGTCCTAGCTGTGAAGCTCTAAGCTGGTGGAGCTAAGGAAGGTAAATCATCCAAACATCTGCCATAGAAATAGGCATAGAGTTATGATAGGCTGTTTTGTGTGTAAGATGAGGGTTACAGGGTGGAAAATGATTCATCACCCACAAGGACGCATAAACACTTGAGCTCTGTCATCAGCCCAGATATGGAAGCAATACACCATATTTTACTCCTTGTAGAGATAGAGCATAGCAGTAGGAGTTAGGTATTTCCTGGAGCACCTCTACTTATCACAGCCTTCTTAGTGCAAGTAGAGAGATTGTATTCATCACTAGTTTGCTAGGCCTGTTGCGTAGCTTACAGCACCCGGTTTTTACCAGCAGTCACCCATCCAAGTACTGATGAGGTTCAATGTTGCTTAACTTCTCCTACATTATTTTAATTACGTAATTACTTTGTTCATATTCCATCAGTAAGAAGTAAGTTCCACTCAAACAGCTTCTTCCCATGAAACTCTGCCCTGTGGAACTGACCCCCACCCAACAGGATGTTTCACCAATCACTACAATCTTAACCTGCTTAAGTCCAAAGTTAACAGTTATCTTCCTCTCCTATCCATATAAACTACCCCTTAATGTAACCCTCTAATTTGAGTGGCCCCTGGGCCTTGTACAAATGGGGGCGGGGGGGCTGATCTGGTTCTTTTAGTATAGCAAGGGGAGTCAGTCAGTTACTGGAACGGCACAATGAATTGACCAGTTTTCCAGCATCCTTAATAATAGGTGTATATACAAGTTCCACTTGAGGTTTGGGGTCAGCTTAAGTCCCAATAGATATTAAAAACAAGGAGGATTCTTGAAAGAAGACTCCCTCCATCTTTATTGACAGTTCAAGAGAACTTGATAAAACATTTTATTCTCAATGCATTTCTTGTGCAAACAATCTATAAATCCTGGTTATTGTCTAAGAAAGGAAAAAAAAAAACAGAAATAAACTAAATAAAATGAGTATTTACTAAAGCAATACAAAGTATTACACAAATAACCAATATTGTCCTCATTTTCATAGTAGGGACTACAATGTTTCAGTGCTTGTGCCCTCCAGTTTTCATCAAGTGTATACCAATCCAGGTACCCTACAAGGAATTCCAAGCTGAACACTTTATTTAATCTACCTAATAAAAATCACAGGGCACAATGGTGAAAACATTGTGTTAATAACAAAGATGAGGATAATATTCAGAATGTAAATAATGTAAATAACAATAATTCCTCATCTCAGAAATTCAGGTAGAAATAAACAACTCTATCCGGAACTTCAACTCGGGTTGGTTATTACATTTTCTAGGCTGACCAGCCATGATGCCACTTCATTTTTTTCCCATTTTAGTGAATACTAGCAGCATGAACCGGCGTTGCCTGTGCTTGATTCAAAAATTGTACAACTCATACAGCAATTGCTATCACTTGACTTAAAATAATTTTGCCCTTCCTTGGCTTTAAAGGAGTGCCCTTTGCCGTGCTGATGTTGCTACATGCCTTACTTCTTGCCTATCTCACACTGCGAATTTTTTCTAAGCTCTATACTAAACATTAAATCTGTTACGAAAAAAGAACTAAACAAAATGAACATAAAACGATCAGCTTTAAAAAAGGACTCGTAACTGGAAAAACCGAATAAAAAAAGAATGTTAACAACAAATAATTTTTCACACCCAACCCAGTTCTGCGGAATCAGAATCAATGTTGAGTTTAAGCAAGCGAATGAGCCAATTGGAGTAAAGTGCCATGCAGATTTAAATTTTTCCCACTTGTGACAAATGCAGCTATTGATTTATTTTGCATGCTAGCATGCTAGTTAACATTTGTGTCAGTCAGCTGTTGGCTCTCACACTAGCCAATAGAATCTTCCTGCCTATTCGTGGCAGCCAGCTATTGGCTCTCACTCTGGCCAGTACAAAATGGCCACAAACTACATGGAAACTGCCATAGAAGCATGAAAAAAATCGATTATTTCCACTATCGATGGGAGTTGGGAAATACAAAGTCAGTCTTGGCCTTCCCTCTAACTTGGAGCATGTGCATGTAAATTTTGATGTAAATCGATCGAAAATTGCGGCTGTGCATTCGTTACACACACACACACACACACATCCTGCCTTTTATAGACATATGGAAGGCAGGGAAGGGTGGATACATGCCTTTATCTAGAACTCGAACTCAGTAGGCGAATTCCATATTCCCTGCTGATAACCATTATCTTACCCTTCCAATATTTTCAATTACACCCAAAGTTATTTTGACAAATTTGTTTTTGATCCCTTTAGCATAAATTGTTAAAAATGGCTTTGTATGAGTGAAGCCTTGGTAAAGACCATACTTTTTTGAACCTTGTGGACTGGGGCTACAGAAATATTGATTGATTTGGGGGTTTTTTATGGCTTTTTTGAAGGCTATTGAAAGTCAAATTATTTTTAGATTGTAATTTTTTTTTTTTTTTTAAGAATTTTACTAATCTTTTTTTAGATGAGATAGTAAGAATTTCACCAATCCTTTTCTTTAGATGACATAGTAAGAATTTCACCAATCCTTTTCTTTAGATGACATAGTAAGAATTTCACCAATCCTTTTTTTTAGATGACATAGTAAGAATTTCACCAATCCTTTTCTTTTAGATGACATAGTAAAATTTCACCAATCCTTTTCTTTAGATGACATAGTAAGAATTTCACATCCTTTTTTTAGATGACATAGTAAGAATTTCATTTTCTTTAGAAACATAGTAAGAAAATCACCAATCCTTTTCTTTAGATGACATAGTAAGAATTTCACCAATCCTTTTCTTTAGATGACATAGTAAGAATTTCACCAATCCTTTTCTTTAGATGACATAGTAAGAATTTCACCAATCCTTTTCTTTAGATGACATAGTAAGAATTTCACCAATCCTTTTCTTTAGATGACATAGTAAGAATTTCACCAATCCTTTTCTTTAGATGACATAGTAAGAATTTCACCAATCCTTTTCTTTTAGATGACATAGTAAGAATTTCACAATCCTTTTCCTGACATAGTATCTTTTCACCAATCCTTTTCTTTAGATGACATAGTAAAATTTCACCAATCCTTTTCTTTAGATGACATAAATGCAGAATTTCTTTTTCTTTAGATGATATAGTAAGAATTTCACCAATCCTTTTCTTTAGATGACATAGTAAGAATTTCACCAATCCTTTTCACAGATGACATAGTAAGAATTTCACCAATCCTTTTCTTTAGATGACATAGTAAGAATTTCACCAATCCTTTTCTTTAGATGACATAGTAAGAATTTCACCAATCCTTTTCTTTAGATGACATAGTAAGAATTTCACCAATCCTTTTCTTTAGATGACATAGTAAGAATTTCACTAATCTTTTTCTTTAGATGACATAGTAAAATTTCACCAATCCTTTTCTTTAGATGACATAGTAAAATTTCACCAATCCTTTTCTTTAGATGACATAGTAAGAATTTCAAAATCTTTTCTTTAGATGACATAGTAAGAATTTACCAATTAACTTCTTTAGATGACATAGTAAGAATTTCACCAATCCTTTTCTTTAGATGACATAGTAAAATTTCACCAATCCTTTTCTTTCTATGACATAGTAAGAATTTCACCAATCCTTTTCTTTAGATGACATAGTAAGAATTTCACTAATCTTTTTTTTAGATGACATAGTAAGAATTTCACTAATCTTTTTTTTAGATGACATAGTAAGAATTTCACTAATCTTTTTTTAGATGAGATAGTAAGAATTTTACTAATACAAATCTTACTAATTACCCGATAGCAGCAGGGCATGACGGGGAATCATACTTTTTCCAAGTAAGTAAATATGACAAACCTGACTGGAATTGGAACTCTGCTCTCCAATTAAAAATTCTGAGCATTTATCCATTACACTATCTGCACATCCAAGCTTACAGCACCTGGTATTTCTAAGTGGTTACCCATCTAGTTACTGACTAGGTCCAATGTTGCTTAACTTCAGTGATTGTACGAGAAATGGCGATTCAACATAGTAGCTACAGAATTATGAAGAACTATACCAATTGACAGAATCTGTATCACTTGCGGAGTACCAACAGCAGCAACAACTAAAATGGATAGCAAAAGTGACTCAAAGAGAAAATAATGGCATAATCGAGATGTTGACATTCCACACTACTTCAAACAAAAGGTTAGGAAAGAAATCCCTATCAATACTGAAAAGAAAAATAACCGCTACTGGACTTGAGAAAGCTATTTTCTTGAAAAACTGTTTCAAGAGAAAGTTTTTATAAATTTCAACTGAAAACAGTTACCACCTGCTTAGTCAATGAAGGCCGAACATTTCCTTATAAGGAAACAGTCAATATTACCATTAGTGTTGGTTCCAATTCAGAGGAAGGACTGCATAAGCATCATTATATTATGCCTCTTAATTCCTTGGGGAACATAGGGCTTTTCCTTGGCCATGTCATTACTTAAAGATATCATTGAGGTTTCTGTAACAAGCTACTTTTTAAGTGAGTAGGTTGTTAGCCTACTGCACAACCCTCAACCTGGAGGACTAAGATGAGTCTTTTGTCTGGCTCAAAATAAAATCATACCTGTTGAGCTCCCTAAATACATAGCTCTGAAAGAGTTAATCCTGATGGTGTGTTTTCTTGATGAGTAATCGGGCAAATTTTGTAAATGATACCTTTTCCCCAAATTTATTTGACAAATTGTACAGATGCATGCTGGGATTTCATCCTAACAAATAAGATAGACCACTTCTTGGCTTCATCTGCAATATTTTTGTTCTTTCTTGTCTTGAAGTCAGAACGCCACACTTGACTGCAACCCTTTTGTGCATTTATACCATTCTTATTACTGTTGTTTTGTCTAAGCTTTGACTAGCATATATATTGTTTGCTTGGGATTATTTTGCTCTGTTCTTTTTTTTTCGTGTTGTTTATGGGAAACTTTGTCAATCCTGTTTCTTGGACATTTTTGCCAATTACACTTGACCATAGCCAATTATTCTACAATTAGCATGTATATGAACAAGTTATACAAATAATCTCTTGTGATATGAACTTTGCTAATTAAGAAGTGAAAAGATTTACAAAGAATGGTAATTAA
The DNA here is from genome assembly GCA_903632075.3 of Acanthosepion pharaonis. Taxonomy (NCBI): domain Eukaryota; kingdom Metazoa; phylum Mollusca; class Cephalopoda; order Sepiida; family Sepiidae; genus Acanthosepion; species Acanthosepion pharaonis. The sequence continues at coordinate 113,750 of CAHIKZ030001931.1, read as the reverse complement.
TCTGATACTTACCTGTATCCACAGTAGGTTTAATATGTTTGTATTTGGGATTAACCGGAACTTTCTTATCCAATATCTATAAAATCCAAAGAAATTCTGTATGAACAGATATTTTTTTTTAATTCCTGCAAAGAGATTTAGTAATTGTTGAATTACATTTTTGGAAACAATAAAAGTAAAAATATACATTGAAAGATCAAAGTTCAGAGGGTTTTTTTTTTTTGGATGGGGGGAGGTAATATTACATGTTCATCTTTGTCTTATGTATAAATCTACATAAAAAAAGATATAGATAGCAGCTAGACTGGAATAAAGAGTCGGACAACATGTAGTGACCCAGCCTGGAAAAAGAGATGTGCAGGGATGATGAAAAGTTTTTGGACCTGACCCAGTTCCAAAAATCTGACCAAATGAACAAACATCAGATTTTTTTATCGAAGAGCTAAAGAACTCTTGAGGAGTCAACAGCTAGTTGACTAGAGTTAGTGTCTCAATAAAAACGCAATGGAGAAAGCAACAGGAAAGCACTCCACTATCTAAAAAGCAATCATGGCAATAAGCAATTCCCAGTATTCAAATACAGATTGGACACAAGGTCACCAAAATGATAGCTGAGAGTTTGGTTAACTCCTGACTTTCAATCTTTTACTACAATAATTCACAACAACCAGCAACATATCTGACTGGGGCTCACCTAAAAAATTAAATGTTCTCTAATACCCCCCCCAGATGCCTCGCCCCACAATATACAGGGTGTCCATAAGCTTCATGTGCACTTTAAAAAATTTATAACTTTATTTTTATTTGCAATAGAAATAATTTGTAAAAAGGATTAGAAAGAAGTAAATCTACATTTTTTAAGGTTTTATTGAAATTTTATTTCCATATGTCCTCTATCATTAGCAATACAAAGAGTAATACGATTTTGCAGTTCACGGAAAACATTTACCAACTGATTTACAGTAATGCCTGAAATCACATTAGTTATTTTAGCTATACTTAAAACTAGGTACATTAAAATTTATAACATTTTTTACAGATTATTTCTATCACAAGTACAAATAAAGTTATAAATTTTTTAAAGTGCACACGAACTTTATGGACACCCTGTATTTAAATGTTTCATCTACCCTGCCAGAAATATATTAAAAAAAAGGTTTTTTCTTCGTGGCAGATAGCAAACAATCAGATAAATTGATAGACATTTATAGATTAAGTATCAGATATTTTACAAGTATATGAATGAATTAATTGCTGCAGTTATTTACTAAAGCCCCACCCCACTATAAGGCTGTATGTGGTACAAGACCAATTTGAAGTGGGGGAGACCAAACACATGCACTTGAGCAAAAGCAAAAAAAAACAAAAAAAAACTGACCAGTTCCTACAACCAACAATGTGCTGGTATCACTATTACAGATTCCCTCATTGATGCAATGAAGGAGGTGCTGTTGCAGGATTGGAATCCCTGTGACCAAGCATTCCTCATTCATTTGTTGTGTTCTGCCAAAGACAGAAACACAATTGAGAGATATAATATACCTTGCTAGCCAAAAGTCGACAAACAAACTTGCAGTAGTAAGATTGTGATGCACCAAACTTCAGAAGAGGATGTTACACTGTCTGGGAGCATCAGTCAGTTATTCTGAATACTAGGCAAATAACATCTGGGACAGGAAACTTCAACCACATTTAATTCAAATAAGACCTGAAGAAGTCCCAAACTCATTGTTGAAATGTCTCAAGCCTGTGCTCTCCACATCTCACACAAAAATAAAACTGATTAAAGTCTTAGAATAATAACAAGGACCAGAACACCTTCACAAGATTTTAACAAACCATACCTTATTTTAGCTATTGTTTAAATAAGCATTTCAAACTAGTGACTTCCTTTCTCATTTACAACTATGCTAACGATTGAACAAGTCATGTGTCTATTTGCGTATTCTCCTTCTTCTCAAAGGTTGAGTTGGTAATCTGATGATCAGTTTATGTCTTCTACTACTAGGATCCATTTTCTCCATGGCTTCTACAAAACTATCATGTTTCACTCATATCTCTTTTCTTCTAGTTTCTACAGAACTCGAGGTAGCCACACACTTGTATATAGGAAACTCAGCCTACCACCAATAAGGTATTGATATGATTTTGCTATTAATTTATACTCTGTAAAAGTCTCCTTAGTACTGGAAATCATATGGCCAGCTTGCCCTTTGACAGAGTTCTGATAACCTGATTTCTCAAAACTATGCTTTATGCAAATAACTCTTTCTTTCTTTCTTTTTATGTGCCATGTCCTTTCAGGATTTAGGCGATCATGGCTCTCCACTTCCCCCTATACTTTGTAAATCTCAATAAGTTTCATCCCTCTGCCACTTCCCTCAGACTACATTCTGTCATCCACTTGCTTAAGCCCACCAGGTATGCCATGCATTGCTTTCACTTGTCTTTCTTTCCTTCTCTTTGACCTGTGAGTATTAGATTCTTCAGGCCTTCCTTTCTCATTATGTGTCCCAGAAACTTCAGCTGTGTCTTCCTGATGTTAAGTATAAGTTTCTTCCTTCTTTGCATCCTCTCCAAAACCTCATCATTGCTCACACACTCAGACCATGACATCCTTAGCATCCTTCTGTAGAACCATATCTTCGTTGCCTTGAGTCTCTTCTTCATTTTTGAGAAGATCGTCCAACATTCGCTGCCGTAAAGGAGGACAGATGTCATGTAACATGGAGGGAGAGGGAGAGAGGAAAAAGGGAGAGAGGATGAGGGAGAGAGAGGAAAAAAGGAGAGAGGATGAGGAATGCCAGGAAAAAAAAAAGAGAGGATGAGGGAGAGAGAGGAAAAAAGGGAGAGAGAGAAAAATGGAGAGAGATATCAATAGAAAAAGACTAAAGCTGAATGAAATATCAAATAACATGTCTGGACCGATTGTACTATAGTAAACAATACACCTACGGTGCTCTGGTGAGGAGTGGAGGTCTTCATACTCACACTTTTTGCTGAAACAGAGAACTAAGAAGAAGACTAAATCTGGCAGTGCTATTGAAATGAGCTGTATTATTTGTCTAAAATCACTGCCATCATTAATTTTCAAAATAAATTTGAAAACTTTATTTTCCATCCTCTCTCTACCCCCTGACCAATACATTACTTTCACATGAGTCTTATATGCATGAAAAGTCTATAGATCTCATTCCAGAAAATAAGTAAAAGTAACTTTCTTTTTTAATCATTTCAATCAAGGCAATAAAGCCACTAAGATGCAAGGAGTATGAGAGAATATGAGAAAAAGAAAACATTATTAAGGAGAGAGAACAATAAAAGAATAGGAATTAAGAAGACAGAATATAACAATTGATATTGCATTTAAAATTTTGTAGATCAAAGTTAACTACCTTAACCTGCACCTTTTCTATAAATACAGTCATGGTAATTGTTCTGATGAGCTTTCCTCTTTGATACCTTGACTTTATAAATTTAAGCATATTACTCAATTGGCGGCTAGGTCTCATCATTTTACAGCTGAAATGGCGAGATGTAACCATAAGTTCTATGTTAGCAGTTTCTTTTATTGCACTTCTCACTTGTGAAACTCTCTTTTGGCTTTTTGCTTTCCAGTTAACTGACTCAAACCGATATGCCAGATAAGAACAAATAACATAGCAGGTTCTTCTTTGTACTTTATCAAGAATCTCTGATTAGATAGTAGAATCACCAGTCCTGATGTTATAGCAATATTTAATGCATGGCCTAATGGTGGGCATCTAAATGTGTGTCATATAGGAATAAAGTGTCACTGCCAACATTTGGGTTTGAACACTGATCACCAGAGAGCAAGCACAGTGGACCTCATCTTGAAATAATTAGATCACATGATGGGTAAAGGAAAAATATATATATGGGAATAAGCAGCATCTGACCAAGTATTGTTCAAAGGTGTTATTATTGTCGTATCTGTGATATACAAGGTCTCTCCTACAACAGGCATTACAAAAATGTCTAAGATACATTCTGGAGAGAAAAAAATGTCTAAGATACATTCTGGAGAGAAAAAAATGTCTAAGATACATTCTGGAGAGAAAAAAATGTCTAAGATACATTCTGGAGAGAAAAAAATGTCTAAGATACATTCTGGAGAGAAAAAATTATCTAGCATAATACAGTGGACCAAATTTCCTAGCGGCAGACCTAGAAATTGATTCAATATCATAGCTTCACTTTATGTCAGTGGAAAACATTAGTCTGAGAAGGCACAAGGAGTCCCTCTCCTAGAGGTTAGCATCAACCATGCTGATGGAAGGCAAAACAGGTTCTCTCAGACGATTAAAAACAAGCAGTTTCATTTTGGAAGTGCTAAAATAATAAGCTATTTCTTGTCCCAGTTAACAACAGCTTGTGGATCATTTTTGAGATCAGCTGCCAATCTGACCTTATCAAGCTGATCAGACTTACTATTAAGACAGGAGTAAATAGTTATGTCATCAGTATAGATATAGAGTTGAGAACTGATGCCATCAGGAAGGGCATAGATGAAAATTAGAGATAATGTAGGTCCAAAGATGGAGCTCTGCAGTACACCTGCATTAATGCAAAAGGATCTAGAAGAGTGGCCATTCGAGACAACTTTCATTTCATGATTTGATAAGATTTAACTAGATCAAGTATTTGTCCAGAAATACCATAACATGTCAACTTGGAAAGAACATCAGCAAGCCAGACCCTGTCAAATACCTTTGAGATATGCAAAACAGCCCAAGCTTCACCATTTTTATCTAATTTTTTTTATCCAATTTCTTAAAGAATGGAACTACAGAAAAGGATTTCCAACAAGCAAGAGAGCAAAAAGCAGCAAGACATTTATTAGATGGTTCACAAAGTTCTTAAAGTAGGTACCTCCACTTTTTTGGCATAAATTTTTAATACCTAATGTTTAAGATGAATTTTTAAAAATCAAAAAGCATTCTTGAAGATTTAATTTTAGCTTTAATTGAAAGCCAAAGGGTTAAATTTATTATTTCCAGTGAGTAAAATATTCTGGTGTATTTTCAGATAGAAATTATATAGATTGGAATGTCAAATATTTGCTTGATTTAAAATTTTCTTAAAAGCGGCCATTTTGTTAATTTTAAGAAATTTATAAACAAAACAAATTTATCAATTTTAAAACTCTTCCAAAGAAATATATATATTTCTGACATGTTATTTGAGTAAAATTAGAAAATTTAATGTTAAATTAATCTGATTTGAAATAAATAATATTTCATATCAGATTATTTATAGCATAAAAAGTAATATACAATCATTTCTTAACAATGAGTCCTATCTTTCTTTGATCTTTATTGAAGTATCAGTAAGTTTTTATGGATGACCAGAATTGACATAAATTTACAAAATCTAAACGAACTCATTTTTTGGGGTTTTTAACTACCTACTAATTTTTACAAATGAACATATTTTCCACAATTATTTAGTATTTTATTGACTTTTATTTACCTTTCAAAGATGCTTTATGCAAAAATTAAGAAATTTAAAATAACATAAAATTTTCTTAAATTAATTTCTCTGTAAAAAGACAAAACTCTTAGATCACATGACCTTTTCATGATGTCACGTTTAGCCTTTCATAGATGAAAAAGGGAACAAAATTAAGTAAAAATATAAAAAATTATTTTAAAAATAGTATAGTTAAACTATGTTTATAAATCTTTTCAATTTTAGATTCGTAAGTTTCGCTTCCACTTAATTACTATATCACATCCAGGTAATAGCCCAATACAGAATTTTGCACAATTTTTAAACTATTATTATAATTAAATTTAAAAAAAAAAAAAAAAAAAAATAAAAAAATTCTTGTAAAAATTCATTATTCATTGGAAAAATTTTATTTTTTCAGACAATAGTATCCTTTTAATATAACTTATTTAGAAAAGCAATTAAAAGATTTTCTAATTAAATAATCTCATAGTTTTATTGCATTTATTATTTTTCAATTCAGAGCAGATTTTCAGTTGGAATAGTGAAAGTTTGAAAAAAAAAAAAAATTAGGTGATTTACATTCTCCAAAGAGTCCTACTTTTAACAAATAAAAAAAAAATTCACGAAATAGAAAGATATTTTGTGAAATTTCATGAAAGTAAGTGGGGGAGTAATATATGTAAAAAAAAAAAAAAAAAAAAATTTCAAAAATAATTTTGTTCATTTGTGAATAAGTCCTGCAAATTTCATTAAAATCGGCCAATTATTTGATTTTTACAAGAATTTCCAAATCAATGTGTTTTCAATGGGAAAAAAGCATGAAAAAGTCTATGTAATTATGCCACCACGATGACATAAACAAAACAAGATTTTAACCAAAATTTCAAACATGTTAGAAAGGATCAAAAAAAATTAAAAAAATAATCAAAAAATACTTTGGTCTTTCATCTTAATAATAACATAAACATTTTGACAATTATACTTTATTTTTATTAAGTTTGTAGCCTTTTTCATTATACTATGCTGCTTTCCGTGAAAAAGTGGGAGGTACCTATCTTAAAGTCTGGAACTACAGAAAAGGATTTCAATCAAGCAGGAAAGCAAGAAGCAGCAAAGCATTTATTGTAGAGTTTAGAGAGAATAGGAGCCATTTCAGGAGAACATTTCTTTAGAATCATTGCAGGGATACCATTGTCCACATGCTTTGTGAGCATCCAGTTTAGGAATGATAGCAGAAACCATAGACTGAGTTATATGCTTAGAGACTCAGTTCTAAGGGGAAAGTCAGTCAAAAGGTACTCCAGATCTGAGTCAAAAGTAGAAGGGAAAGAGAATTTATGAGCAAAACATTCTGTTTTATCACCAAAAAATAACACTTCAAACTGATAGAAGACTTAATCTTACTTAACACACTATTACAGACACGCCAGTAGTCACAAGAACCAAATTTGTTAGAGGCTATACGATGCCACACTCTGTCAGGGAACAAAGACTCAACCTCTTTAAAAATATGTATTACAATTTACAATTATCATGCAGGCAAACACAAAGAGGTGTCCTTTGTGATCAGAACTATCACACTGGTACAGCAGGAAAAAGGGATTCCTGTGGCTATAGCAGCTCAACAGACAGGTATGAACACAGGAGAAGATTGTGATTTCATCTGGTATTTCTGAGAAAGTACAAAGCATCAATGCTGGCTTTAACCCAAGAAGAAACTTCGATACAATTCTCAAATGGAAGGTTAAAAATATAAATCCAATGGACATCTCAAAGAAAGTCATGAAATGTATCCCATTCAGACCCTAGTAACAGAAAGAAGTTTTTTGAATTGGGGGTTCCTTTCTAATCAGTCAGTTAAGTGCCATATGTGATACACACTTGGGCGATCATGTCTCTTGATTCATGACTGAGGTTTCCTCCCAGTAGGTTGCCAAATCTTTCTGCAGCAGACTGGTTACCAACCGAGGATAAAGAACACAATTTGCCCTGCTATTTAACCCATAGCTTGGGGGGAGAAGAGATGGATTCATACCTTTCCAAAGGGTATTTTCATGTCCAAACCGCCAAGAGAGCAGAGTTGCGAAGCTTGACAAGATCTAGGAGAGGCGGTAGAGAACAAATCAAGTAAGGAAACATGTTGATCAGAATTATTAAGGAAATGAGACGGGAAATCCACTATTTGACTGAGAGATTGAGCAACAGAAAAATTGAAAGTCCGACTACCAGCAACATCAATAACTTATCAATTAGCTTATAAAATGATTAAGACAAGTACTGCCAAAAATTCAACCCACCAGAAAAAAAAAAAAAAAAAAAAACGATAGCTAATTAAAAAAAAATTCCCAAAACATAAGATAAACCTTTATCATCAAAATCTTTGTTTTATTAGGAGGAAAGATAAAAGGACATATTTTTTTTTTATGAAAATTTTTTTTTTTTTTTTTCATGTAACAATTTTTTTCAAGTAAAAAAAAAAAAAAAAAAAAAAAAAATAGAAATCGTCCTGGGTATGATGATAAACTACATCCAGCAGCAAGGGCGCTGATCTGAGGGTTTTGAAGAGCATGGAATCACCTCTTAATTGCTGCTGTTCCCAGGTCCACCCTGACATTGGGTGGTAGTACCTGTTAGGATCCCAGCTATGGGCAAATAGTGAACCCCCAAACTGAGGTTAGAACATAAACATATTGGAATAGATTAGAAAATAATTACTAGCAATACATTTTCATGATAAAAAAAAATATCAGCAATTATTTAAATAAATAAATAAATAAAAATAAAAAATATCGAAGCTCACAAGAAAATTTTGGGATTTAATGACCCATTGCAACAATCACAAAACAAAAACAAAAAAAATTTAAAAAAGTGTATTGAAAAAAATCAAAACAAAAAATTGCAGTCGGTGTACTGTAGTGTAATAATTTTTTTTTTAATTTTTAGATATAAAATTAGTTATTAAATGTGTCTAAAAATTTTAAAACATATGTTTATTTTTGAAGGGATTAAAAATAAAAATAAAAAAATATACTTTAAGTAAAAGTTTAAATATCTGATTTAGATCTCATCTTTATTTGGGGAGAGAGGGGCACTTGGCTTGTAAAGAAATAAATTATTAAATAAAAATTACAACAAAATTAACTTTGCGATTATGAATATAAAAAATAAAAATAAAAAAAAACGTTTAAAATAAATTATTATTATATTCAATTTCCGTTAGTTTTGCTTTTTTTTCTATTTTTTTATAATTTTCATTTTTTAAATTTATTTTTCTGTAATTATTTGGAAGGGCTCGAAAAAAAAGTATTTGTTGTGAAACAAAATTCTTTAAAAATCATTAAAAAAAAAAAAAAATTCTCAACTTGAAGACTAATCAATAATAAAAACAATAACTGCTTGCTTTATTTCACTTTAATTTAAAAACAATATTTTCCTAGTTTTAATTTTTATTCTTCTAAGTCTTTATGGTCAACCTCCTTTTTTTTATAGTTCTTTAATTTATTGACTTGAGTTCATCAGAATCACAAGAACTGCTGAAATCGAAAACGTGACTACCGGTAAATCTTTACATCTACTAATTTTTATGTAATTTAATCACAAGTGTTAGAACTATTTAAGATTAATAGTCCAAAATATAAAAGAAAAAAAGGTTAAAGTGTATAAACAATTGTAATATGAGTGCTAGCAAAAAAAAAAGGTTAATAAATTACATTTAAAAAAACGGCTTCAAAAAAATAAAATAAAAACATAACATCAACGAGGCTTTTTCAAGATCGAAAATAGAGAAATGTTACGAACTGACTGTTTATGGGGGACAAAATAAGGTCCAGTCGATACCATAGGTAAATTAGGTTCGGAACAGAAGGTCGAATTAAGACAGAAAACGTCCGACTTACATCCAATGAGGATCCCTTGGATTTCATCCTGCCGATTCGGCCGGACGACATGTTGGTAACGTTGACAACTGAATGATAAACTCGGAGCATGCGCAATGAAGACCGGCGGGAGGTTCGAATTCCGGGTCCTGCCAAGTGAACTCAAGAAACAGAGGTGTGTTCGGTTTAAGTTTAATATATGTGTGCGTGTGTTTAAATATATGTGTGAGTGTATTCTGTTTAAATATATGTGTGCGCGTGTTCTGTTTAAAACTTTAAATATATGTGTATGTGTGCGTGTACGTGTGTTCTGTTTCAGTTTTTTGTGTGTGTGCATGTGTTGTGTTTATGAGCACTGTTTTGTTTACTTTTTTAAATATATGTGCGTGTTTTCTGTTTAAATTATGTGAGCGTGTATTAGTTTTGTTGTTTATGTGTGCGTGCGTTCTGTTTAGTTTATGTGTGCGTCTGTGTGTGTGTTCTATTTATGTGTACGTGTGTTCTGTTTTTACTTTTTAGTTTCTTTAAATGTGTGCGTGCGTTCTGTTTTTAAGTGCGTGTTACTGTTATGTGTGCGTGTGTTCTGTTTAAAAGTTTATTGTAACCCGGATATAAGAGAGTTGTCGGGACCGGAGAAGAAGTCTCTTATATCCGGGTTTGGTCTATTTTATATACATTAACACAGGCTCTAGTTTGGGACCAGAGAAAATCTCTCTTATATCCGGGTCTCTTATATCCGGGTTTAAAATGGTAATCCGTAAGGAATTTCCAAGAGGATAAAGATCCAAGAAGATCTCTATGTCAGAGACAGAGAAAAATTATTAATTAATTAATATCAAATACTTAAATACCCTAGGTAATAATCTTTATTTCATGAAAGTCTCTCTATTACCTGCTCATAATTTTAAATTTTTCCTTCTCTTTTTCTCTCTCTCCCTGAATAAAATATCTGTATCTCTTGAGATTATCCTGGAGTATTTTTTTCCCGTTTATATTTGGTTTGAAGGTCTGTTGAAGGCTATTATTACCTATGTTATTGATAGATAGATAGATAGATAGATAGATAGATAGATAGATAGATAGATAGATAGATAGAACTAAAAGACTATAGGACCATATAACTCTACTGTACACTGTTAAAGATTTTGTCAAAGATCCTGACGTTGCGTTCGCAGTCAGTTGCCGAGATTCTGTTGGGACCAGAGCAGACGTTGTGTGGCGGGCCGAACAATTGAGAGTAACCTGCATCTGATCCGCATGATCACAAAGGATGTAGCAGACGACGAAGAGGCCGCACTGATCAATATTGATCAGTCCAATGCATTCGACAGGGTCGACCATCAGTACCTGATGGCCGTCCTGTGTGCCACCGAATTCAAACCTGGCTACTGAAGTGTATTAGCCTGCTGTATCGCTGCCCCAATCTGTGGTACAGGTGAACGGAAAGCGCTCGTAGTCTTTTACGCTGTCCCGGTCGGTCTGTCAGGTTGTCCACTGTCGCCCTTCCGTTATGCTCTGGCACTGGAGCCCCTCGTATACAGGCTGAAGGACAGAACGTGCAGACCGGCCCTACGCGGAATCGGTCTCTCTGGAAGGGACGATTCAGGGTTTTGCATACTCCGATGACGTATCCATTTTTGTGTCGCGTCACATATTGAGGCGATACAGAAGGCGCTTAAACAGTACAGAAGGTTACGGGGGCCAAAGTTAACCGCGACAAGACTTCCGGGTTGTGATTGGGCTCTTTGAGAGGCGTCACTCTTTCGGGCCCCTTCAGTTGGACTGAAGGCTCTGTCCGCTTTTGTGGAGTTTGGTTCGGGCCCGACCATATGCTGGCGAAGAATTGGTCATTGGTGCAGACAAAGGTAGGAACATCGGTCTGGACTTTGCTCCGAAGGCGGTTGTCCTTAAAGGGTAAGGCTGAGGTGTGCACCGTGTACATCTTTTCTCTTACCCTTTGCCGGTTGTCGGCACTTCCTCTCTCTAATGGTCTTTTGGAAGGCATTGAAGCACTTACTCTTCTCTCTGTTGTGGGGAGGAGACGGGCTAATGGTCCGTAGCGAGGTCTGTATCCAACGTCCGTATCACGGGGATCTGGGAATGCCGTACTTGGCGAATCACCGACACGCCCTGAGGCTGCGTTTCCTATACCGCCGTAAGCCTCGGTGCCAGAAGGCTTTCCTCTAATAGTCTCGTCAGGTCTTACATGATATTCCTCGGTTCAGTGAACTTGTACGGTCCAGGAAGACATTGTATCGGGCGTTATTCGAGAGCGGGGGGTCGCGTAGGACCTTCTCTGTGATCAGCTTAGCTAGTGGATGAATTAGTAGCGCTACTTCAGCGGCATATTATCTCAGTCAGCTTGAGTTTTCTGGTGATTGGCCCGAAATACGCTATCTCTCAATGACATGGGTTTCAAGACAGGCTTGGCAGATATGTCTGATTGCCACCGGTAGGATCCTGGGTTGGGGGAGATAGCCGAGTACGCCTTCTTCCACTGTCCGCTGTTGTGTCCGTTTTGGGACCATGTCGGCTAGTTGACGACTCGTATCGAACCGAACACTTTGTGTCCAATGATCTCGTATACATATGCGACAATGTGCTGCCTCGTGATATGGGGTGAAATGGTTGGTGTTTCTCACGCTACTAGCCATATAAAAAAATGGTGGTGTGGGTGACACAAGCGGAGGGAAAACAGAATTAGTATTAACTTTGCCAACGAAGATATATTTTATAAACAGTGCAATTTTTATAACAATGCTTTAAAAAAATAGTGGTTATAAATGCCCCGATATGAAATACGGAAAACATAATGATAGCCAAAAAAATAGAAATAGAAAAATCATTTGGTACACACCCCCATTTAACCAAATGGTTAGCACCAAGTTAGGGCAAAAATTTCTCGCTTTGATTGAGAAACATTTCCCAAGTAATAATACTCTAAGCAAGATTTTCAATAAAAATATGCTTAAATTAAGTTACAGTTCTACTGATTATCTAGAAAAAATTACTAAAAAACATAATAATGAAATTTTAAATAAAAACTTAAACCAAAGTAACAATAATAATTCCAAAGCAGAAACCAATAATATTGATAATAAATTATGTAATTGTAGGAATCCTATAAATTGTCCATTGCAAAATAGATGTCTTGCAGAATCAATTGTTTACCAATGCCCCATTTCATCTAATGAAAACCTGGCTGTTAAGAAATTTTATATTTGTAGCACAAAAAAAAAATCTTTTAAAAAAGGTGGCATCAGCACATATCTTCTTTTAACAACAATGCGTACCGTAACCGAACACACCTCTCTAAATATTTTTGGCATTTAAAAGAAATCAATAAACCCCAACCGTAAAATAGAAAATATTTAAAAAACAAGAATTTGTAATCCTTAAATGACCCATGTCCCCTGTGTCTACATGAAAAGCTGCATATTATTAAGTTACCTAAAAATAATTATCTCCTAAATCATCGAAATAAATTAACAGTAATTTGTAGACATTGTATAAGGTTTACTTTAAAATATAGTTAATAGAATTTTTCATAAAAAATTTATGTATTGCAATTATATATCCATTATTTTATTTTATTAATATATAATAGCCCATATAATATTTATTTAATTTTTGATTTTCAACTTTAATATTGCCATGTTTTATTGTCTATCAATATAATAAGTATTGTATTTTGTGTTCAATATATATATATATATATATATATATATATATATATATATATATGTGATTTAATCACATTAGAGGCCTCTTTATGATAGTTCATTAGTATATTATTTTTTTTTTAATCTTGAAATTCTTTAAAATTAACCTTGTGTTAAATATATCTCTGTCTACTTCACTGTATCTTAAATTTATATTCGCAACCGGATGTCGTCTATGCTGACGTGCCTTAAAAGTGCCAATTTATCTAAACATGAATCAATAACCCACCTACTCCTAACTTCTAACCTAATTTTTCACTTTTCTATTTTACCTTTGATTCGTCTTCTGATTGGTTAACCAAGACATACCGACAAAATTTTGGAATCTTGGTTCCTCCCTCTTTTTTTTAACTTTCAAATAAGCTACTAAATTGTTTTTTGATTTCCCAACTAAATCATTTTCATCATAAGTTAGCCAACATTGCCTGATGATGGAACAATTTTTAAGTTCCGAAACATAGAAACTTTTGTGTAGCAATGTAAAATATGTTATAATAATAATATTGTTATAATATTTTGCTCAACGCTGTATCGAGCACATTTAAAAAAAAAAAAAAAGTAAATGCTAAGAACGGTGGATTCTTAATCTGCCTGTTCTTTCTCTTTTTTTTATATATATATATATATATATATATATATATATATATATATATATATATATTATTTATATATATATATATATATATATATATATTTATATATATATATATATAAATCTGTTAAAAGTCGCAAAAAGACGAAAAACATAGAAACACATATCCCCAAACGAACTTCTGTTAAGGAAAATAACTGAAATTTATATGACAACAACCAAGATGTGTCTCCCGCACACAGTGACACTGGGACATTAAAAGAATGCACTCTGGATCCGTTCGCAAATTTCCCATTGTCCGGAATGATAAAACCGACTTGTTCAACACAGGATAATGTTTATTGTTCGGACAAGATAGCAATCGCTTAAAATACATATGCCATACTTTAAGTTACTCTCTAAATCGAAAAGATCCTTCGACTGTGGGTAATATCCCGACATTAAAACCACTTTTATTTCAATATACCTATATATACAGCAGGTCCATAGGTGCTACCCGATAAAATTAAACATGTCCGGGGTGAACTGCCGATTATCCTCCTGTATTTGAACTAAAAATTATGTTACATATTAATTGTGAGTTCAATCGGTGGGCAGACTTAGACTAACTGGAAACAAGACAAGTAATAACTGAGTTGTACAAAGTAAGAACAAGATCAGATAGACAAGAACGATTTTTACCCCCGTAGTTAAATAAAGGAGGCATGTAGAGCAGCTCGTATTGAGAAATCGGAGAGCCGTGTTCAAATTCCAGTCAGATCTATTACATTCACTTACGTGCTAATACCCTTGAGAAAGGTATAAATCCTATGGGTAAATAGCAGGACAGACCGAGTTCTAGGTTCTATATCCGTGGATGTCAACTGGTCTGCCGCAGAAAGAAATGGCAACCTACTGAAGGAAAAATCGTCAATCATGTATCGAAAGATATATGATCGCCTAAACCGAAACGTACACGCATGGCACATATAACTGACTGAGTTAAATAAAAAGGGTTCAGTTTGAAATTCCCTCTTGAAGCTTACCCGAATCAACACGCAAAACTTTTAGTTTTACTTTTAAATTATCATAATTTAATTTTGGATTTTTTTTTCTTACTTGAGATAATTTCATTAAAAAAATATTTCTTTAATGTTGATTTTTTTTTCTGTCTATTTTCAGTGTGCAATAAAATGTTATCTATTTTTTTCGATTTCTTTCTTTAGCTAAATTCGTATTATTATTATTTTAATTTTTTAAAAGCACGTCTATTTGCGAAACTCGATTTCGGTTGTAGTCGGAATAGAGAAACCAACACATGGCTTTATTGCGACTTCCGGTTCTAGTTTCATCGCAATGCATGCCGGGAATGAAACCGCCAATCTGAAAGCGACAACAACAGTTGTTTATATTTTTCGGAACAGAAAGTTTTCGAAGGTAAAGCGAAAAGAAATTTGAAAGAAAAAAGAAAAAGTTAATTTTTTGCTTTTATTTTTTTTTTTTTAGTAATATATTTACATAATTTTCGTTTTGCTTTTGTATTTTAAATTAATTTATAATAATCGGAAAGTTAATTTGTAAAAAAAAAAAAAATATTAAAAATTTCTACTAGAAACTTTTAGGTGGAAATTTAAATTTTTATTTTCGTTATTTTAATTCAAATTAAACAATTTAAATAACTTTTTCTATTTTTAAATAAGAAAATTTCTTTATAATAATGGTAATTATAACTTATTACCATTCATAATGTGAAAGTTTTTTGCTCTGTTTGCTTTTAAAAACTTTTACTTTTTTACTAACGTTTTTGTTTTTGTTATTTTGTATATTTTAATTAATTTAAAAAAAAATGTTTAATTCGTTCATATTTCATTTTACTAGAAAAAAAATAGTCATTTTTCTTTAACCGTTTCTTTTTTAAATTTATTTTTGAAACTATGTCATATCGTTTTACCGTTTCTCATATTCCGAAACCATAATTAACAGATTTGTTTGTTTTTTTTTTTCTTAAGCATTTATTAATTTTTGAATAAAAAATTATTTTATTTTTTTAAAATCAAAGTCTATGTAAATAATAAATATTAATTTTAAAGTAAACATTGTTTTTTAAAAAATAAATATTTTTTTTTTTTTAAATGTCAAAATAATTTTTCTATTACAGGAAAAATTGTTTTTCAAACTTTGAAATTAAAACGTTTAAAATCGTTATTAATGGCAAAAAGTTATATATTCTAATTAGGGGTGGAAAAGAATCATTTTTTTTTTTTAATTTTATTGCAATGTTTCTTTAACCTTTCAAGAAAAAAAAAAACAATTACAGTTTGTATTCGTGACTATTTTTTGAGTTTTAAAATAAAATTCTAAGAATTTTAAAAGATTTTCTTTCCAAAGTTGTAATTTTCTTTTCTTTTTTCTGAATGCAAAAAAGAAAAACTAAGTTTCTTTTCTAAATAAATTTTTATCCGACCACTTTCTTTTAATTAAACACCAGAAGCTAAGCACCATGTAGTTTATAATGGGTGTGACTCAACAGTCAACAACACTCAACCCACCCACGCTTTACCTACATAGACAAAATTAGTTTCAACTTTCAATTAATCTTATTAATTAATACGACAATTGTTCATTATTGTTTGAATGGTTGACTGCCTACACTTCATTGAATTTTTTTTTTAAATATATATTTTTTTTTACTATTTTGAATGTAATATTGAAGAAATATAAAATAGTTGTTTTGTTTTGTTTTTTTTTGTTTTTTTTTAATTATTCAGCAAATTAATTCATTAGAACTTGAAGTTTTTAGGTACTTCCATAAAATCGCTTAAAAAATTCAGCATACTGTGATGAAATCATGTTCCAAATTTAATGAAAACGAAGTTTTATCATGAAATTTTTTTATTAATGAGAAGAGGAAAGCTCAAATGATTTTTTAAGTATTTAATTAAATTTTTTAATTCTTTTTTACAAATTTTGAATAAAAATCTTGTTTTTATTTTGCGTCAGTAGATGTACTATAAATTTGCTTAGTAAATTTTAGCGTCTTTTTTTGCGGTAGAAGTCATTAATTTGGAAATTCTCGCAAAAATCAAATAATTGTCGGATTTTAATGAAAATTTTAAGGACTTATTTACAAAAGAATGAAATTATTTTAGGAATTTTTTTTTTTTTTTTAGAAATTCTTGGTAAAAAAATATTTTTACATAGGTTTCACCCCGCTTAATTTTTATGAAAAGTCAACGAGATAATTTTTTTAGTGATTTACATTTAGTTAGTTTTTAAAGAGCAGAACACTTTGGTCAATTTAAAATTAAATCATCTTTATTTTTATTTATTTATTTTTTGTAAAATCGGATCCTGTCTTACTGAAAATCTGCTCTGAATCATAAAATAAAAAAAAAACGCAATAAAACTAAGACATAAAATTTAAATGTCATTTATGCCAATGAAACTTTATCCTAAAACTCACTGTCCTTGACATTTTTCTAGACCTCTAAACATTCGTTCACAATCATTTCTGGAAATTCACACTGCTCCAGAAAAAGTCTAGAAGACTCTGCCCTGTACTTTTTGTACCTTGTCCTTTCAGAGCTCGGGCGATCATGACTCTTCACAACTTTCTATATTTTGTTGCCCTCTAAGCATTGTCCTTTCCCTACCAGTCCCTGTCCTGCACCCATTCACACAGGGTCATTAGTTAGGTTACTTACTGTTTCTCTTCTGTCTCTTAATATGTCCTGTGAGTATCAAATTTTCCAACCGTCTTTCCACATTATGCTGTAGTGATAGAAAAAATAAATATATAAAAATAATTTTTTTTTTTTTTTAAAACCCCAAGCAAGGTAGAAATTCCACTAGTACACAGGGTGTTACAAATGAAAGAAAAGATTGAGTATAGGGAGGATTGAGGAAAGGACAAAAGATAAACAGGATTCAAGAACATAGGGGATGGAGATTGACATTGCATTTATATTCTTGAAGATTGTAGTTATGAGGGAAGCAAGTAAATGGAAGGGAGTTCTACAGGTAGGAAATGTGAGAAAAGAAACTGTTTGAGTATAAGTGGCAGTTGCATTTAACTATTTTAACAGTAAAAGTATGGGACCTAGATTCCAAACTAGTGCCACACTTAAATTCATGCAGGGAAAAAGTCTTGTCAGAGCAGTTGCCATGAAAATATTTGTAAAAAAAAAACAGAGGGAAGCCACGTCACATTGGTGAGAAAGTGACTGAAATTGAGATACCAAGTCAGGTTCGATTACATTACAGATCCTTTTATAAGATGGATAGCAGGAGCAGTAGACCAGATATGGCAGCAGTATTCAATGCACAAGCAAATGGTAGATTTGTAAATGTGCAAGATGGACTCTGATAAGAAAAATCTTCTGGTATGACACAATGACCCTACTTTTCTTGCAGTCAATGCAGCTATTGATTCAATGTAGTTGCTCCATTTCAAGTCAGTTTAAAATATGAGAACAAGAAGGTGTAGTGTGTTGCTCTCCAGAGGTCTAGTGTCAATAATAAGGTGTAGTTGAATGAGCTGGTGTTCCTTTGATGTTGCTCGTACAACACCAAATTCTTCTATTTCAATCCACCATTCTTGATTTCCTGCACGTGTCACCAACGTAAAAAATCACTCTGCTTCAGCCTTTTCTTATACCAACAACATTGACCAATTAGTGTTCTTCACTTTGTCCTCAGTTACCCAATCAAATGGCATCCTCTAGTCTGACCAATCAGCAAATTTTATTGCTATTGGTCAAACCATGCTTTTTTCTGTTTGAAAGCCACCATTACAGAATATACACTTCTGGAATAATCTAAAAGTGGGGAGGAGATATTCATACCATTTTCAAGGAACAAAAAATATCGGAACTACATGTCATGTATTGAGGTAAAAAAACTTATTTTCCTTTTCAAGCCACTCTAACTTATTTTTTTTATATATGCTTCTATATAATTGTTCACCACATGTACCAGAATACAACAGCTTGGTTAGCCTATGAACTTTTCTGCTGACCCTCATAGTTGATTCAGATATTTTTATAATCTTGTAAAAATAGAATTAATCCTGTGAATAAACAATCTAACAAATATAAAAAAAAAAGAAAAGAAATGTAGAGTAAATGAGCTTGTGCTCCTCTGACATCGCTCGTATAACACCAAATACTTCTTTTTCAATCTGCCATTCTTGATTTCCTGCACACAACACCAATGTAAAAAATCACTCTGCTTCTCACTGCTTCAGCCCTCTTTTATCACACCAACATGACAGGCGACAGACCAATTAGCGTTCTTCGCTTTGTCCTCAATAACCCAGTCAAATGGCATCCTCCAGTTTGAACAATCAGCACACAAATTACTATTGGTCAAAGCATGTTAAGTTGTACAAAAGCCACCATTACAGAATATACACTTCTGGAATAATCTAAAGTGGATAGGGGAGATTCATGCCATTTTCAAGGAACAAAATGCTGCTGCTACGTGTCATGTATTGAGGTAAGGAACTTATTTTCCTTTGTACCAGATGCAAGCCACCCTGACTCGCTTGCTTCTACGTAATTGTTCACTACATAATTTTACCCTCTCTTTTAAAAAATAAAATAAAATTAGAATTGCTTGGTCATGATGTCATATTTTTACAAACCAGTCAGAAATAGTCTCAACTTTGATACGAACGTTATAGTCTAGCGAGCTAATCAGAGACAAGATCTGTTCTCAACCAGGATATGAATACATAGTTCATGGACCAATCAGAAGCCAAGCAGCAGTTTCAAAACAGATTTCTTTGTCTCATTTTTATGATCAGTTTTTTATGCAAAAAAATAGGGGGTTGTATTATACACAGGTAATTTTTTTTTGAAGAGGTTAAAAATCAGGCAAGAACTGAAACAGAAGTACAGTTTCTAAAATTTTTGTGTCAGATATTTTACATTAATTAGTTTTTCTCCACATTTTGGGGTAGCTTTGTACAAAGAAAGAAAGAAGGCCATTTATTTGCTACTAGCAGTAGAGCCCGGCCTTGCCCGGGGATGTAACAGTAAGAGATAGATCAAGTATCGACCATCATAAAGACTGAAAAATAAAATTGACAAAGATTATTGTTTAAGGTTGACGGACACGCATGTCTTAATTAGTTTTTTGTTTTTTTTTTTTGGTTTAACTTTTACTCAAACAAAAACATTGTTTTTTTCATTATGAGTCTACCGATTGAATAGAATTTTTCAATTTTATTATAAACAATTGTCTTGTAAATGGAATTTTTAAAGCATTCTGAATGTAAAAATAAAAAAAAAAAGTGTGCAAGACAATAAAAACACTACCTGCCAAAAAAAATGTAAAAGTTTTGTTGAATCGGTTGAAAAAATGTAGGAAATCCGATCCCATATATAAACGAACACACACACACAAACAACCTGGGTTTTATAATAAGTATAACTCGATATGAGTTGTCCCCCTTTCATTTTCGAAACAGCGATGCCTCTTAATTGTGTTTTCAAATTGATTTCATGCAAAAACAATTCTGTTTTTCCAATTTTTGGCACTGTCAGAACCACTGCAAGGTAATTTTATGTAATCCTGTGAAGTTTTGCTGAAATCGGTTGAAAAATATAGGAAATCCAATATATAAACGAACAGACAGACACACACACACACACAACCTGGGTTTTATAATAAGTATGATAAAATAAGTCCAGGATGTTGTCCAGTACAGCAGTATATGACTATAGTCAGCCTATTAGTATTACTCAGAGACTGTGGTCACATTATACACAAGCTCTATGAAAAACTGAGGGTTGTACTATACATGAAGTCAACTTGTACACAAGTATATATGGTAATTTTATAAATTCTCTGATGCAGCAGTCATTGTGACATACCTAGAGCCTAAATATTGCACTCCTGTTCAATCCATAGTCTTTCAGGGACACATGTACTTAGTTCCTTCTACCATTTACACATGCAATTACCATATCTGAATACATATATGCATATATATGTTTTGAACAATAAAAAATATTAAAAAATTAAAATTTTCAGACACACTGGGTTTAATAATTTAAATAATTTAATGATTAATATTTTTTTGCTTTATTATTTCAATTAGGTTTTTAAGACTTTGTCTCGGCCAGCATGGCAATCATCAGGAGAGAAAAAAAATCCCTGCTTGTTAATAGCTGTGAACTACAGGAGTGAATGAATGCTTCTGCAGAAAGTGAACTTTATCTGTAGTTTTCGTGTTTTTTTGTTTTTTCTTTTTTATCGTTAATTTTGGTCAGTCTTTGTGTTGATTAAACAGCCTCTTTAAGTCGTTTTTAAAATGGGAGATTCCTGACTAAGAATAACCTCCTTGGTCATTTTGGCAGTTTTATTGGTTTCTGGGAAAGGGATGTGCATATTAAGTGTATATTATCTTTTAGTTCTTTGGGAGTGTGTATGTATGTTTATATATTTGTATGAATGTGTGCATAAGTGAGGCATTAACACCTCTGCAAGCATGTCTCTCTCTCTCTCTCTCTCTATACACCTTCTCCCTGACATTCTGTTATATACACCAGCACATTTACATTTAAACTCTTGAACCTATAACTTATCACTCTATCTTTCTGTGTGTGTGTGTGCACATATGTAAGCAAATATATGGATATAGATCTGACAGTATGAAGAAAAATATATACGGAAAAAACAAAACAAAAATCCTTATGTACAATTATGCTGTTTTAATGTTAATATGTCAACGTCTGACGTTTCGGTATAATAAACCATCTTCAGGACATATTCATAAATATAACATTATCAATACAACATGACAAAGACGATGTACATAAGAACAAGACTTATCCAAACAAATAACTGAAAGTTTTATAATATCAGCGCTCCGTTTAAAAACATGGTCACATTGTTGTCACGTGGGCGATGCTGCTGTTTGTTTTTTCCTAAAATTTTGAGTATTTTGAATGAAAAAATAAAATGACAATTGGAAAAAAAATCTTAGATTTTGCTGATGCATTTTGTCTTCCGACTTTTTCAAGGCAAAAATGAAATCAAAATGTCAGTTGTTATAGTTACATTAAGGAATCCAAATTTAAAAAGATAGACGCTTCTGTCTAAGCCTTTTTCTGGTTAATGTAAATTTCCTTTATAGTAAGAGATTTTTTTTTCCATGTCGACAATATAGTTAAATTCCCAGATCAATTTTTTTTTTTTTTCAATTGTCATTTTATCCCAATTTGTCTTGTCCACAGAATGGTCAGCACTCAATGACCCATTGAGGTTGATATGCCGTAAAACAAACCAAACCAAAATGGTAACTGCTCCAGATTTTTCTTGAGTAAAATTAACAAAGAAATAGCACCTCACATGGGTCAGGGAATATTGCCATCATTATTGAACACTGCTTGGAACAGGGAATATTGGCTTTGTTAATGCACCACACCTGTATCAGAGAATATTAGCCTCGTTACTGTACTTTGCCTGGGTCAGCAAATATTGGTATTATTATCTCACCTTGCTTGGGTCAGGGAATATTACCCTTGTTAGTGCACCTCACCTGAGTAATGGAATATTGGCATCATTATTGCACCCCACTTGACTCGGTAATATTGGTTTTGTCAGTGCATCTTACCTGGTTCAGGGAACAATGATATTGCACCCCACATCAGTCAGGGTATACTGGCATCATTATTGAATCTTGCTTGGGTCTGCCAGTATTGGCTTTGTTACTGCATCTCATCTGGGTCAGGCAATATTGGCCTTTGACCATGGAAGGCAGGTGCCATTTTACCTGGTTAAAGAAGTCATATTTCTAGCTCTTTCTCGCAGACAGTCAAATCTGTGTGTAATTCGTGATTTGTACTAAGCTTTTCCATTTATTATTAGTAAATACTAGCAGCATGGCCCGGTGTTGCCCATGCTTGATTCAAAAATCGTACGACTCATACAGCAATCACTATCACTTGACTTAAAATATTTTTGCCGTTCCTTGCCTTTAAAGTAGTGCCCTTTGCTGTGCTGATGTTGCTACATGCCTTACTTCTTGCCTATCTCACACTGCAAATTTTTTCTAAGCTCTATACTAAACATTAAATCTGTTACGAAAAAAGAACTAAACAAAATGAACATAAAACAATCAGCTTTAAAAAAAGGACTCATAACTGGAAAAACCGAATGAAAAAAGAATGTTAACAACAAATACTTTTTCACACCCAACCCAGTTCTGTGGAATCAGAATCAACGTTGAGTTTAAGCAAATGAATGAGCCAATTGGAGTAAAGTGCCATGCAGATTTAAATTTTTCCCCTTGTTGAATGCAAATGCATTTTTTGATTTTTTTTCATTTTTTTTTTTTTGCATGCTAGTTAACATTCTTCCCTGCAGTCAGCCAGCTATTGGCTCTCACTCTGGCCAGTACAAAATGGCTGCAAACTACATGAAAACTGCCATAGAAGCATGAAAAAATCGATTATCTCCACTATCGATGGGAGTTGGGAAATGCAAAGTTGGTCTTGGCCTTTCCACTAACTTGGAGCATGTGCATGTAAATTTTGGTGCAAATCCGTTTGAAAATTTGTGTCAAATTTGTTTTTTCACACACACACACACACATCCTGCCTTTTAGTAAATATTGTTGTTACTTAATAAAAATTTAATTAGAGGCATTTAATAAAAATTTAATTAGAGTAATTTATTAAGTTCTAAAATTCTGTATTAATTTCATCCTTTTAGATGATATTAATCTAAAAGGATGAAATTAATACAGAATTTTAGAACTTAATAAATTACTCTAATTAAATTTTTTTTAAATTCAAAACAATTCTTATAAAAATTAATTATTGATTGAAAAAGATTTTTTTTCTTAAATCAATAGTGCCCTTAAATGAATAAATGTTATTTATAAACGTAATCAAAAGTTTTTTTAATTAGTTTTATTGCATTTTTTTATTTTACAATTCAGAGCAGATTTTCAGTAAATGGTGTTTCTGTTTTACAAAAAACAAATTGATGATTTAAATTCTCCAAGGAGTTCTGATTTTAACTAATATTAAATATTAAGGGGGTGGAATTTCATAAAATTAAGTAACATGTAAAAGAAAAAAATTTTACCAAGATTTTCTAAAAAAAAAAAAAAAAAATAATTTCTTAAATAATTTCATTCATTTACAATTAAGTGCTGAAAGTTATTTTAAAATCTGACAACTATCTGATTTTTGCAAGAATTTTCAAACCAAAGTTTTTTTATCACCAAAAATGCTGCTAAAATTTCATATACATATGCCAACCCACCCCTGTCAATGCAAGAAAAACAAATTTTTTTAACCAAAATTTTACACATGTTAGAAAGGATTAAAAAAAATCTAATTATGAAAACAATACTTTTGATCATTTTTCTTAATAAAAAAGATTTTGATAAAATTTCTTTTATCAATTTTGGGGCATTTTTTCATCATGGCATGCTCTTTTTTTAGCGAATTAGTGAAGGTACCTAGTGTACGTTAATGTGTTATTAGTAGAATTAGTATATTATTTTTTTTCAACCTATAGTTTGGAATTTTATAAACCTATGGCATTAGATGCTTGATAATCTCATTACATATGAAGGGAAAACTGGAGGTAACAGAAATGTAGTCCTACAGAAGGATACTGAGAATACCATAGATGGACCATGTGAACAATGAAGAAATGTTAAGAAAGATGAAAACAAAAAATACACTTATACTCAGAATCAGAAAATAACAGCTGAAATTTCTGGGATGTATAATGAAGGAGAAGGGCTTGGAGAATTTGACACTCACAGGACATATCAGTAGGGACATGGTAAGACAGCAGAACATTATACCTGATGAGCTTATGTGAATAGTGTGGGAGACTTGGCAGAGGAATAAATGTTGCTCTGAACTGCATGGGATAGGAGGTTGTGGAGAAACATGATCTGCCATGTCCAGAAAAGACATAGTATCTGGAAGAATATAGAAACCTATAATTAGTAGTGGAATCTATTTATTTCTTTTAAAATCGTATAATTATTACCTTATTTTAGAAATCTATTAAGCTAAATTTTATCTCAACAGGTGAGACCTACAGTAAGTGACTTTGTTTTGTTTTCACCCTATTGATCAAAACGACTAAATTTATTTTTTCTTTCTCAAAATTGAGGATTAAGATATCAATCAGTCACAAAATAAAACCTTATTCGGACTATTGTCATCCTAACCCGGTTATGGCAGTGGCGAACTTGGAGAGGGGAATTAACAGGAGATAACTGACATCCATTAAACATGGCACATAGAACTAGAACAGTCTATCTCAGTAAGCGAAATAAAGGGTTCAGTTCGACAATTCCAACCACATGAAGAAGGCCAGAGTGTACAACAGGCAAAACATTGTAATAAATATGGTGACAAAGATGAGGACAATAGTCTGAATAATGTAAATAATGTACATAATACCTCATCTCAGAAATATAGACAGATACTGAAAGGCTGAAACATTGTAATAAATATGACAACAAAGATAAGGACAATAGTCCAAATAATATAAATAGTGTACATAATATCTCATCTCAGAAATATAGACAGATACAAAATAAATATAAATTTATATAATAAAATTAATATAATGTGGAATCACAAGCTAATTGATCTGCAACACTGAATTATATTTTGGTTTAACATCCATTCCACTGTCTGTCACTTTTAAATATATCGGCAAAAATTTTCTTCACAGCCTCTATTCTTTTCTTTCCTTCTCTTTCTTGTCATTTCTATCTCCTTTACACATTCTCTTCTTGGCCACCGCCTACTATCACGCCTCCATTTCCTTCTTCGCCAGCACCTACTTCCACACCCCCACTCAATTTTCAGTCACTGCCTACTTTTGCACCCCAAATTCTATTCTTAGTTACTGCCTACTTCCCCCACCTATTCTTCCAGTCACTGCCTGAGATTCCCCACCTTTTATCCTTTTTCACTGCATTGCTTTTTCACCTCCAATTCTATTCTTGATCACTCCACATTCCCCACCCATTGCCATTCTTCACCTCCATTCTATTCTTGATCAGTCCATACTTCCGCACCCACCACTCACTCTATATTTAGTCACCGCCTAATTCTACCCACTCTAAACATGTTAGGACTGGATTCAAGTAACTCTATCTTCCCCAATTAACTGTCAAAATATTTTTGTCACTTGAAAAATCCACCAAACGATATTAAGAAGAAATCAAGATGTCAAAAGTCCTATTCTTGTTAAAGCACCCTATAGCCCCAACTGCCAGTAAAAACTACAGCCAAAACAAATGCCTTGATTGTCTTTAAAAAAACCCCAATCCATTCTTTCTTTTCACCACCTCCAGGAAATCTTCCACATATATTTATATCTATGCTTCCCCACCCAATCTATGCTTACAAAAAATTATATCCAAAAAAGAAGGTGTTTAGAGGCTTTGATTCCTTTATTACCATTTATTCAGCCGCGACAGACGCGTTTCATTAGATTCATTATTCTTTAGAAAGTGCCTACTTCGCAGAAAAATAGATATTAATCAAAGCAGGTGTATTTCGTTATTAAAATATACATCTTAGTAGCTGTAACTTCTGCATCCCTATTCTGTCTGTTCTTGGTCATCGCCTACTTCTGCACCCCCATTTCCTTCTCAGACATTTTTTCTTATTCCTTTCTTTTCTCTTCATCTCTCCTACTTTCATGTCTGTCTTTCACTCTCTCTCTTCTCCAACACTTATTTTCTCGTCCACTCTTTATTTTTCTCTATCTCTATTTTTGACCACCCACTTTTCTTCTCACCCATTCATTCTTTATTTCTTTCAACTCTTTTCTTCTTTCTTTCTTTCTTCTCAACCAATTGTTTTACTCTTCAGACAAATTTTTTTTTTCTTCAGGTTTTAGAAAAAAACCCTCAAAACTGTGATTCTTGAAGAATGAAAGTGATATATGCGGTGGATGCTGTCCTCCTGGCACTCGTGATCTACATGTATTACCCTGTTCCATCCTTGTCACCCAGGGTAAAAGCATGGCAGAGCAAAGGGATGTTTTTCAATTACAAGGAATTTAAAATATTTAATATTGGTAAGACATACCCTTTTCTGAGATTATTTTTTCTATAACATTGACTACAAACATTTTCTATAACGTTTACTATAAACATTATTTTCTATAATGTTTACTATAAACATTATTTTCTATAATGTTTACTATAAACATTATTTTCTGCGACGTTTACTGTAAGCGTTATTTTCTGCGACGTTTACTGTAAGCGTTATTTTCTGCGACGTTTACTGTAAGCGTTATTTTCTGCGACGTTTACTGTAAGCGTTATTTTCTAAGACGTTTACTGTAAGCGTTATTTTCTAAAACGTTTACTCTAAGCGTTATTTTCTAAAACGTTTACTCTAAACATTTTTTCTAAGGAGAAAATCATATTAAGTAGGCTGAATCCAAAAAATGTAAAAAAAAACTTTGAAATGGTAACTTGCTAATGGAAGTTGAAATAAAAAAAAAACATGTGGAAAATTTACTCAAAATGGATAAATTTCACATGTAGAGTGTATCCACATGAAAAATTAAACTCTTCAAAAGGTGTTATAAGAAGCTGCAAACTTTCGTTAGCAACACAAGAAGAAATTGAAAGAGCATTAAAAAAAACAGGGTGTAAAGGAATATAAGAGAATATCTATTCAAAGAAACAATGATATTATAGAGACCTATACATATATAATAACGTTTGAAAAACCCATAATACCAAAAAAATCGGGATTGGCTATACTATAGAAAGGGAAGAGCAATTTATGCCAGTTCCCCTGCAGTGTTTCAAATGTCAAAAATTTGGATATCACAAAGACATTTGCAGAGGACGCCAAGTGTGTGGGAAGTGTGGTGAATGTGATCTAAATCACACAGAATGAATGAAGTAATGTGAAATGTGCTTCCATGAAGAACACCCTGCTATATACAAGATAGAAAAGGAAATAATGTATGTAACGCACACAAAAAATAACCTTTCCTAGAAGCCAGAAAATTGTTGAAAGCTATATGGGAACAAAAACCTATGCTAATATAGTATAAAAGGCAAATCAAAAACCCCAGGACATCACTTCAATAGATAAACATAAAAAAATTATAGAAAAATTAATAAATTTGAATACAAATGAATGGCCAACATTCCAAGAAAATTTTAAAAGAATGTTTTCAACAGAAATAAAACAAACTGAGTTTTGTACAAAAACAAAATTAAATAATGATACCAATGTAGAAATGCCCATAGAAGATTCTAAGATGATTGAATCCACAAATGAAAAGTGAGAAAGATCACGGATCCGACCTCAAGATATTAACAAAGTTATAATTGAAAATAAAAGATATTGCCATTAAAAAAAAAAAAACGCTATTAAAAAATATTACCCAACCCACCCCGACATCAAACAAATTTGAGGAAATGGAGATTGAAAATAAAACTCCACAAACAAGCAAACCTCAAAAAAAAATCTCAGATCTCAAAATTAAATTTAAATGAACAATATAATCCAATGGAATATCAGAGGATCAAGGGTCCATTATTATAAATAGGTTTTAATATCAGAAATACTTTGTAAAAAAAATTATTACCAGCAATAAATTTTTGAAGAAAAAAAAACTATTACCGGCAATACGTTCTTGGAAAAAAAAAAAAAAATTACCAATATGTTTTTGAAAAAAAAAAAATATTACCAGCTATACATTTTTAAAAAAAAAAAAAAAAAATTTTACCAGCTATACATTTTTGAAAAAAAAAAAAAATATTACCAGCTAATCATTTTTGAAAAAAAAATATTAACAGCTATACATTTTTGAGGAAAAAATATTACCAGCAATACTTTGTTGAAAAAAAAATATTACCAGAAATGAGTTTTTGACAAAATAAAATATTACCAGCAATAAAAATTTTGTTGACATTAAATAACCCATTCAGGTTGATATACCATAAAACAAAACACACCAAACCATTAAATCTAAGGAAAAAATAAATAAAGCCAATACTAAATAGATAAAATATAAATGAAAACTCCAATGTTACCATACCTGTAAGTAGGAGAGTTGATGGCATAAGTGGAAGGGGAAGCTTTCATTGGAGCCATGACTAAAGGCTAATAAAGAAAAAAAGGCACATTATAATAAAATTAGAAAAGCACAGCACAATACATGAATGTATACAACATGGCGGTCAACTCAGAAATGATTCTGTTCAGGTTAACTTGGTTTGGCTAGGTTTGGCAATGTTGTTTGGGAAGCAAAATTTTGTTTGATAACCGAGGCATTTTCATCTTGAATATTCTGTTCAGAAACTGATTTGTTCAACATTTGAGACGTTCAAGTACCAACGTTGCTTTGTATAAGGTTTTTATTTTTGTGTTTCTTTTTACAACTAAATTTTTCTTTGTGTGTCTGAGTGCTAAAGTTCTTACAGTCCTTGTTTGTAGCTGTTTGTTAGGATGAAAATAAATGTGATTTCTTCACCTGTATGTGTGAGAAAGAAAAGGCAAGGGAAAAAATGAGAAGGAAAGTGTAAGTGCTATGTAGCTTGGTGAGGAAGACTGGTGAATGAGTAAGGGAATTTCTTTTAAGCTAAGTGTCATGAAATGTTGCTGTCTGTCTAGAAACTTTGCTTAAATACCTTTCAAAGGGATCATGAAGCATTTTTTTTTTATTGTTGGCAGAACAATGTTAAATATTTGTTCTCAAAGCATTACTGTATTTTCCAGCTTACAAGACACACATTTTTTCCTAAAATATACCCTGAAAAATACATGTGCATCTTCCAAGATGAATGTAAAGCAACACCTAGGCTCAGGCTTGGACGTTCACCTAATTAGCTTGACTGATAGGAACATGGATTTGTATGTTGAGTCATTACACTATAATGTTAGCTATCTAATTCAGCCTTTTATATAATGTAACCTCAGTACTTAGCTGTTCCAAGTATTTCCAAGACTATAAACCTTCCTGGAGCCAAGCCACAAGCTTAAACATGCTGTTTACTAGCAGCTGTGGGAGCCTTTCTGCTTTTGACTAACTCTTGTAAGCTGGAAAATGCAGCAATTTATGAACTGGAAGAATGTGCAATCCTCCAACTCTGAAACCTTTTTTTTTTTTTTTTTGTCATTTGGTGCCTAACTCTCTTGGTGTTTATTTCTGTCTTCGCTCCATAATTTTCCAATTTGTGTGCCCCATGGATGCAACTAAAGTTTCCCATGAAAAGCAAATAAATTGCACAAAACCAAACCAAATGGTTGGAACATCATAAAAAGAAATAACATTAATTTAATTTAAAATGTAGCTAATATATTATTTCTGTAACCAAATGCAAATCATTTCTCAAATGAACTAGATACTGACCATAATTAGTAGTACATAGATATTTTATTTTTTTTAAACATTTTGTATTTTTGTTGTATTAACGTACCTTTTAAAACTGAATGCAAAATGTTTTAATTAACAACGCGAGACATTTGTATTTTACATTCAGTTCACTGTTTGAATAACATTTAATAGGGTTAAAAAAAAATACACTTAAAAGAATTGAGGGTGTGTGCATGCCAATGCTTTTGACTACATGTTACAAATAAAAACAGGAGCAGATTCTGTCCAGCATTTATAAAAGAAAAATATTAATAGAATAGCCCATGTGCACTACCTACAGGGTTGATCGAATAACTCGGATATTCTGGCTATGGATTACCTTTAAATGGATATAAAGTCAGTGGCAATGAACAAACCAGATGTATGGATTTATGATTATTTGGACATACGCTGCTGTGAATTTGTGTTTACTAAACTTTCTTTTACTTGCACTTTTCTTCTTTCTTTGAGAATAGACATCAATATTGCCTTACCAGAAACCTAAGTTTTTTTTTTTTTTTTTTTTTTTTTTTTGGGGGGGGGTTATAAATTTGACATGCCCTTGAACTCATTGAAGTTTGCCAACTGTTGCTTTTTAAATTCTGTTTTTGTTTTGAATTTATTAATTTAATTAAAAAAGAAAAGTTCTATCAATTTAAATGATTCAGCATGATTAAAATTCGTTTTTGAGCTGATGGTTAAAAAAACAAAAAACAAAACAAACCTTGTTTGTAGTTCTGCAGTTTAACCTTAAGTGGGAACTATTAAATTTTTCAGGCACCTACCTAAATTACCACCTGTGTGTCCTGGGGATTTACTACATTAAAAACCTTTCAGCATTACTGAACAACTTGGGATTTTGCTGAGTACTCTCGTTGCTTAATGCTTGCAAAAGAATTAATAATCAAGTTGCCTAAAATTTTTTATATTTGGGTCTAATGATTTGAATATTCTTGCTGACTCTGGTCTGGTGTTCATTCTATGTATCTAGAGATTCATGACAAAATCCAAAGAATCTGCATTCTTAACGGTCCTGATCTGGCATCTAGGATTCAGTCACTTTCCTACCAATGTAACGCATCTTCCCTGCACCTTTTCTATAAATATTTTTATGATGATTGTTCTGATGAGCTTTCTTTTTGGTATGTCAACTTGATGAATTTAAGCTCAGTACTCGAATGGCAACAAGATTTCATTATTTTATAGTTGAAATTGTTAGATGTAAATGTAAGTTCTATGTTGACAGTTTCTTCTCTTGCACTTCTTGTTCATGGATCTCTCTTCTGGCTTCTTGCTTTCAAGCAGTTTTCAAAATTTTAAATGCAATGTTTGTTTAGCGGCATATCAACTCCTTATGGGTCATTTAATGCCAAAATTTAATTTTCTTGGGAGCATTAGTAATTTCTTTTACAAAAATGTTAAGCAATGTCTAGTATGGTCAGTAACTTGATGGGTGACCACTTGATGACAATATGACATTGCCTAAGAATGAAGATTTTGAAATCGTTTGTTTAGCTGTATATCAACTCCTTATGGGTCATTTAATGCTGAAATTTAATTTTCTTGGGAGCATTAGTAATTTTCTTTCGTATTTATTGCTGGTAATTTTTTTTTTTTTTTTTACAAAAATGTATTGCTGGTAATTTTGTTTCATTTATTTATTTATTTTATAATTTATTGCTGGTATTTTGACTATAAAAATGTATTTTTATCCTTTCATAGTGCTTGACCCTAATTTGGGGTTAACTATTTGGCCATATTTGGTACACTAACAGGTGCAACAACTCCAGGTCAAGGTGGACCTGGATAGGGTGGGGAACCTTGGTTTTGTTCAATTTTACTGAAACTTGGCCAGTTAATTCTGGGTTCAATTCTCCTTTGAACTGTTCTTAAATTCGTTTTATTGTTTGAGACATAATTTTTAACCCATTCTTTTTTCATTTTTTCCTCAACCATTCAACTTGCTCTCCTGAGGATTTTAATAATTATTATCCAATTAGTCCCTCCAAATCAGGATCTTGCAATTGCATAAAATTAAGCATTTGAACAGGGTCAATGCTCTGTTACAATTATTACTTGAAAATTAATGAAACACTTTCATAAATTTCAAAATAAAGTTTAAAAATTATATTGTTTGTGTTTGAATGGCATTTTATTTGAAACATTCAAAATGTTTGTAAGAAAATGTCTTAGTGTTTTAAGCTGTTAAATAGCTAACATTTAAGTGCGCAATGTGTTCCAATTGAAAATAATTGTGAAATTACAAGAGATTCCTTAGTTGGTGTTTCTTAAAACATTTCTTCTTTATAAGGAAAGAGTTGAACTTTCACCTATGAACTATAACTGCTACTAGCAAGTTGTGTATGGACTTTTTCAACCAATGAGAATTTTTTCGCAATTACAAGAGATTCCTTAAAACATTTAGAAAGTGTTCAAGTTTCTCGTAAGTTTAACTTTCATTGACAAAGTATCTATAAACTATTTTCCGTCCTGGTTATGACGATAGACTACATCCGCATCCTGGGTAAGACAATAAACTACATCCAGTAGCAAGGCCTCTGATCAGGAGGTTTTGAGGAGCGTGGAACCACCTCTTAATTGCTGGTGATCCCAGGTCCACCCTGACCCGGGTGGTAGCACCTGTTAGGGTCCCAGCTATGGGCAAATAGTTAACACCCAAACTTTTGTAAAAATAGGTTTTAATACCAGAAATACTTTGTAATAAAAAAAAAAAAAATATATTACCAGCAATAATTTTTGAAGGAAAAAAATACCAGCAATACAAACAGCTATACATTCTTTGGAAAAAAATATGACCAGCTATAGATTTTTTCAAGGAAAAATATTCCCAGAAATAGATTTTTGAAGAAAAACATTACCGGCAATAAAAATTTTGTCGGCATTAAATAACCCATTGAGGTTGATATGCTGTATAACAAAAACCAAACTAAAAACTATAAACTATTTTAATCAGTTCAAATTATTGTGTAAGTACAAATGATTCTTTTGTTGGTGTTTATTTACTAGGTAAAGGTTTTCAGATTATGACCATAGTTGCTATTAGAAAAAGAATGTAGGTATTATTTATGTATATGTGTATACATGGACACACACTTGTAAGAGCCCCTGTTGAGAGTGACAACATATTCTTTCACTTGACACTACAGGAGATTACCTGTTAATGTGTGTCATTGTCTCAACATAGCAATAGTTTTTGTTTTTTTTTCAGATACACTGGAAATCAGAGCTTTTCAAACCTGATAAAAAAAATTCAGACCGCTTTCATTTCTATAGGAAAACTCTGTTATTGTATAGGGTAAAAATTAGTACATCAAAAGATGTGGTGTAGCTAACAGTTTAGTCTGGCACAAGGCCAATAAAGTGATGCAAAACTGAAGGCAAATATTTTTGTCAGATGTTGTATTTTTTGTTAACCATCACCCTTTTACAGTGAAGGGTTTACATGATTACTAATAGCATTAGTCACAATATAAAGTACTGTAATACCTCGGCTTAAGTCATTTTGAGTTAAACTGACGTAGCTTCGAAAATGACTTAAAATATTATATGGAAAAATAAAACTTGCTTTAGGTTGTTCTACTCAATTTACGTTGACCATTTAAAAAATAATAGAAATATCAAAACACTAAAATAACAATAAACATATATAAAATCATATCTAGATAAATGTAAAAATAATATGTATATTATATATCATATATATATATATATATATATATATATATATATATATTATATTATGAGAATACACTATACTTTCTTAATATGTATATATAGAAAAAATTTTCAAATTGAAAATTATAATGTTTTATTTTATGAAATAAATTTATTTATTTTTATATATATTTGATATTTCAAATTGTCCTCAATTTTCATCAATAAATAACTGTTTGTTACAAATAAATTAAAATTACTGTTTGTTAGTAACAAACAGTAATTTTAATTTATTTGTAACAAACAGTTATTTCTGATGAAAATCGAACAGTGACGAAATATCAAATATATATAAATAAATAAATACTTCATAAAATAAAACATTATAATTTTTTTGAATTTGAAAAAATTTTCTATATATATATATATATATAAAGAAAGAAAAGTGTGTAGCTTAATATTACAAGACGTTAAAAGCAACTGGTTTCACTCCTGCTCTTCAGACCTCTATGGGAGATTTAACTTAAATTAAAACAACAGAATATGTTTAAGGAGAAGGCGGGAGGGGGAAAAAAAAAAAAAGAAAATTGAACACAAGTAGCTAGAGACAAATAACAGTGAGTCCCAACAAACATTCACACTGTTTACACAGGGAAGGCTTGCAGGACCCAATATAAAGTGCTTCCAGTACCTTAAGATGGAATAATAAGTGCAACCGGGACAGAACAGTGAACCAATCAGCACTAAAATTCGCAGCACACCCTCTGTTATTTGTTTAACATATCTTGTAATATTAAGCTACACACTTTTTATTTCTGTAATTAGATTTTGTACCTTCAAAAATATTTTCATATATATATATAAAATAATCTAAAACAAAAAAATTAAAGTGTGTCCAGCAGACGTTCTTATTTCAAATTCCTGCTGACAGATGACACTCATTTCTTGTTTTCTACTCTAACATCAATTTTAAATTCAGACTTGTTTACATCTGTGCTCTGCCATTGATGTTCTTTCAATTACATTTCACTTGTGATTTAGAATACATTTTTGTCCATGGCTCTGAAGAAAATTCCTAGTGCAAGTGGTAAGCGTAAGGCTATATTGCTGGAAGATATGATAGAGTATTCTGAATAAAATAATTTCTATCATAAATACTGTAATAAGAAATGGGGGGGGTTCTTATTCGTGGTTTATAGTGTGGTTATTTTGACTTAAGTTGTTTTTCGACCTAAGTCATGACCTCTGGAACCAATTAATGATGTAGGGTGAGGTACAACTGTATTAATTGTAACTTTGTTTGGCATAAGGACATAATAGTTGAGCAACTCTAAAGATTGAACTCATTTACAACACTGATGATCAGTCCTCTTTTTTCTCTTTTTACTAATGTGCATTCAATAAAAGGCCCATGAGCCACTCAAGGTATAGGGTTACTGAATGAAATGTGTGATATGAATGCAAGAGGAAGAAGGAGGATATATAACAGTTGACCCTTGACTTGAAGTGGTTATGGTTGTAGTTTTCAGGGGAGCATTCATGTAGGAGTTCTTCTTACAAATGGAATATGTAGAGAATGATGAGGATTTAACCTTGTAGATTTCGTAAAGCAAGTCTTAGCTGTAACTGAGCACCTTGGCAACTGAACTGATAAAATCGTCTGAAAGATCAACTTGTTGACCATTGTGCTACAGTCTGTATTCAAAAAATGACATTTGACATTTTATTTAAAATATTTTTGTCAGAACAATGTGACAATAATACTAAAACATTGCTGTCATATTGTTCTGACAAAAAAAAAAATAGTGTCTTTGGTCAACCTGGCTATCACCAAGAATTGAAGCTTTTACAATTATAGAAAACTTTAAGCTTTTTTTAATTAAGGGTAAAACAATGAAATCACATATGGCTGATCATGTATGGAGAGAAAAAGGGTGCTCACCAACCCCTGTAGAATTAAGTAAAAGTACTAGACAGAAAATACTGCAGATTTGCTTTGCATCTTACTCATTTATCTTTTTTTTTGTTTGTTTTTAATACCTTATGACATTTTAATTTTTAAAATAAATTGTTTTAGTGTCGCTGTCATATTGTTCTGACAAAATAATCTTTACCCAAGGAGGTCAGCAGACTTTGCAATTTGTTTATTTTGTATGTCAGTTACTCTTTTCCGAAGTCTTATTTTTATATTTAACATATGTTTATTTATAAGTATAAATATAATTGCTATATAAATTAATGAACAATTCCATTCTAGATAAGACAAACAACATCCAACATCAAGGCCTTTAATCAGGAGGTTTTGAGGAATCATGGAACCATAAACTTAATTGCTGGTGTTCCCAGGTCCACCCTGACCTTTTGGTTAACCTGTTACGGTCCCAGCTAAAATAAATAGTTAAAAAAAAAACTGGAGTCAAAACACTATGAAGTGTAAAACAGGTTTTAATATAAAAATAATTTAAAAAAAAAATATTACCAGCAATACAATTTTTTTGAAAAAAAATTACTATATATTTAAAGAAAATATTTTTGAAGAAAAACTATTTTATTTAAATAGATTTTTGAAGGGAAAAATTTTTCCCAACAATTTACATTTGATAAAAATAAAATTACCAAATTAAAAAAATGTTGTCAGCATTTTAAATAACATTGAAATTCATATGCTGTAAAACAAAATAAACCAAATTCATCTAAACCAAATTAATACATATTCTATTCATAAGAATTTATCCTAAAAATGTGATTGGCATTAAATAACCCATTGAGGTTGATATGCATAAAAAAAAAATAAACCAAGCCAATCTAAACCAAAGAATACATATTCTATTCATACGAATCTATCCTAAAAATGTTGTCGGCATTAAATAACCCATTGAGGTGTTGATATGCCATTAAACAAACCAAACCAATGAAAAGTGTAACATTCTATTTCTATATCCATGATAGTGGACATGCCCATCAGGTAATGTTCAGCAACCTGGTCTCACTACTGGCTAACTAATAATAAAATATGTTGTCATGCTTAGCACCATTTGAAATGAGTGAGTGTCATGCTACCTTAAATATGGAATGGAAAATACATCAACTATTGCTAGTTCATTTTAGGACCAAATCCTTCCATGACAACTGGGACTGTGCTATCCTCATCTGTGTCTTACCAGTACACTCTTCTGTTTTATTACTCCATCTTCTATTTAGTCTTTTCCAACTGCATTTACAACCCACTGGGTACCAATCAAGCAACCTTTTACTCCCTCTGATATCCTTTCTTCTGTCCTAAAAAAAAAAAAAAACCAACAAAAAAACAATTTTTTATCATTTCATGCCATGCAAGGTGATAATGCCACTAGGAGTGCATGGAGTGAAAGAGAATGATTTTAGTGAGGAGAAAGGATGTAAAAGAATGGGTTTTTTCAAAGGAATTTTCATTGAAAATTCGATAATGCCACTTTAGATGCAAAATTACTGGGATTGAAAAGAGAATTTTTCAAGACTTTAGTGAAGAGAAGTGAGAAAAAGGAAAATAAAGGAACAGGATTCAGGAAAACGGAAGATGGTGATTGATGCTGCATTTAAATTTTTGAAGTTTGTACGTGGCAGAGAAGCAAGAAATCAGGAGTTCCACAGGCAAGAAAGGAAACTATTAGAATAGAACTGACAGT
The DNA here is from genome assembly GCA_903632075.3 of Acanthosepion pharaonis. NCBI lineage: Eukaryota > Metazoa > Mollusca > Cephalopoda > Sepiida > Sepiidae > Acanthosepion > Acanthosepion pharaonis. Next base: position 76,381 of record CAHIKZ030001931.1, on the reverse strand, counting down.
TTCATTTAGCTAAAATTTTTAAAAAAAAAAATTGGATATTAAATCTCAACCAAATTCAAGCATGCTTAAATTCCTGTATCCGAGGCACCATGGAGGAAAGCTTGTTTTAAAAAAATATGAGGGAAAAAAAAAATACATCAGTGGAAAATTTTTATAACTTAATCGATATATATGTCAGGATTGATAACATTACAGATCCTTTTTCTTTTTTGTCAAGAATCTCATTACATGGCAAAGCAGCACCAGACTGTTTTAATGGCATATAGTATGTCTTTTTTAAAATACTAAAAAACTGCACTGATCAATTTTTCTATATTGGCTCCCATTTCAATATTGAATAAAAATCCTATGCCATTATTAATTTTTTAAAATATTTCCGGGGCAAAATTTGAATAGTTTAAGTTTTAATGTACCCTGAATATTTTAATTGATAAATTGTAAATACCATGGTATTTGGATCAGTGTAGTTAATTGGCCATAGTTAAATGATAAAAATTTAGAAATGCACAACAAACAATTGACAAAGTTTGCAAAAAAACAAAAATGTGCTAATAAAATTTTTTTTATATGTTGATTCCTCTTCTTCTCCTCCTTTCCACCCCAGCTATGGGTTTTAGCAGGACAGACCGGGTTCTATAGCCTTGATGGCAACTGGTATAACAAGAAAAAAAATGGCAGCAAAATTTTTTTTTTGAAAATTTAAAAATTTGTTCATATCAAAAAAATTGTTAGTAAAAATATTTGACCCTTTTGAAGGAAATAAAAGTAACAACAATGCAAAATGAACACTTTTAATTTTGAATATTTTATTAGCTCAAGATCAGTTCCTAAAAAAATGTGCTATTTTTGATACAATAATAATTTTTTTTTTCAATCTTTTAATTGATGACTGACAGGCAGATTTTTTTTTAATTTAGGTTTTTTCTTCTTTTGCAGTATTTTTAGTTGCCATCCATAAGGCTATAGGACCCGGTCTGTCCTTTTCTAGATTTGCCCATAGCTGGGGGATTTTAAATTTTCCTATGAATTGTCCAATTATTAAATATTATTTCAAAATATGTAACAATTTCAAATATGAAATTCAAACTTTTTCTCCAATTTCTAAAAAGCCTTAAGTCATGTTAAGAATTTGAAAAAAACATCATAATTGTTAAAGAAGAAAAAAATTGAAAAATGCAATGAAATCTTTTATTTTTATTTCTTCAACTGCACAGTATAGTAGGGTCAGTTGGGCACCATCTGTGAGAAAAAGAGCACCATGACACAATTCACTCCACAGAAATTTGGAAACAGCATGCTGTACTGCTTGGCATTCATGCCAGAGAAGCTCCAATACAAAACATTTCAGAGTGTTTGGGTGCCAATCTGTGGACAGGGCGGAGGATTCAGAAAGAGTTGGATGAGTCTAATGGTGATTACAAAGCTTTGGAAACTCAGTCTGATTATTCTGATGAGAAAAGAACTCCCAAATTTGTTGGTGAGGGCCTCAGACTCAACACGGAGGCCTACATCAAGTGCCTTGAGGAGGTAGTGCTGCCCTGGATCAAGAGGGTGGCTGCTGGAAGACCCTATATCTGGCAACAGGACTCTGCACCATGCCACACAAGCAGGAGAACCCAGTCATGGCTGTCAGACAATTTCTGCAACCACATCACCCCTTACATCTGGCCACCTAACTCCCCAGACTGCAACCCCCTTGATTATTATGTGTGGGGGGTGCAGTTGAGTGAGAGACCAACAAAACTCCTTGTAACACCAAAAGATGAACTGAAGGCAAGGATTATGGCAGCATTCACCAACTTAAACAAGGAGACCATCCAGAAGAGTTGCAGGAGATTCCAAAGTCATCTGGAGGCCATGGTTGAAGCCAATGGCAATTTTATTGAATAAATTTACTCTTTTAGTATTTCAAGATATTTTTGTGTAATTTTTGGTAAATATATCTGTTAAAATGAGATGTCAGTGTTATTTTTTTTTGCATAATTTAGATGACAATTTATCCATCTTATCTGTATATATATATATATATATATATATATATATATATATATATATATATATATATTTAATGAATTTTTTTTGTTATTTTGAATTTGAAAATTTTTATTTTTTTTTTTTTTTTCAAAATTTTATATATATGATTAAATTTTGATCATTGATGATTTTTTGGCATAAAAATTGAATTAAAAATTTAAAAATTTTTTTAAATTAAATTTTTAAAAAAAGTTCAATTAAATTATAAAATTTACTAAAATTGATTTTATTTCAATAAATTTATTTCATAAATTTTTGCTAATTTTTTTAAATTTTGATATTTCAATGTTTTAAAAAATATTATTGATAATTCATGTATTGAATTTGAATTTATATGAATTCTTTTAATTTTTTATTTTTTTTTTTAAAAGTAAAAAATTTTAAAAAAATTATTTAATAATTTTCTAAATTAATTTAAAAAAAAAATTAAAATGTTTTTTTTTTTATTTTTTTTATTTTAAATTATATATTTAATAATGAAAATAAGAAAATTTAAATTTTCAATTCATTTTAAATTTTTGAAAAAAATTTTATTTTTTTTTTTTTTTTAATTGAAAATTTCATTGAATTTTTTTTTATTTTTTTAAATTTTTTTTTTTTTTAAAATATTTTTTGAAATGAATTTAAATTTGAAAATTTTAAATTTTATTTATTTTTATGCAAAAATTTTTTTGAAAAAAAAAAAATTTTATATATTTTTTAAAATATTAATTTTTATTTTTTAATAAATTGCTTAAAAAATTTTTTTTTAAATTGCAAATTTTTTTTTTTTGAAAAAATTTTTTTAAAAATTTAAAAAAAAATTTATTATTTAAATTTGGGAAAATTTTTTTAAAATTTTGAAATTTTTTTTTTTAAAATTTTTAAATTTTTTTTTTAAAAATTTTTTCATATTATTTTAATATATTATTTATTTTAAAAAATTAAAATTTATTTTTTTTAATTATTTTTTTTAAAATATTTTTTTTTTTTTTTAAAAAAAAAATAAATTTTTTAATTTTATTTTTTTTTGTTTTCCAAAAAAATTTGATTTTTTTAAACAATTTTTATTTAAAAATTTAATTTTTTATATTGCAAAATTGTTTTTTTTAATTTTTAGAAGATTTTTAAATTTTAAAAACTAAAATTATAAATAAAATTTTTTTTTTTTACTTTTAAAATTTTTAATTTTTAAAATAATAATATAATTTTTTATAATTTTTTATTATTTTAAATTTCATTATAATATAATTTTTTTAAATTAAATTTAAATTTAATGTTTATTTTTGAATAAAATTTTTTTTATAAAAATTAATTTATTTTAATAAAAATAAATTCTTTAAATTTTCTTTTTAAAAAATATTATTTGAATTGATTTTATTAATTTTTTTTTTTTTTTTTTTTTTTTGGAAAAATTTTTTTTTTTTTTTCATTTTTTTTTTTTTTTAAAAAATTATTTTTTTTCATTATTTATTTAAAAATAAAAAAAAAAAAAAATAAAAAAATTTTTTTTTTTATTTTTTTAATAATTTTTTTTTTTTACATTTTATTTTTGTTTTTTTGAAATATATAAATTAAAAATGAAAAATATAAAAATTTAAAAAAGATTTTTTTTAATTTAAAAATAAAAAAGTTTTCAAAAAAATTTTTGATTAAAAAGAATTTTTAAATTTTAAAATTTTAATATTTGTATTGAAAATTTTTTAAATGATTATTTTTTTTTTTTAAAATTAATATATTTTATGAATATTTTTTATTTTGTAATAAAAAATAATTTATTTAAAAAATTTTTTTTTTTTTTTTTATTTTTTTTTCATTTTCTTTAAATTTTTTTGCATATATAAAATTAATTTAAAAATAAAATTTTTTTTTTTTAAATAATTGATTAAAAATTTTTTCTTCAATTAAAAATTTTAAATTAATTTTTAAAAAAAAAATTTAATAATTTTTGTTTTATTTTTTTTTTATTATTTATTTCATGAAAAAAAAAAAAATTTTTTTTTTTTTTTGTTAAAAAAGGAGAAAAAATTATTAAAAAAAAATTTTTTGTTTTTGAATTTTATTTTTTTTTTTAATTTTTTATTTTTTTTATTTTATTATATTATTTTTTTTTAAAAAAAAAATTTTTTTATCATATTTTGAAAAAATTTAATGAATTAATTTATTTTTTTTTTTGAAAAATATTTATTTAAAATTTTATATAAATTTTTTAAATTTAATTAATTTATTTTATAAAATTTTTCAAAAAAAAAAAATTTAAAAAAAATTTTTTAAAAAAAAAATATCAATAAATATAAAAAATTAAAATTTTTTTTTTTATATTATCATACTTTTTTTTTTTTTTAAAATTATGACAATATTTTTTTAAAAACTTAATTCTTTTTTTATTTAAAAAAAAAATTATAAATTTTAAAAAAAAAAAAAAAATTAATTTTTTTAAAATTTATTTTTTTTTCATTTTATTTTTTTTTTTTAAAAATTTTTAAATTTTATTTTTTTATTTTTTAATTTTTAAAAAATTTTTTTTTTTTTATATTATATTTATTTTTCATGCATATTAAAATGAAATTTTTTAGGAATAAAAACTAAAAATAAAGAATTTTTTATTATTATTAATTATAAAAATTTAAAAATTTCATTTATCAAAAATTTTTTTTTTTAAAAAAAAATTTTAAAAAATTAAAAAAAAAATTTTTTAAATTTTTAAATTGATTATCAAATATATAAAAAAAATGATTTATTTTTGGATATTTTATTTTATATTTTTATAATATTTTTAAATTTATTTTTCAATTTTGTTTCAATTTTAAAAAAATTTTAAAAAATTCCAAATATTTTTTCAATTAAAATTATTTTTTTTTTTTCAAAAATTTAAAATTTTTATTAAATAATATATAATATTTAAATAAAAAAAAAATAATAAAATTTAATTTTGAATTTTAATTTTTTTTTTCATATTTTAAATTTATTTTTAAATTTTTTAAAAATATTTTTTTTTAAAATTTTTTAATTTTTTTTTTTTTGATAAAATAAAAAAATTTTTTTTGGATTTTTTTTTTTATTTTTTTATTTTTTTTTATTTTAATTTTAATTTTGTATTTAAAATTTTTTTTTTTAATTTGAATTTTAAATTTTTTAAATATGAATTATTAAATTTAAAAAAATTTTATATTTAAATATAAATTTTATTTTTTTAAATTTTTTTTATATAAATATTTTTAAATTTAATATTCTATAAAAATTTTTAAATTTATTTTAATTTTTTAAAAAAATAAAATTTTAAAAATTTACAAAAATTTTCAAAATAATTTTTTTTTTTTTTTATATTTAATATATTTTTTCTTTTATTTTATTTAAAAAATTAAATTATTAAAAAATTTGGGATTAATTTTTTTTTTTTTTTTTTTATGAATTTAAATAAAAATATATTTTTTTAAAAAAAATAAAAAGATTTTTTTTTTTTTTTTTCAATAAAAATTTTTTTTTTTTTATAAATTTTTTTTAAATGATATGATTTTTTTAATATTTTTAAAAAAATAAAAATTGAAAAAAAAATTTTTTTATTTTCTTCTTTTTTTTTTTTTTTTTTTTAAAATTTTCTTATATTTAAGATTTATATAATTTTTTTAAAAAATTTAATTTCCAAAAAATAAAAATTATTTTTTAATAAAAAAATCTTTTATTTTTTTTTAAATTTTAAATTAAAAATTTATGAAATTTCTTTTTAAATTATTTTAAAAATTTAATTAAATTTTTTTTTATTTTTTTCCTTTATTTTATAATTTTGTATTTAATTTTTTTAATTTTTTTTTAGTAAATTTAATTTTTTAAAAAAAATATTTATATTTTAATTTTTGAATTTTATTTTTTTTATTATTTTTTTTTTCTATTTTATTTAAATTTTTGAAATTTTAAAAAATTTTTATTTTTTTAATTCAAATTTTTTTTTTTTTTCTATTTTTTTAAATTATTAAATTTATTGAAATTTTTTTAAAAATATATTATCATTTTAATTAAAAAATAAATTTTTTTTAAAAATTTTTCAAAAAAAAAAAAATTTTTTTTTTAATTTTTTCTTTTGATTTTTAAAAATTAATCTTTTAAAAATTTTTATTTTTTGATATTTTTAATCAATTTTTTTAAAAATAAATTTATTTATATATATATTTTTCCTAATTTTTATTTTTTTTTTTTTTTTTTTTTAAAATTCAAAATGATTTATAATATAAAATTTTTATTTTTATTAATAATATATTTTAAATATTATTTTTTATTTTTTCAAAAATTAAAAATTAATAATGGAATTTTTTTTTAAATAAATTATTTAATAAGTTATTTTTTTGTAAATATTAAAAAAAATTTTTTTAAAAAATAAAAAGTTTTTTAAATGACTATAATAAATTGATATTTCATTTAAAAAATTTTATATAAATTTCATTATAAAGAAATGTTTTTAAATGTATTTTTTCATTTTTTTTTTATAATTTTAAAAAAAAAAAAAATTTTAAATTTTAATTTTTTTGATTTTTTTAAAAAAAAATTTTTCATTCATATTAAAAAAAATTATTTTTTTTTTTTTTTTTTTTTTTAGAAATTAAAAATTTTTTTTTTTTAAAATATTTTATTTTTTGAAAATTTTTTTGATTTGGAAATTCAAAAATAAAAAATAAAAAAATTCTTTAAAATTTTTAATATGGAATTTTTAATTTATTTTTTTAAAAAATTTTTAAAATTCAAAATTCAATTTTTTAATTTTCTTTTTTTTATTATGGCATTTTAAAAAATTTTTCCCAAATAAAGTTTTTAATTTTTTTTTTTTTATTATTTTTCTCTTATTCATGTATATTTTTAAATTTTTGAACATTTAATTATTAAAAAATATTTTTTATGAAAATTATTTATTTTTTTAAATATTGAATATTCATATATGTTTTATTTTCAAATATATAATAAAATTGATTTTTTATTTATTTTTTTGTAACTTATTTTTTTTGAAAAAAAAAAATTTGAAAATAAAAAGGCTTTTATTTAAACTTATTTTTTTTTTCAAATTTATTAAAAAATTTTTTTTAAAAAAAAAAACAGAAAAAAAAAAAAGAGATTAAAATCTAAGTATTTTATATTTTTAAAATTTTTTTTTATTAAAAAAAATAATATTTAAAATTTATAAATTAAAAAAAAAATTAAAATCAAAAAACAAATAATTGAATAATTTAAAAAAATCTGATCATATTTATTTTTTCTGTCTATATTTCTAGATGATTTTTATTATATATTATTTACATTATTCGGACTATTGTCCTCATCTTTGTCGCCATATTTATTACATTTTGACCGTTGTACACTCCGGCCTTCTTCAGGTGGTTGGAATGTCGAACTGAACCCTTTATTTCGCTCACTGGGGTAGACTGTTCTAGTTCCACGTGCCATGTTTGATGGATGTCAGTTATCAGTTATCTCCTGTTAATTTTCCCTCTGAAAGTTCTCCACTGCCTTAACCAGGTATTGAACTGACACTCTTTGGGTCCTGTCACTGGATCTAACCAACGCCTTTATCCACTGTGCCATGTGTCCTTGAGGACATCTGTGTATGAATTTCTGGGTATTATAAACCTAATGTCTTCAGCAACCATTTTTTTACAGTGCTCATATTGCAATTTTTTTTGTTATCATTTTTTTTTTTTTTACCAGAGCTCATATTGCAATTTTTTTTTGTTATTATTTTTTTCTCTGGCACTCCTTATTACTGGTTCCCATATTGTATTTATTTCTATGCTTGGTCGGCTCAGGAGATTTTTGTGGCCTAGCATATGTGCTGATTCCTTAAGTTTACGAATTTTCCAATGGTGTTCTTTGTCTATGATCCCACAGAGGGCGGTGATCCCCCTTTTCTCTCCATATGTGGTCAGCCATGCCTGATTTTTCCACTTCCCCTCGTGTTACAGCTTTCTGGTGTTCTTGAAGCCTTACCTTAAGGGGGGCGGCCTGTCTCCCCTTTATATTTCTTTCCGCAGCTGCACGGGATAGCGTACACCATACAGTCTTTAGTCATGTTCTCCTCTATGGGGGGGTCTTACTCGGGAGAGATATCTGCGAAGTGTCGTTAAGCTTTTGAAGGTTGTCCTGATGTTATATGGACCGCAGATCCTTTGTATTTTCTCTGATAACCCCTTCACATAAGGCAGGCAGACTGTTTTCTGAGTGTTGTTGTCCTCCTCCTCTCTTGTGTACCCGCCTATCCCAGTTTTTTGGGGCTGCTGCCATGTACCCAGGGTAGTTGTTACGTTGTAGGGGTACTACTTATACTGACCAATTCTTTATCTAATGTCTCTGGGTCGCCACTTATGACTTTTTTGCTCGGTGTTGTAAGCAACGGACGATCCCTTTCTTTACGCTGTATGGATGGTGGGAGTTGAAATTGAGGTACTGTCCGGTGAATGTTGGTTTACGGTATACGGATGTCTTGAACCCATGCTCTGTTCGAGATATTAGAACATCCAGGAATGGGAGTGTGTTGTTACTCTTTTCTCCATTGTGAACTGTATCGAAGGTCTTATTGAGTTCACATGGTCCAGTAGAACCTGAACATCTTCCTGGTGTGGCCAGAGTATGAAGGTGTCATCTACGTACCTTAACCATATAGTTGGCTTTAGAGATATAGATTCTAATGCCATTTCCTCAAAGTATTCCATGTATATATTCGCCATTGCTGGTGATAATGGCGAGCCCATTGCTAAGCCCTCATCCTGTCGATATATGTGTGATCCCATTCCGAAGTGTGTTGTTTGTGTACAGAAAGTCAACATCTCCATCAGATTATCTATTGGAATACTGGTCCGTTCTTCTAGGGATGAGTCAGAGGCCAATCTGTCTCTGACTACTGAGAGTGCCTCCTCCGTGGGTACCTTGGTGAACAAACTCACCACGTCCAAGCTCACCATCTGGTTGGATAGGATGGGAGCATCTTTGATTATTTCCACGAAGTGGGCGGAGTTTCGGACATATGAAGGAGACTTTCCGATCAATGGGTCAATTATATCTACAAGGAAGCCACTCAGAGGGTGGCACACAGAGCCTTGGCAACTAACAATTGGCCTGAGCGGAATACCGTCTTTGTGAATCTTAGGGTGACCATATATGTGAGGTAGCTTTTAAAACACTGCGATAACTGCCTATACGTCTTAGGGTCGAAGTGATCCTTGTTCTTGATTAGTATCTGTGACAGTTTGCATTCCGTTTTCATTGTAGGATCCTTTTTTCATTTGATGTAGCTACCATTGCTAATGAGGTCTTCCAGTTTTCCTTATAATCTGATTTGTCCATCACAGTATAAAAATTTAATTGTCAGCCAATAAATGATGATGTTTTTTTCCTCTTGTAAATATCTATTTTTGTAAAAATCTCCAGTTTGTTTGTTTACCTCATATTTGAATAAACTTTTCTGTCTTTTATTTTAATTTCAGTTCATCTTACTGAGCCTGAGGGATGTTCAAATAATCTCCTTTTCTCAAATCTTTAATTCCCTTCCAAAAATGGACAAAAAATATGATATATGTATAAATTGATATATATTATTCAAATACTAATTCTCAGAAGGCACTCAGAAATTAAATAATAAACAAACCATTTAAAACAAAAAAATTTTAAATATTTTGAAAATGTTTCTAAAAATGAAAATTTCAATTTCTGAATAATAAAATTTATTTTATAAAAGAATTTTTTTTTAAATAAATGATTATTGATAATACACATTTCAATCTATTTTAAATAAATTAAAACAGTGATTTTTTTTTTTAATTTTTAATTAATATAAAATTATAAAGATTCATAATTCTTTTGAATATCCCCATTAAAAAATGTAAAATTTTCATGATAACATCCATCTTTAACATGTATCTGAATTAATTTTGCACAAATGTATCTTGACATAATATCATTTTTTTTCATTATTAAGGTCTCCATATAAATGATTTGTTGTTCCTGTTTTAAAAGAAGCAATTAATGTTTTGTAATTGAAGTTAAAAATTTTTTAATTAAATAATGTAAATAATGTTTTATTAGTTTTTTGAAAATTTTGTTTGTTATGAATTATCTGTTTCAACAAAAACAAATTGTTTTTTGCATTAAAAATTTTTTGAATTTAAATGACATAATCTTTTTAAAATAAAAATATATTTTATTTGATATAAAAATATATAAAAATTTGGGTTTTTATTTTTATTAAGGATTTGAACTAAAAATTTGTTTTTATTAAAATTGGTTTGAAAATTATTCTGGCAATTATTTTCATGATTTGAAAATGATAACAATTTATTAACAGTTTCCCTTATATAAAAAATTTCATTTAAAAAAATCTGTCTATTATAAAAAGTTTTTAAGTTATAAATGAATTGATCAAAAGAAATAATTTTTTTTTAAACAATAAAATTTGTTTTTGATCCTGAATTTATTTGGACAAAAATATTAAAATTTGTAACTAATAAATGCTATTAATTTTAAAATTTTGAAATTTTAGCATTTATAATTATTTTAATAAAATAAATATTAGCAGTATTTTTAGATTTATTGAAAATATTTATTATTTTTGAAGCTTCCAATTCAATTTTCTATTAAAATACAGAAAAATAAAAAAATTTTTCATTATTTTTTTTTATTTTATGATCAATGCATTATTTTTTTTATTTTGAAAAAATATTCACTAATAAATAAATATATATAATTTATTTATTTTTTGCAATATTTTTGTTTATAGTTATTTAACCCATTCCATCATAAATGAAGGTAAATATATTATTTAGAGAATATAACTTTCCTTATTTGTGCTTATTTAAGACAATCGAAATGATTTAAAAACATTTTTCCTTTGGATTAGGATAAGGTTTTGATAATTAAAATTTGTTAAATTAAAAAAAAAACAAAAAAGTTGTAAATTGACTGTTGAAAAATATTTATCTTGACCTAAAAAATCATTTCCAATAAAATGTTGAAAAAAAAAAAAAAAAAACTCAAATTCTTAAATGAATTGTTAAACAGTTTTGTTGATAATTAACCATGATAAATATTTTATATTAAATCTTTCAATAATTATTTATGGATGACATGCAAATTATTTACTATTTTACCATTATTTTTATTTAGAGAAAAATTTAAATTATTAGTTTTTATAAATTTTGAGTTTGAAAAAAGATTTTTGAAATTGTTGTTTTTAATTATTAAAAAAACATCTGTAAAATTTTTAATTTATATTCTGTCATTAATTTTTTTCCTTTTTATCATATTTTTTAACACAAAATTTTAATACAAAATACAATCAAATATTGACCTTTTATAAAAAATCTTTAAATTTATCATAAAATGAAAGTTTTTAAAATGTTTATCAGTAATGATTTTATTGGTTTATATGATTTGTTTTTAATTTATGATGACATTGAATATTTTTTCATTTGCATGGAGGTCATTTATGGGGCATTTTATTTATTGGTTTTCTTTTTTCTTCCAAAACTTGAATATGAATTTCAAGGAAAAACATATCATTTGTCTGATTTTTTCTATTTTTAAAAAACAAAATATATTAAAAAAGCCATTATACTAAAAAATGTCAAATTTAAAACCTGTATAAGATTCAATTCTTGAAAGGAGTTTAAAAAAAAAAAAAATTCATATTTAAATGGACTCACATTTTTTTTTAAACTGATGAAAATTTAAATTTCAACTATGATTTTGATTTGTTTTAAATTTACATCAATTTACTCTGATTTTAATTTTTTCATTATATATAATTTTTTAAATAAAATTCAATATAAACTTGAATCCAGCCAAGATTTTTTAATTTATAAAAAATTATAATATATATATATAAATATTTATATATATATATATATAAAAGTCAATTAAAAAAATAAGAAAAATTTTAGGACGGATAAAAGATATAAATTTATTAAACATTAAATTAAAAAAATTTTAAATTTTTTATTTAAATCATGAACTCAAAATTTAAATATCATATATAAATTGTTTTTTAAAATTTTGACTTGTTTTGAATTTATAATAATTTATCCTAAAATTATTAAAATTATGAAAATAAAATAAGTTTTTGACAATTTTTTAATATATATATATATATTTTGAATATATTTAAAATGTCAAATTTTTATGGGATAAAGTATTTATATCAAAGAAAATTAATTTTATTTTTAATAAAAAGGTTTTAAATAGTTGATGTTAAATGAAAAATTTTTTTAAATACTATTCAAAGTTTTAAATTTCATTTTTTAAATATTTGCAAGGCAAAATGACTTTCAGTTCTATTGTTGAAAATTAAATTCAAATTGTTTAAATAAAATATAAAGATTTTCTATTAAGGTCTGTTGTATTTTAAATGTTCCCAATTTTGTAGAAGAGGTTCTTTTTTTTTTTTATTTTTTGGTCTTATATTGTGCTATTATTTCTTTTTTAAACATGATTAGTAATATTATGTATGGTATCAAATATGAAGATTGTTAAAAAAAAAAAAATTTTAAAGTATATTATCTTTTTTTTTTTTTTTTTTTTTTTTTTTTTTGGTGAAAAAATTTCTCTGTCTTTGTCATAACAAATTTATTTCCAAAGTTGAAATTGTGGTCAGATGTATTACAAGCTAAACTTGACAGGGCCTTAAAAGTTTTATGCTCATATAGTCCTTTTTTTTTTTTTTTTTTTTTTTGTTGTTTCTAGATGTTTCACTGATGTAATCACTGGGCATTTTGTACAATCTATTTTGTATATTACTGTCATTGTACTGTTGTTGCTGCTATTTCTTTGTTGCTAATGATATCTTGTATTGTTTTAAAGGTGGTGTTGATGAATTTAATATAAATTTGTCAGTTCCAATATATATATATATATATATATATATATAAATATAACAATCAAACAACCAGGCACATCAAAATTTTCAGTGATAAACAGTTTTACCCATCACTTTCTAAAAGCAGAAATGGTTTCATGGGCCAAATTTTTAAAATACAAATAGAGATACCAACAGCTGTGTATATATATAAATATATATTAAAATAATGAGAAAAAAAGATTTATAATCTATGTTCTTATTAATTATTTTTATTTTTTAAAACAGTGATCAAAACAATTTGCAGAGTATAAATATTATAAATTTACTAATTTAAGAATATGATCCTATTGCTATGCAGGAATTACCATGTTTCAAAAACAAACTAAAAACTCTAAATCACAAAACCCATGTGGTTGGTCATCCGTTAATCGGCAGCAGTAATAGGTGCCGTTTGCTTGTTTGATGTTGTAAAGTGTTTGTTCGGAAGAGTCATGCGTTCATTTCAGGTTTGCAAGAAGCTGTTCGTTTCAGGTTCACAAGGAGTGTTTTTCTTTCATAATTCCCATTTTCTCACAGGTTAAGTTACGGTAGGGTAGGGGTGCCTGTTTAACAAATGATATGTTTTTCACACATCGTCTGTTTTTTTTTTTTGTTTTTTTTTTTCAATGATGAAAAGTTTTATAGCACTTTAATTTTGCAGTTAAATTTATAATTGTATACACAGATTTTTTTTCAAAAGAGTCGTTTGAATATGAGTACGTCAAAATAAAACTTAATTTTAAATTATTATTCTTAATTCTAATTACTAATAGACTGTACTTCTTTGAAAACAAATAAATATATTAGTATTACTTTCTTATTTAAAACTTATTATTTAAAGATCAAGTATAAATATGTATGTTTCATTTTTCATCTTTTTTTTTAATCATTATTTAAGAAAAATCTTTGACAATGTCTGCAAAAAATAGCTGTTTCATTTCTTTGATTAAGTAAATTTTTATTTTTCATAAACTTAATAATGTATAATTTCTCATGTATGCACAAAGGACATGAGTCATTTAATGACCTACAAACTTATTAATTTCCATTTTACAGTATGTGTTTTATTTGGTTTCTTTTTCTGCCGAATTCAGAAAAATGAAATATATATATAAACAAACAGTTTCTGGTTGTCTGATAAGTTAATATATGACACTTTTTATCGTCAAATATCCCAACACATTTTCCTTATTCAGAGATTTGCCTTTCGTTCTGATCTGATGAAGCCGAAACAAACAGATAACCAGTGAAACATATTGTATATAGCTTTTCTCTTATCTCCTTAGGAGATAATTATTTAATTGAACATATTTGATTGGTTTTGTTAAAATGAGTTTCTGTTTTTCACCAAATTATGCTACAAAAAACTAAATCCTGTTCTTAAATAGCCTTGTCAGATGAACTGTCAAGTAGAATTTTGTTTATCGTTGAGGAAATTGCAGCGTCAATAGGTGTTACAATATGGAAAAACTGTTTTATAGCTGGAAAAAATGCTCTATCCAACAGTGTCGTTGTTCTCCTGGTGTCTGTTGTATTTCCCGTGGAAATGAATACAAGGCATTAATTTTGGAGCAACAATGAATTGCCAATAGTGGTGACTCTTGAGGAAAAATTCTGGTTTGTTGTTGAAAACTTGCTTGTCATACAATGTTAATTGTTCACTGTATTTATTATTACTGTTAGTTCTTGATAGAAACTAATTGCATTTTAATCAGCAGCCAAACGCTTAGCACTCATGCTGGTTAAAAGTAGTTCAATCCTGGAGCAGTATTTAATCTCTGCCAATTTTTTCTTTTGTCAGTTTTTGTATCAGAAATTTTTATTTTTTATAATGTTCACCTTATACAAGGCCCAGGAGCCACTCCAGGTAGAATGTTAAACAGTAAAAAGCTCAATTTATGGGGATATATGGAGAAGATATGTTAACCCTAGGTTTGAATAGCATCCACTTGGGAGTTGGTTCCACAAAGGAAGAATTTGCTTAAATGTAACTTAAATCTCACCAATGGAATATGAAGGGAATGAGGGTGGTTCACTACAGTCTGAGGGGAGGGTCTTAGTCGGGAAGTTTGGAATTGGTTGAACTAAGGAATATAAGTTTCTCTGAACACTTTCCATGGAAATATTGATAGAATAACGAGAGGCTTGTGACGTTTCATCTGTGAGAAAAGAGTTGTAGGGTGTAAAATAAATTGTCACCCTACACGGATGTAGAGATGCTTTTGGATCCTATCAAGATTGGAAAGTAAAGGCTGGGTAGCTTTTGCCCATACATGGCAGCAGTTCTCCATTTTAGGCCTGATCTGGCTCTTGTAAAGGTTGAGGATAGCAGGAAGAGTTGGGTGCTTACTGGAGCGCTACAAGGAACTGACCATTTTTCCAGCATCTTAAGTGATGGATCATATGTAAGAGTAGCACTTACGGTCTGGATTGAGTCTAAGTTCCAATTGGTGGTCAAGGCATGGGGCCTCCCTGAGGGAACATCTATTCATCGCAATCGGTGAAAGTTATGTTAAAATCAAACTCCCAGCAGGAACTTTTAGGCTGGACTTGGTGGGCATAACTACACTCTGCTACAAAGTGTAAGATTCAAGTTTTTCATTATGAGGACTGTGTCCAAGATCCACTGCCATATAGACAATTAGAGATAGCAGTATCTCTGTATCTGTTATTGTGTTCATGAAGTGTTGATAATGCGCCTTTTTCAAGAGTAACTGAAGTGTTGATAATGCATCTTTTTCAACTGTATTATTGCCCGTCTTGGGTATGACGATATATTACATCCACATCCTGGATAAGACGTAAACTACATCCAACAGCAAGGCCTTTGATCAGGTTTTGAGGAGCGAAGAACCACCTCTTAATGGCTGGTGTTCCCAGGTCCAGCCTGACCCAGGGTGGTAGCCCTGTTAGGGTCCCAGCTATGGGTAAATAGTTAACCCCTCACCTCCCAACTGGGGTCAAAATGCTATGAAAGTGTAAAAATAGGTTTTAATACCAGAAACACTTTGTAAAAGATTACCAGCAATATATTTTTGAAAAAAAAAATATTACCAGCAATAAAAATTTTGTTGGCATTAAATAACCCATTGAGGTTGATATGCTGTAAAACAAACCAAACCAAATATTATTGCACTCTTGGTATCTGTTATTGTTTTCATTGAAACCAAATAGGAGGTATTACTTTCGGATCATCCTTTGTGTTATTATAAATTGTTAATCATTAATTTGTTTTTTATTCAGTATGCACATTTTGGGCTACTGAGGTCCCCATTCCCCTCCATCTCACAATTATTGTTCATGATAACATTCTAGGCAGATCAGTGCAATGACATGCCTGTTCCTTTTACACCTAATGGAAAAAAACTACAAAAGCTTCTATAGAAGGTGGTCAAGGAAAGTAAGAAGAAAGGACTAAATATCAATTGTAAGAATACAGAATGTATGATTGTTAGCAAAAGGGATCAGCCCAACATGCAAATTACAAATCGGAGATGCCAAAATCAAACAAGTACAAAAATTTAAATATCTGGGAAGTGTTTTAATAGAGGATGGAAAGTGCAACACTGAAGATGAGTTAGCCTATGATGTCTTCCAAAAGCTAAGCAGATTGAAAAACTTTATTTGACACAAAAAAAAATTGAGTACTGAACTGTTACATGATATCAGTCCTCCAAAATGGTGGTAAATGCTGTACAATTCCTCAAAGATGAAGAAAAGACTTGAACCAACAGAAATGTGGTTCTACAGAAGGATGCTGAGAATACCATGAACCAAACAGGTAAGCAATGACAAGGTTTTAGAGAAAATGGAAACAAAATGGAAACTTATACTTATCAGGAAGAGACAGTTGAAATTTCTGGGGAGCATAATGAGGAAGGAGGGCTTGTTAAATCTGATACTCACAGGATAGATTTAGGGAACAGAGGAAAACCACACACAATGTACTTGACAAGCTTGAGTAAATGGATGGCAAAACAGGGTTTAGGAGAAATAATGAAAAGACAAAATTTATTAAGAGCTGTAAAGGACAGGAAATTGTGGAGAGCCATGACCGGCACATCCTGAGGGCACACAGCACATAAAAAAGAAGAGGAGAGATCGGTTCAGGTGTCATGGCTTTTATCAAATCTTGATTTACTTTCTTTTTATGTTGCTGATCGTTCTTTTTTTCCGACATTATTTCAGATGAAGTCGGCCAAGGAGGAAATGACGAAGTTTTAATCTGTTTGCACGGTTTCCCAACATCCAGCTATGACTGGATCAAGGTAAGGCACTGTTTATGATTAAATTCTGCAGTAGGGAAGACAGAATTATTTTGGTGGGTAGGGATGTTTGGCAAAGTAGGTAATGGCTGCTTCAGTTACTGCTATGCAGTAACAACTTATTTAAGACATTGTATACTGAGAAAGACAATATTTGGAAAATGCTATTGAACTTCAAACGTCATGATCTTAGGGCCTTACAAAGAAAGAAGAGCAGGAGCTAAACAGTTTCCACAGATGACAAAGGCGAATTCTAATAAGGAAAAGTAACACATATCTCCAGCTAGAACTTGTAAAGCAGATGGCAAGAATCTCATTTGTCTTTGTTCATTTTGGAAGCAAGATGGAAACTTTTTGGATGTATTTTGCAAAATGGATCCAGAATGACCAGCTAACAAAACCATGGAGTTTTACTTTGCAAAGACTGACTTCAAAAAGTCCAGAGGTCATCCAAGAACCACCATAGGCACAATGATGAATCAAGACATTCAAAGAACAAGGCAGAAAGATTCCACTTTTCCTTTGGAGAAGTTTACAATCAAGGAAGCTCTGCAAAAAATCTGCAAACTCGCAGAGGACGGAGAAGGCTGGCAAAATATTGTCGAATCCGTATACAATGTCACTGAAGATGAGAGAACATTAATTCAAATCGAAACAATTTTGATGATGATGATGAATGGGGACCTATTTTTTTTTTTTTTTTCTACCTCACCTTTTATGTCTGGATCAGGGAAAGACTCAATTTATAACTACATTTTTTTGTGGAGTAGAGCCAATTTTTTTTCTCTTTTTTTTTATCTGGATTAAGGGACATTTCAATGTGTTTATATGGCTGAGGATCCTGGGTTCCATACTGCTACCATCTGCAAATCATGACCAATTAGATGTCCCCTGTCCACAAAGAATCTCTAGACTGTTGTATTCATTTTTGTTGTTGTTATCACATTGCTTCAGCCATTCTACACTCCAGCCTTTATCAGGTGTATATTGATCCAGGTAACATATAGGACAATAAGCTAATGCAGAGTTTCTTAACCTGAAGTCTATGAACCCTTAGGGAGTCCATGAATGGTATTCAGGTGGTCTGTGAGGATCAAATAAAAATTAACATTTATATTCGTTATACAGCCCTTATTCTGATCAAGAAGTTTCCATTGAAAGAAATAAATGAAAATGTATCCTGCCACTGCTTGAAAGAAAACTCACCCAGCCACCACTTACAGTGTCCATCCTGGATATGACGATAAACTACGCCCAACAACAAGGCACTGATCAGGAGGTTTTGAGGAGTTTTATCGATACCTCTTAATTGCTGGTGTTTTTATTCCACCCTTTTTATTTCCCAGCTATGAGCAAATAGTTAACCCTTGAATTGGGTTCAAAACACTATGAAAGTGTAAAAATAGGTTAAAGAGAATGAGAAGACTTTAGTGAGGAGAAAGGGCAATAGAAGAACAAGTTTCAGGAAGACAGAAGATGGCGATAATGCCACTAAGACGCAAGGTGTTACTGGGAGTGAAAGAGAATGAGAAGACTTTAGTGAGGAGAAAGGACAATAAAAGAACAGGATTCAAGAAGACTGAAGACAACGATTGATGTTGCATTTAAATTTTTGAAGATTGTAGGTGGCAAGGAAAGCAAGAAGTGTAAGAAAAAACTATTCTAATAGGACTTATGAGGTACATTTAGTAACTAAGTAGTACACTTGAATTCATGCTGTCTAGGTACCAAAAAGGAAAGCTCATTAGAACAATTACTGTGAAAATATTTATAGAAAAGGCACAGAGAAATTGTGTCACAGCAATGGCAAAATGATTGAAATCAAGCTACTAAGGTCAGGACCGATAACATTGCAGATTCTTCTTTGGCTTTTGCAAAGAATCTCTAAATATATAGCAGGAGCACCAGACCAGACATGGCAGCAATATTCAATGCATAGAAAAATGGTAGGATTAAACTGACACTTTCTGGTTGTGGATCTGATAAGGCAATTTAATATATGACACTTTTTATCGTCAAATATCCCAACGCATTTTCCTTATTCAGAGTTTCATCTTTCGTTCTGATCTGAAGAAGCCAAAACAGATGTCAGTAGAACATATCATATATAGCTTTTCTCTTATCTCCATAGGAGATAAGGAAATTGAACATAGGATTGGTTTTGTTACGGGTAGTTCCGTCCAACACCACAAGTTGCTACAAAACCAAAATATTGGCCTGAAAACGAGTCCTGTTCTTAAATAGCCTTGTCAGATCTGGACTCTCATATAAACTGACAAGTAAACTTTTGTTCATCGTTGATGAAATTGCAGCGTTAACAGTTGTTACAATGTGGAAAAACTGTTTTATAACTGGAAAAAATGCTCTATCCAACAGTGTCGTTGTTCTCCCGGTGTCTGTTGTATTTCCCGTGGAAATGAATACAAGGCATTAATTTTGGAGCAGCAATGAATAGCCTGTGGTGGTGACTATTGTGGGGGTGGATGCTGGTTTGTTGTTGAAAACTTGCTTGTCCTACAATGTTAATTGTTCAATGTATGTATTATTACTGTTTGTTCTTGATAGAAACTAATTGCATTTCAATGAGCAGCCGAACGCTTGGCACTCATGCTGGTTAGAAGTGGTTCAAACTTGGAACAGTATTTAATTTTTTTTTGTTAGTTTTTTTTTATACAAGGCCGGAGCCAAAAGGTAGAAATTTTTTTTTTTTTATAATTATGTTCAAAATATTTATATAGGCCCCAGGAGCCACTTCCAGGTAGAATGTTAAACAGTAAGAGGCTCAATTTTCTGAGGGGAATATTTGGAAAGATTGAACTAAGGACTTAACCCCAATTCCATGGAAATATTGATAAAATAACATAGAGGTATGATTTTATCTAATGATCAGGGAATTATAAATTTCATCCAAATAAATTGATGGGATTTTATCAAGTTGGAAGCTGCTTAAAGAATCCATTTCTTAAAAACTTAAATCTTGTCAAAAAAAAGGAACTGACCATTTTTCCATCTTAAGTGATGGATCTATGTAGACCCTAACACCATTTCTCTTTCAGATTTCGTATCAGGTGCATTCATTATTTGTGAAAATCTTGTCACTTTGGACAAGGGCAAACGTGTGCTGCTTTATTCTTTTTTTTTTTTTTTCAATCCAAATTTATTCGCTTTTATAGTTATTAAGAATAAACTGTTGACCCTCAGGATTGGTAATCAGGGAAGAATTTGAATAGTTTTTTGAACTTAAATCTTGGAAAAAGAAAAATTTTTTTCTTTTTCTTTCAGGCTTTTTTCTTGAAATTACCTGTGAATTTTGTAAACCTGCTGGGAAATATTTTCCAAAACTGAAACTTAAGTTTCAGATGGATATTATTTTTTGTTTTTTTTTTTTTTTGTAAAAAAATAGATGCCGTTACATTTTTAGTTTGACTTTATTAGAATTTATTGGGGTTCTAGAATTATTTATGGATGCGTCCTTTATTTTCGATAAATGAGATGTATTCTTTTGTTTCCAAATGCAAAATTACAAAAATAAATTTGACCATCTTTTTCCTGGGTATGATGATAAATGAATGTTAACAGCAAGGAATCTGATCAGGAGGCTTTTTATCATAACCATTTTTTTGGAATGGTGTTCCCAGGTCCTATTTCCTGGAACACTTAGGGTAAGCACCTTTAGGGTCCCATATATATCTATAATTAACTACGCAAACCCATTTCATCTTTCCAATTATTAGTTTTGTCAGTGAATTAACTGCTTTGTTTAGAAACTGAAGATGGTTTCAAAAAATGATAAAAATGTCCAAACATTTCAAAGGTCTTGAAAAGGAAATGTTTGATGAAAAAAATAAAAACTTTACACCTCTTAAAATTGGTGTTCCCCAGGTCCAAAATGACACAATTAAAATATTTCCTGTCAGGGTCCCAAATGGGCAAAATAGTTAACTCTTAAAATGAGTCAAAACACTATGAAAGTGTATAAACAGGTTTTAATACCAGAAATACTTTGTAAAAAAAAAATTTTGGTAGCACTTGTTGGGGTCCCAGCTATGGGCAAATAGTTAACACTCAGACTACATTCACATCCTGGGTATGATGATAAACTACGTCCAACTGCAAGGCCTCTGATAATGTTTTTTTGAAATTTGTAATTTAAGAAAGCTAAACGTATTTTTAAAAAAATGTAAAATAAATAACAATTTGAAAATAAAAAATATTGAAATTAGCAATAAAAAATTTAAAAATATAATGTTTTTGAAAAAAAAAATTGATTACCAGCTATATGTTTTGGAAAAATAATATCAATATTTAAATAGATTTTTGACAAATTTATAAAAATATTACCAATTTTTAAAAAAAATTTGGCATTTTAAATGACCCATTGAGGTTGATATGCCTTTAAATTTAAAACAAACAAATGGATTGTAAACTAGGATTTTCTCTAATTTCAACAATTCAAATTTTTTTTAAATTACTATATAAACATTGAAACATTTTCGACCTGTCCATACTATCTTCACAATCTCTTGAACAGTAAATAGAGGTTCATCCCAACATTCCTGTATTACATTTATATATTTTCAGGCCTTTAATTGAGTTGTGCTGTCATGATGTTTTTTGTGATATGTTTTTTGGTGAACAAATGTTTGTTCATTTACAAGGTTTAAATGCCCAAAAGACAGATTTTTTGGTTGTTCTTCCCAACTTTTTCCAAATTTTCAAATTTAATCATGCTTGAGAGTATGATCTATTCAATACAGTTTTCAAAATTCTTTTTTAATCCTTTTGAAATTTGCTGTCACTACAAAAAGCAAAATAATGGTTATAAAAACCTGAGGCCACAAATTTTTTTTGCCCATTTCTCTTTTATTAAAAAAATGTTCAAAAAATATAAATATGAATATCCTATATACAGCGCAAAAAATGATTTGTTCTAATTATTTGACACATTAAATTAATTAATTATTCAGTCAAAAAAATTACT
Source organism: Acanthosepion pharaonis (assembly GCA_903632075.3). Taxonomy (NCBI): domain Eukaryota; kingdom Metazoa; phylum Mollusca; class Cephalopoda; order Sepiida; family Sepiidae; genus Acanthosepion; species Acanthosepion pharaonis. The sequence continues at coordinate 54,255 of CAHIKZ030001931.1, read as the reverse complement.
GAAAAAACTATATCGCCATTTCACCAGCAGCTGTTTAAATTTTCCTTTGAGTCTTTGATATTTAATTGGCTGTATAAATATTCATTTCAGATGAAAATTTTTATGTTTTATTTTTAAACTGAATATTTTTTAGATTTGATTTTAACCGTTTCATTTCAAGAACTATTGTTTAAATTTATCAAAATTCTATTTTGTTTGTTTCACTAGTATCCAAAAAATTTAACATTAAAAAATTGCATTTTTACTTGATTTTGCCAAAATTTATGGAAAGACCAATTTAAAATTTGACACCTCATTTGTAATCCTAAACAACCAAAGATATAAAGCTTTAAATTTAGCTCAACAAAAAACTGTTTTTGTAAAACCCATTTATTTCCTTATGAAAATTTTTTTTAAAAACATTCTTTTTTGTCTTTTTTGTACTTCAAAAAGTTGAAATTTAAATCTTAAACTTTCTGGATTCTTAGTATATTTTAATTAAGTATAATTATATTTCTTTCTTTTTTTGAATGTTCTTTTTAATTTTTACTAAATCGAATTTTTTTTTTAATAAAATTGAATTCAAATGTTTGTCAACTATTAAAAAATTTTTTAATGATTTCTGTTAAAAAAAAAAAAAAATAAAATATTTCTTTAAAATAATTTTTTTGAATTTATAAAAATTAAAATATGTTAATTGTTATTTTCTTAAATAAATTTTAATCATTTTTGTCATTAATTCCTAAACATCGTTTAACATAAATTTATAAAGTCTGGGATTTAAGATATATTTTTTTGAAACAATTTTTTTACATTATTTATTGTTTTAACTTAAAAATAAATTAAAAATTTTTTTAATTCTTCCGTTGCTTCAAAGGAATTGAATATTTTAAATGATGATTTAATTCATATTTATCCATTTTCTTATGGAAGAAATTAAAATTTAAATATTTATTTATTTCAAATTCAAGGAGAAGTCTTTTCCTTTAGAATCGATTTTTTTTTGAACATGCAAATCCTGGGAGAATGTCCACAAAGTTTTCTTTTTTTTAAAAAAAACTTTTCTTGTATTTTCAGACCCTTCATAATTTTGTTCCATTTTCTCTCTAAAAAACTCAATCAGGTTGAAAAAAAAAAAATTAGAATTTGAACCCTGATTTGAATTTGAATTGAATCCTTTTTTGATAATATTTTTTAATATATAAATTGAATGACATAAAATTTTACCCATTTGGAAAAATTTTATTGTTCAATGATTTTATGGCCACCATACCAGGTGGCTTTAAAATTTCTAATGACACAACCTTCAAATTTCTGTCTGAAAATCTTCAAACCTTTAATTTTTAAAATCAAGTTTTTACTTTGATACGGTCATTTCATGAACCATGTTGGAAAAGGCTTAATTTTTTCTTTTTTTTTTTTTTTTTTTTTTTTTCTTACAGTCAAATTACGATTCTGTCCTCTTTGCTTCTGATTTTTTGTTTTTATCTTAAAAAGTCTATAAACATTTACTTTCTGCTCCCCCAAATTTTTGAACACCTCCTACCAACAGAATATTTTTCTGTTATTTTGTTTTATTGGGACTCATTTTTAGTGATTTTTATTTCCATGTTTATAAAAATATAAGTTTTTTATCATCCTGTTCAAAAATGTGTGTCTGAGGTTTCCTCCTGTGGTGTGTTTGTGTGTGTTCAGTGTTTTCCAGCAAATTCTAATATCAAAATTTATATAAATATCTCCTTGGTTTCTTTTATGCTCTGGTATGCTTAAACCCACAAGAATCACTTCTTCCGGGTGTACCAATATTTTTTGTCTGATTGCAACAGATCTCTTTTTTTTCTGCTCATACTAAGTGCAAACGTGTCCTCAAATGAAGCAAAATTACTGTTTGCTGATAGAATGAAACAACATATAGCATCTTTTCAAGTTTAATCTTAGAGATTATTGGCGGCTCTGCAAGAGTGTTGCCTATTCAATCAATTTGAAGTCCTGACATCTGCAGCAGATAAGTTGAATGCTTTGCTCAGAAATTCTCTTCCAATTCAACACTCAACTCATTTGGAGTACCCACAGCTGATTTACCCATTAGAACAGAAGGCTCTACTGATATGTGCATAACCCTGTCACTGGTCTCAGACATCATTTCTAAATTAGACTCACATAAGGCAAGTGGAGGTGACAGGATCCCAGCCATCATCCTAAAGAAATGTGCTCCTGAGCTGGCTCCAGTTCTCTCCAAACTCTACAACTATTGCCTCACTGCTTCCTGCTTTCCAGCTTGTTGGAAGTCCTCCTCTGTAGTTCCTGTTTTTAAGAACTCTGGAGAACCTTCTGACCCCTCTAACTATCGCCCTATTAGTCTCCTACCACTTTTCAGCAAAGTATTCGAGGCTTTAATCAATGCTGAAGTGGTTAAGCATCTTACCTCTCATGACCTACTCTCTGACAAACAATATGGATTCCATTTTGCCCAGTCTACCGCTGATGTGCTTACGGCCATCACTGAATATGTATATCAAGCTCTTGATAATAACGGCGAAGCTCGAGCTGTGGCTCTAGATATCTCAAAGGCGTTTGACAGGGTTTGGCATGCTGGTCTTCTACATAAGCTTCAGGGCTACGGTATTACAGGACGATTGTTTGATTTAATCCAATCATTCCTATCAAATCGTGAAATGAAGGTCATTTTGAACAGGCTCTGCTTCCAGATCCTTTCACATGAACACAGGTGTCCCCCAAAACTGGCTCTATCCTGGGTCCTACACTGTTTCTGATCTTCATCAATGATCTTCCTGATGTCATCAGTTCCCAAGTAGGCATTTATGCAGATGACACTACCATTTACTCCTGTCTCAATAGCAAATCCATCAGAGCTGACAAAGTTAACATGACCACTGCTCTCGAAAAGAACCTCCAATCAGTGATTAACTGGGGCAGGAAATGGCTTGTAAATTTTAATTACTGCTCTCATTTAACCACCATAGAGAAACTTTTTTGCCTGCCATCAGCATGGCTGATGCTAGACTCCAGGAGAGCAACTCACTGCCTTTTCTTGGCCTCACGTTTTCAACTGACTTGAAGTGGAACAACTACATTGAATCAATAGCTGCATCTACTGCAAGGAAAGTTGGTTCACTGTGTCGTGCCAGAAAAGTTTTTTTCTCATCAGAGTCCATCTTGCACATTTACAAATCTACCATTCATCCGTGCATTGAATACTGTTGCCATATCTGGTCTGGTGCTCCTGCTATTCATCTCGAGGTTCTTGACAAAATCCAAAGAAGGATCTGCAATGTAATCGATCCTGACTTGGCATCTCGACTTCAGTCACTTTCTCACCAGACGTGATGTGGCTTCCTCTGTCTTTTTTTCTACAAATATTTTCATGGCAACTGCTCTGACGAGCTTTTTTTTTTTTAAATGGTGCCCCGACTACATGAATATAAGCGTGCTACAATATTGCTATCTATGTCCCACCATTTTACTGTTGAAATAGTTAAATGTAACCACCACTTCTTCTACCAACAGTTTCTTTTTTTCTCACTTCCCACCTGTGGAACTCCCTTCCATTTTACTTGCTTCCCTGATAACTACACTCTTCAAAAATGTAAATGCAACTTCAATCGCCATCTTCTGTTTTCTTTAACCTCCCATTCATCTTTTTTTCCTTTCCTCAATCCCCCTATATATCCCAGTCTTTTCTCACACTTTCACTTTTTGTAACCACTTGCATACTAGTGGCAACTCCTGCCCTTGCTTGGGGTGAAATGAAATTAAAAAAAAAAAAAATATATATATAAATATATATATATTTTTTTTAATAAATTTTGATATTTTTAATTTTTGGTTAATAAATACATTTATGTTTTAAATTACTTAAATTTTTTTTTTTAATAAATTTTTATATTAAATGAAAAGTTTTTTTTATTTTTTTTAATTAATTTTTAAAATTTTAAAAAAATTTTAAAATTTTAATTTTTTTTATTTTTTTTCTAAATATTATTTTTTTTTAAATCAATTTTTATTAAAATTTTTTATTTTTAATAATTTTATTTTTTCAATTTAAAATAAAAAAAAAATTTAATAAAATAAAAATTAAAAAAATTTTATTAATTTTTTCATAAATTGATAATATTTTTTATATTTAAATTATTTTTAAATTAATTTTTTGAAAAAAAAATCATTTTTTTAATTTATTTATTTGAATAGAAAAATTTTTTTATTCAAATTTGATGAAAAAAACTTTTTTCTTTCCCTTAATTTTAATTTTTTTTTTTGAAATTAATTATTTTATTTCTAAATTTTTTATTTTTAATTTATAAAAAATTTTTAAAATAAGTTTTAATTTAATATAAAATTTTTTTTTTTATTAAATTAATATAAAATAAATAATAAAATTTTTTTAAATTATCAATTTTTTTTTTTGAATAATTTAATTTATTTTATTTTAATTTTATTTCTTTTTTATTTTTTAAAGATCATTTCATGATTTTTTATTTTTAAATTATATCTTAAAATTTGAAATTTAAATATCTTTTTAATTATTTCAAATATTTTAATCTTTTTTGTTTTCATTTTTTATTTTAAATAAAAAAATTTTCAATTTCATCAATTGATGTAAAAAAATTTGGAAAATTAAGTATGATAAAAAATTTCATAAAAAATTTTGTTTGAAATTTTAAAAATTTTAAAAAATTTTTTAAAATAAAATTATTTTTTTTTTTCAAATTATAAATTTTAATTAAATTTTCCCCTTTTAAAAAAAAATTATATTAATTTATAATTGACAATTTATTTTTTTTAAAAACTATTAAATTATTTTTTTTTTTTTTAAAAAAATAATTTAAAAAATAAATTTAAAATTTTGAATAAAAATTTTTTTTTTTTCAATTTATTTTATTAAAAATTTTGTTAAAATTAATTATAAAATTAAAAAAAATTTTTTAAAAAATTTGTTTTTTTTAAAATTTTTTAATTATTTTAAAATTGTAAAAAATTTTTTTTAGAATTTCTTTTAAAATTTATTTTTTTAAAAAAAAAATATTTTTAAAATTTAATCAAAAATTTTTTTTTATTGTTTATAAAAAATTTTTTAAATAATCAAAAATCAAAAAAAAAAATGTATTCATTTTAATTTTTTTAATAACTTTTTAAAAATTGTTGGAAAATAAATTTTTTAAATTGAAAATAAAATTATATAAATTTGAAAATATAAAAATAAATTTTTTTTGATAATTGAGAAAAAATAAATCATTTTTAAATTTTTTTTTTTTATTTTTTTTGATATATAAAAATTAAATTAAAATTTTTTGCTGAATTTTTTTTTTTCCTGTATTTATTAAATTTAAATGAAGTTTTTTTTTTTTAAAAATTTATTATTCATAAAAAACAATGAATTAAATCTCTAAATTTTTTATTTTTATATTTAATATTTTAAAATTCATTAAATTTTAATATAAATAATATTTATATAAAAATATCTATTAATTCATTAATAAAATTTGATATTTAATTCTTTTGCTTTTTTTTTTTTTAATTTAAAAAAAAAAAAAATTTTATATTTTTTTAAATATTAAAATTTTCATTTTAAAATTTATTAAAATTTTTGATTTTTGATTTTAAAAATTTATATAAAATTTTTTTTAATTGAATAAAAATTTTCAAATTAATAAAATTCAAAAAAATATTTAAAAAAAATATTAAAAAATTGACTTCTTAAATTTAAAAAAAAAATTTAAAAATTTTAAATTTTTTTAATTTTTTTTTTTTTTCAATTTTCAAACAGAAATATTCATAATTTGAAAAAAAATAAATTTAAAATATATAAAAATTAATAAAAAATTTATTTTTTTTTTTTTTTTTTTAAATAAAAAAATTTTAAAAAAAGAAAAAAAAATTTAAATTTTTTATTTAAAAATTTTTTTAAAAAAAATAATTCTTTCGTTTTAAATTGTTTTCATATTTAATGTTTCAAATTAAAGAATGAATTTTTTTCATAAATTTAAAAAAAAAAATCCGTAAATATTTTAAATTAAAATGATTTAAATTTTTCCGATTTTTTTTTTTTTTTATAAATTTCAATTTAAAAAAAAAAAATTTATTCATTTTATTTTTTTCTTTTATTCGTTATATATATATATATAATATATAATATATAAATATTTCATTATATATTTCAAATAATTTCATAAATTTTTTTTATTTAAAAAATTTGATATTTTATATTAATATTTTTTTTTTTTTGATAATAAAAAATTGGTTAAATATTTTGTAAACTAAAAAATTTATAATTAAATTAAATTACATTTAAATTTGATATATTATTATTTAAAATATTTCCAAAAAATATTTTTTTTGTTAAATAAAAAATTATTTTTAAAAATGATTTTTTTCAATAAAATTTTTTTATTAAAATTTTAAAAAAGTTTTTTTCTAAATAACTTTTTTTTTTTTTTCCAAAAAATTTTATTTTATTTTTTTAAAATAAAAATATTTATAATTTTTTTTTTTAAATTTAAAAATATATTATTAATTTCAAATTTAAATATATATTTTTTTTTTTTTTTTTTTATTTTTAAAAAAAAATTTTTTTAAAATAAAATTAAAAAAATTCTGTAATATTTTTTAAAATTTAATTTTAAATTTTTTTAAAAGATTTTTAAAAAAAAAAAAACTAAAAAAAATTTTCATAAAATTTAGAAAATTTAATTTTTTTTTTATTAAAAAAATTTAAATTTTAAAAAAAATAAATTTTAAATTATACTGAAAATTTATAATTAAAATTTAATTTTAATTAAAATAAATTTTTTTTAAACAAATATTTAATTTTTTTTTTTAAAAACATTTAAAAAATTTGATTTTAAAAAAATTTTTTTAAATGGCATAAAATTTTTTTTTTATAAAATATAATTTTATTTTTGGAAATTTTAAATTTTTAATTGAAAATAAAATTTTGGATTATTAAATTAAAATTTTTAAAGAAAATTTTTAAAAAAATTTTTTAAATAAATTTAAAAAATAATATTTTATAAATAAATTTATATATAAATTAAATATTAAAATATATAATATATTTTTTATAAAATTAAAAAATTTAAAAAAAAAAAAAAATTTAAAAAAATTTTTTTTTAAATTTTTTTTTTTAATTTTTTTTTAATATTTAATTAATTTTTTGAAAAATTTTTAAAAAAATTTTTTTTTTTAAAAAATAAATCAAATTTTAATTTTTTTTTTTTTTATATTTTTTTTATATTTTATTTTTAAATATTTTATAATCATTTTAAATCTTATTGAAATTTTTATTTATATTTAATTTTTTTTATAATGATATTTATTTTTCCAAATTTATTTTTTTATTTATTTTATTTATATATCATAAATATATTTTTTAAAAAAAATTTTTTCTTAAAATTGCAAATAAATTTTATTTATATAAAAATTGACATTTAAATAATAAATATTATAATATTTTATATAATAAATTTTTTAAATATTTTATTTAATTTCAAAACTTTTATATTTTTTTGTTGAAAAATAAAATTTAGATTTTTCATAAATTTAAAATATTTTTTTAAATATATAAAAATTTCATTTTATAATTTTGATTTAAAAATTTTTATTTTTATAATATTTAAGAATAAAAATTTGATGAAATATTAATTTATTTTTTAAATTTTTTGTTTTTTTTTTTTTTATTTTATATTTTCATAATATATAAATATTATATTTTATTTTTATATAATTAAATAATGTTTCTAAAATTATTATTTATTTAAATTTTAAAATTTTAGGAAAAAAAACAAAAGAAAAAATTTTTACATATTACAAAATGAATTTAAAATAAAATAAATAATTATTTATATGTATTAATGTATATATATAATATATATATATATATATATATATATATATAAATTTAATATATATCAATTTATATTTATAATTGTTTTTTTTTTTATGATCAATCAAAAATTAAATAAAAATTAAAAACAAACAGAAATAAATTTTATATATTAATTTAAAAATATTTGATTATTTAATATAAAATAAATTTTTTTTGTTTTATTAATTACCTATATTAACATATATATTATATTTATATTTTATTATTTTCAATTTAAATTTTCTTTTTGAAAATCATCGGCATATAAGGTATAAATTAAAAATATTATTTTTTAATTATTTTATTTTTAAATGGTTTATTTTATTATAAATAATATTTACGTTTAATATAAAAATATATTTTCTATTTAAATATAAATCTTTTATTTATATTTAAAATAGAAAAAAATATCTTTTTTTGAAGACTATCAAATAATTCAAATTTTTTTTTTTAAATTTTCCATTTATTCTTTGAAAAAATCAAATTTAATATATATATATATAAATATATTAATAATATATAAATATTATATTTATTATATTTAATTATTGTTAAATTTAATATTTAAATAATAATTAAACTTATCAAATAATAAATTTTTAAGAAATAAATATAAAAAATATATATAAAAAATTTATAATATTTACAAATATAAAATTTTATCATATTTTTTCATTTTCCATTATTATTCTATATATATATATATATATATATATATATATAAATTTATATATTTATATATATATATATATTTTTAAACAAATTTCTATATTTTTTATTAAATTTGAATTGTTTGCGATGATGGATTTATATATTTATTTAAATCATTAACCTTTGCATTTTTTTTGTGTGAATAATTCATGTATTTGTAAATTGATTGCACGTTTATCGTAATTTAAATAACTGATCCAAATGCGACTTTTGGATAATAAGTGCGACATTACTGTAATTATTGAACAATATAGTTCATGCCACTTTGACAGAAAATTTACCAGTAAAAAAATTTCGTTCATCACCATATTTGTATAAAACGCACAACTTTAAAAATTTAAAATCAAACTCAGCGTTGCTTTTGCGCGCTCCAAAAACAATAACTCATTTTCAATAGCATTTTCGGATACAACAATACATATATTTTCGTTGTCCTCTTATTACTAAGAGAAAAAACAAGAACAGCATCTATTCTATACCTGAAGATGTCTGTAGGAACAGACGAAAGCTTGTAGTAAAAATAAGAACTAATACGGCAGAAATTTATATAAAACAAGGATCTTTTCATTCATAACGGATTCGGAGGTTTTTGTATATTATTTGAATTGTTTGCATTATTTCCAATAAAGTTAATTTTACAATGCTTTTTTTTTGATTAATTCTAATATTTCCAATTTTATCTCAAATTTTTTTTTCTTTACTAAAAAAGATATGGAAATACATATAAATCAGATAACATATTTGTTTGATTTTAAAAATGAAATTTTGTATCTGTTCTCACATATCGATATATATTGTTTTTATATATATATATAAATAAATAATTTTTTTTGCAAACAATTTGAAACTAAAATATTTATTTTGTTTTATTTTATTAAATTTTATGGTTGACGAAAATAAATTCATGTTATGTTGAAAAAAATGTTGTTCTTTTAAAGATGGTTTTTATTACAAAAACCTGTGTAGGAAGTTTAATAAAATTTCATAATTGTCTCACATGGTGACGCAATTTAAAATAGAATTGTTATTTAATACATGAAATGTTACTTTTTTTTTTTTTTCTTTTTCTTCAATAATCATATGACATTAAATGGTCCTCTCTCTTTTAATTTCTCTCCAAAAACAAATCCAATTTATCTCTGAATTTCATTTTTTAATTAATTAAATGTTGCATTTTCTTGTTAAATTTATTTTTTATATATTTAAAATTTTTTTGTAAAAATAAAAAAACTTTTACTCAAATTTGTAATTTAAAATGATTATTGTTTAAGAAAAAATTTTAAATTTCCCATGGCTTTAAAAATATTTTTATTTATTATGTATAAAATATAAAAATTATTGTTTTTTAATAAAAAAAAACTAAATAAAATTTCTTATAAACTATTATATAATATTAATTGTTCATTAAATTTTTTAAAAAAATTTAAAAAATTTAAAAAGCATTTTAATTAAAATTAGGCAATATTTTTTAAACAATATTTATTGCATTTTTGTAGTGTTCACACCATGATTTTAAAAATTTTATTAAATATTTAATTATTTTTGTTTAATAAACAAATTGATTTCAAAAAATGTAAAAATTCAAAATTTTTAAACAAAATTGGGTACATTTAAACATTCATGTAATAAATCAATAAGCTGATAAATATATAAGATGGATTTTAAAATTATTGAAATAAAAGGAGTTCATTTAATACCAGTATTTGTCTGCGAACACATTTATTTCATCTATTGTATTGAAATATATATAAATATTGGACAATATAATATATACCATATATATAAATATTGTCAATTTATATTGACATTTAAATTTATGAATATAAATATTATATTAGAAATAAAATGAATATAATTAAATTTATTTATCAGATAAATAAACATATATTTATATATTACATACTTTATGGATATATCATGATCGATGTTTCAATGAAATATATTTTATCTGTGGATGTTGTTTAATGTTGAAATACAACCGTCCAGAACTTGCTCAATAAAAATATTTATGGTTTTATATTGTAATTCATATTTTTTTAAAGATCAAATAAATGCTTTTTTTATAAAACAATTTCATATTCTGAAAATGTATGAAAATAAAATAATTTAAAACATTTTATATTTTTATGGGTCAAAATTCATTTTATATCCTATAATATTATATATATATATATATTGATATATAAATATAAATATCCAAAATTTTGCAAACACATTAAAATTGGAAAGTTTATAAATTATTAGTGTTTATGTTAAAGTTATTTAAGTAGCTCATGTTCAATTCTAAAGTGTGTTTAAACTAATGAAAAAGATTAAAATCTGGAAAAATTTGATATTTAAAATTCAAATTTAAGGAGATTGTTTTTTTTTTTTTTACCGTCAAATACAAGAAAATCTAACCCCCAAAAATCGAATATATTCAACGAACAATATTAAAGACTTTCAAAAATGGTAAATAATAGCCTGTCGTGACCAAAAACTCGTAACAGCATTTGGGAATCAACAGTTTGTTTTTTTAAAAAAATAAATTCCATGTTTTTATAACAAAAATGTAAAAATGGAAATGATGTTGCCGTGAAAATATATTATCGAAACAAAATATTTTTTTCAAATATACTGAAAAATAAATCCTGAGATTCTTAACTCATTTTATGATATGTATTTAAATTTTTAACTAAATTTATATATATTTTAATTTTTTTGTGTATCTATTTATAATTGAAATTTCTACCTATATGGTCATATATACTCTAATATATATTTTTATTGTTATGTATGCAATTTGAGACTTTTTTGCAATTTTTGTTTAATATTATAACTATTCTTTCTTTCTTAAAAACTTTTTTTGAGGTTGGAAATTTTTTTCCTATTTTAGATTTTAAATAGATCAAATTATATAGAATTTGGTTTCTTAAAAATTTTCTCGTCAATGGTATTTAACAAAGATCTGTATGTTGAATTACTGTTTAGTTAAGATAGATTTGTATTTAACTCAAATTTATATAATGGTCATTTCAACTAGGAATTTTTTTTAAATTAATATTTTAAATCTGGTCATTTTTGGCATTATTTTATTTATGCCAAATTTAATTTTGGGATTCATTTACTTCTGACAGAAATTAAATTAAATTATTTTATAAATATATTTATATATTTTATATATATTTATATTTATATATATATATTTGGTGTTTCAAAATTTGATATCATTTCGCAATCTAATAACTTTGTTAGATCTCCTTCAAATGACTTCAAATTTTAATAGCATCTTTATGTTTAATGTTTGTTTTATGTTTTTATGTCTTTATGTTTTTGTGTTTTTTCTTATTTGTATTTTTATGTTCTTTAATCTTTAATCTTTTTTTTTACAGGTATAAAAATGCTATTTCTCAGAAGGTGTGCATTTTGAACATTTGTTTAAATCGTTCACATAATCCACATGCTTTTGAATTTCATTCAGATTTGGAAGAATAAATTTTACGATCTTCAACATTAATACTTTTTAAGAGGAAGGCTGTTTAATCATGCAGAGCAAGTGATATTTACGATTTCAAATGATTTCAAATCGTTTGAAAAATCCCTGTATATTTTTGAATTTCGTTCATATTTAAAATAATAAATCTTACAATATATATATTTGTATTAAATTTTTTGTGTTCAGATTAACATTTGCCTTTCTATCAAGATATTCTTCCAATTGCCTTAAATTATTTTAAAAATATTTGATGATATTTACATATTTAAAAAAATATAAATGTCATGAGTTTCATGTCTGATAAAGTTGAAATATTATTTAGTTATTATTATAATTATAATGTTAAATGTATTTGTAAGAAAAAAAAAATAAAATGATTTTTTATTCAATTCGTCAATTAATTTTAGATCAAATAAAGGAAAAAAATTTGTTGTGTAACATCCAGTTGGTAATGTTTATCAATTATTTTTTGATTTTTTTTTATCCATAAACTTTTTTTACAAATGAAAATCAAAGGCATTTCATAAAATTAATGACATCGATTTATAAAAGGAATATAAAAAATTTTGATTTCAGCATGTATAGAAGTGATATCATTATAGAGCCATGTTTATATAAACAAATTTGATAGTATATAATTTGAATTTTATTTTAATAAAAAAAAAGATTTAAGTATTGTTTTGTTTATGTAGGAGGAATTTTTTCGAACAACATTTTTAAAATGAAATGAAACACGCAAGAATAACAATAATAAATCTATCGATAAAACTTAAAAAAAAAATCGTGTTGAAATTTAAATACATTTATTTTAATTTTGTGATGAATTAATAATATTAATAATGTTGTAAGTGTATCTGTAATAAAAGTTTGTTGAAATTCTTTAAATTGGAACACCGGTTCTTACTTGGTTTAAACGATTTAGATTTCACAAATTGATTTATTTTCCATAAACTCATTTTAATATCAATTCTGGTAAACGTTATTTTTAATGATACAAAACTTTTTCACTGAAACTAAGTTTTCAAAAAAATTGTGTGTATTTATTTTTTCTGATTGAAAAATTGCTGGTGGAATATCATGGTTTTTTATAACATGGAGGGTGAAATGGCTATCACACCAGAAATAAAAATGATGGAAATAAAAAACATAATAAAATAATAATGATAATAATATCTTCATTCTAAGAAAACAACTGCAATGTGTACGAAATACAAAGCTATTAATGAGAAGAAAATATTGAATTGATTTTTGCCACATTTAAGTATCGGTTTTTTCTCACATAAATTTTTATGTCAAAGCATCAAATTTAAATTTCAATCAACCTTCAGAATTTCAAAAATGTTTCAACCTTACCCAAATGAAAGAGAAAAACATCAAAAGGCATGTGTCTGTCGGATTCTGTTAAAATTTGAACGTATTCACAAAACGGAATATTTAACTCCCAATAATAAATATCCATGAATGTTCAATAAATGAATCACTTAAGAATTCATAAGAAACATGGCAGACATTCAATCAATTTTAAAACAAGAAGCCATCTCACTTGCTCCACAGCATATGTATCATAATTTGTTTAAAAAGATATCATTTCCATTTTAAAATTCAATTTTTCATCTAGATTCTTTTATTAAACTTTGAAGAATCATCTTCAAAGATAAAACTTCTGTAAAACGATTTGTTTTAGAAGACTGAAATAAGGTTTTGATTTTTGATGAAATTTAAGAATGTTTTTCGAGTTAACCAAAGAAAACCAACAAATTCAAAAGGGGTTCCTCTGGAATGTATTATTTAATAAAACAAACAAACCATTTTACAAGAAAGTTGAAAAAAATAAAAAAATATAGTACATGAGGTACTGTAAATGTGGCTTAAAGGCAAAAAGAGGAAGAAAAGAAGAATCAGTCAATTGCTGATTGAGAAATGAAAGACGTAAACAAAACAATGGCCATTATTACTGGTTAACACCTGCAGTGTTAAAGCATGAAATCAGAATTTATTTAAATTTCGTTTATTTTTTTTATATTATACATACTGAAAAATTGTGCTCCAATAAAGATTATTTTTATATAATTTTTATTTGATCATTTTATATCAGGTTTAACGGTGTTACTCATATTCATCCGAGTCTTTTAATTACTGAATTCGTTATTGGAAAATTAGGAGCAAACATTTAAAGTCAACTCCAGAAAATTAATTAATAACAAAAAAAAGCAACCAGGCAAATCCCCAAATGGGTGGGGGACTTTACAATTTGTTTTAAGGACCAATGAAAAGGTCCTTCGAGTTCAAGTTCAAAAACAAAAACAAAAAACAAACTCACAATTAGTTGAAGAGGCGTTTCTCCTCAGCTGTTGAGTTCTTTGATCATCATTTTCAGCCTCACGCCAGAAACGTTCAGGTATGCTCTTCTGGAAAGCCGAAACTACGTTGATCTTCAGACTCAGTGGCTCTGAAACATTCCGAGAGGCATTTGAGACAGGCAACCTGAACGTTCTTAAAGACGATTCGTTATCTCTCATTCGTGGCGTACATGGCGGCAGCGGTTTTAGAACCCAGGAAAGTTCTTTTTTCTTTGGTGGCATGTCTTACGGCAAGTATGAATTGTCAAATGGAATGCAAGGCAAATTCCAGAAGAGAACGCTGTAAAGCTACAGGGATCACTAAACTCGAATAAATTTAGGAAAGGATAGAAAAATAAATGTTGAGTAATAAAAAAAACAAGCTTACTTTTACTGCGGTGAATGCAATGAAAAACTGGCAGGACAATAAAAAAAATATTAAATTGGGAACGGCTATGAACGACAATGAAACCAACGTCTTAAAACTGTAGTAGTAGGCTTTATACAATGGAAAAGGTAACCTCATTTGAGAAAAGATTCATTGCTTGGCCAAGAGAAGGGGGAATGTGTAATTTGGACTCAAACCGGGACTGAAGAATTATCTATCAAACAAAAAAAAAAATTCATCGAAATCGATGAAAATTGTGGAAAAGCATAAACAACATCCCATCACGCACACACACACACACACACACATACATACACACACACACAAAAATTTTAAGAATTATAGATATATACATGTATAGGATAAATTCATGAAAATTTGCCATATCTTTTTTAACCCGTCTTATCTCCAGGTCGCCTTATACGCGGAAATATAAGATCTATGTTTGTTAATTTTATGTATTATTAATAATTATTTGTATGTGTGTATATAAGTTCTTAATAAAAATATTTCTGAATTAATTTTTACTAGTTTTTTCTTTTCACTTTATTTTAAAACTATTTAAAGTATTCATTTATTTTAGCCATGGAGATGAATGGCTTTCACCAGGTATACTTTGCCCAAGGCACGTTACATCTCTGTCATGTGACTGATGATATGTTTATTATTTATCTTAACGCCTTCTATGGCGTAAAATGGCAAAAAAGAAAAGAAATTTATAAAAGAAAAAAAAAAGAAATTTAAAAACAACAAAAAAGAAAACTAAATTAAAAAAAAAAATAAATTAAAACATTTAACAATGCTTCATCGAAGAAATTCAGGCGATTTTTGATTGTAAAAGTGATTGCAAAAATTAAAATTTAAAATGACGTAAAAAAAAAAAAAAAGCAAATTCAATAAATTAACCAAATTAAATCTTTTTTACACTCATCATCTCCTGAAAAGTTCCATTGGTAAATTGTACATAGCTTATAAAAATAGTTGTTCCTTTATTTCCAATGTCGTTTTCTCCCATTTTGTAACACTCTAAAAGTCTGTCCATCTCTTTTGAATGTGAAAAGGATGAGACAAAAGGAAAGAAAGAAGACTTTTGCTGCAAAGGACACAAGGAACAGTCGACAGTGGATCGAAATAGACGCGCAAAAAAAAAAAAAAATCGTTAAAACTTAACTAACGCAAACACAATGACACAACTATATTACCCAGTGTGGATCGCACTCATTCACATAACACTAATAAATTTGTCTACGTAACGACCTTTACATACCTTCTCTTCACAATGGTGTTACGAAAGAAAAGACGTATCTAAGAGAAAGACGTAATTTACACCTGATAGCCTCAGACGTCATTTTTAATCGACTTTTTTTTTATTGTATTGCGACCATTTTGCTTAAAGTTCAATGTTCTTGATTTCAGATGAAAACTTGGAAATTTTCCAATATATTTCGGTGAAATACTAGTTTCCAAAATTATATTTACTAGAAATACCCGTGAAAATGACACGTTTTTCCTATTTTAATTTTCTGATGAATCTTAAGCTAATGACTGAATAAGCTCAGGGCAAGTTCAACGACAATAAAATATCAGTAGAAATTCCCCTTAGCGCATCGTTAAATATTTGAGCTTAACAACTTTTTAAAAATATTGCAATAACAATCATAAATTTTGAATGCTGGTCGTTATTTAAATACGTAAAAAATATAATGGGAAAATTTGAAATTGACAACTTTTCCATTTTCACTGAAACAGACGCTAAACACAAGAAAGTGTTATCGCTTCTTTTATATCTTCAATTCACTTTCATTTTCTCACTGAAACCAAGTAGCTACTCTGATAGTTCCACAAGCGAGAACTGCAAGAAAAGATACTATCAGAGTATAGTTTTACGGTTAAATCTAATTATTTCAATAGTAAAATGATGAGACCTAACTGTCAATCTAGTACCACGTTTTAAGTTCATGAAGTTGAGGTAGCAAAGGGAAAAGCTCATCAGAACAATGGCCATGAAAATATTTAAAGAGACAAGGTAACAAAGTTACGGCGGTGGAAAAGTTTGAACGAGCTGATATACCATTTCAGGGCCGATAACATTATAGACACTTACTTTGGATTTCTTTTTAAGCATTTCACCCCAAGCAAGGCCACTAGTTTTGAGGATCTACAGCGAGTGTAAGTAAGAGAAAAAAACTAGAATGAAAGATTTCGGAAATGATAAAAGGAAAAAATGAAAAGGATAAAAAGAAGAACGGAGATCAAGGCATCAGAAGATGTCGATTGATATTACATTTAAATTTTGAAGATTATAGTTATCAATTTATGATGTTGATCCAAATAATTTGTACTTAAGCCCCATCAGCAACCTAATCAAAAATATTTAATCATCAGCCTGAAGAAGTTAAATGCCTGGACAATTTGCTAATTAAGATATATATTTATATATATATATATATTATATATATATATATATATATATATATATATAATTGCAATATATATAGGAGTATGTGTGTGCGTTTATAAAAAATTGCGTAAATTGATCTAGAATACAAGCAAGAAATGTAGAAATGAAACTGATCAAGGCCTTTTTTGATTGAAATAATTTTTCCTTTTCGTTGGAGTTAAAGATAACGTCTTCAGGTCAGATTTGTGTTTCACATCACCTGAAGATTACATTAACCTAACTATATTTAACGAAGGGTATAATGTATTCCGAATAAGCATTTACATTTAGTCGATATACACACACACACACACACACACACATTTATATATATATATATATATATATATATATATATATATATATATATATATATATATATATACATATATATATATATATATATATATCTAACGTTTATTGTGTCAAAAGCATCTTTCCTATCCATATTCATTTTAATTATGTTTTTATTCTGACTTGAAGATTCTATTATTTATTTAACGATCCTATATAAGCACATGGTGAATTAAAAGCTTTTCCGTTTGGTCTATCTTTCCGCCTGTCTGTCTCAAATCTCTCTTTCATAAAACTTATATATATATATATATATATATATATATATATAAAACACATATAATGCTGGTATTATTAAAATAATGTTTATTATATTAAAAAATTTCCCTAATAATATGTATATTTATTAATGTAAATAAAGGTGAATTTATAAAATATATATATATATATATATATATATATATATATATATATATATATATACATGAGTCATTCATTTACATATTTCTAAGAGCTAAAGAATACCTATTCAAGCTCCTCCATATTTGTGCATAAAGACAAAGTAAAAATTATATGCCTGGATAAAAAAGAAACCTGTCTAAAATAGGAGTTTTATTTTGTGTTAAAACAAATGGTTATCTTTCTTTTGTCTCATAATCTTATATATTTATATAAATTAACATTAGATATATTTGCTTTGTATATGTCTTGATTGTTTTGATGTTAGTAAGCTGTTATGCATATGCTTATCCATTATCTCTCTACATATTTTAAGAGGAATTCCTTCTTTTTAAATTTTAGATAAAGACAATGAAGATAAATCACATGAAAGTTTGCCCATTAATCGCGTTTCAACGGCATGGCTGAACTGGTTTTTTAAAAAATGATGCTTTGTAAATGTCCAGGAAGACTGCCTGAATTTATCGTTTTTTAAGGGCTTTTGCTTGGAGCAAATTGAAAAAACTGGAATAAAATAATCAGTAAATTTAATAAATATAAATCTGAATGAATCATATTGGGCCTATAAGGTTTCTGTGGTTGTACGAAAGGATGCGCGGTTGTTAAAAATAACGGTTAGGACAGAGGAATCGGAGAGCGGAGTTCAATTCCAGTCGAATTCCATAACATTCAAGGAAAACAAAAATTTTGAAAAAAAAATGAATCCCTTAGATCTTCCAGCTATGGGTAAACAGATCGAGTACTATAGCTTTGGATGTCGTTATCTATTCTAAAAGATGGCAAGAAAATTAGATATTAAATATTTTGCCGTCTTTAAATATATATTATGTATTAAATAACCTACATTTCTAAAAATCACTAAGACTGATAAATTGTAATTAATTTATATGGAAAATTCGGACTTAAAAAATTTATTAATTTGTTTTTATTGAATAAACGTTTAAATGGAAATTAGAAGATATCACTTTTATAAACGTATCTAAATACATATGATATGGCGTTTTCTTTGGGATATGGGTGTAAATAGTGTATAAATTGTCCTTAGTAATTATTTTATAGTGATCGGGGAATTTTTTATCGATATTCAAAATGCATCGGTAAAATTAAACATGTTTTAAATATTAATATATCAATAGAATGAAATTCTCATTGGCAAAATAAATGGGCGTGGCATTCTCTGCAATTAGTTTGCAAAGGTCTGTTGCAGAAATTGGAAAGGTAGTTGTTTGAAATTTTCTAACGAAAAGCAGCAAGGTTTATATGTAGATCAATATGGAGGTGTTTACCCGAAACTATTCATCACCGACTAGTCTACGTCTAGCCTTTCTATCGATACGGCGGCTCATTAAAGAAGTGGGCATCCAACCCATTTCAAAAAGATCCATTTTAACGGATATGTTTTTCGTATCACGGGTAAAATGAAATCCATGAGAAATCCAAATTTTAACTAATCCGCAACGAGACCATTTTAGCTATGGTTCAGGTAAGAGTTCTACTTGATGTCTGGGTGGAGACTGGTCTTAATGCATTTCTTTTAGACCATTGGTGAACGACATCCCATATTTTTAAACATATTTAGAGACCCACATTAAGAGGAGAAACTGAAAATTTACCACCACAACAGTTTGCAAACAAACACACATACATTACACACATGTTGTTACATAAATATTCAAAAATAATGGCATATAAATTCCAGATATATATATATATAAATACAAAAAAATATATTAATATACATTTTATCCCAATATATATATATATATATATATATATATATATATACACATAAATATATAAATTAATATATATATATGTTCATAAATGTATTCACAAAATGATATATATATATATTAGAAATAAATATATAAATATAAAGACATATATATACACAGTTTATCCCAATATTGAAAAATATACATTTCATATATGTATCACAGAAATTGAAAATGCAACATGCATTACGTTGTATCTTATATATATATAGGGGAAATGATAGATGTATATATATAAATCATATATATAAATAAAGTAGAAATATATATATATATATATATATATATAGACTGATAGAGAGATTCAGAGACATACATAAACATACATGATATATATACACGTTGTAAAAATAAAGATATATATAAAATTATATATATATATATATATATAAATATATATATAAATATATATATATTGGATATATATATATATATATCCCAATATATATATATATATAATAATACATAAGTATCTGTTTGAACATTTGGCAGATATAGCCATATTATTGATGTACAGTCAGTAAAGATACATGCATAAAATATATATATATATATATATAAATATATATATATATAATATAAATAAACGTTTTCTATTAAAAGTTATCCCAATATTTACAAGGCACAGGTTCATTTTGATCTAGGGTTTATATATATATATATATATATATATATATATATATATATATATATATATAAAATAAGAGAATACAAAGCAAAATTCATATATATAAAAGAAGATATTTGTTGATTACTTTGCAATCAAAACGATATTGAAATTCTTTGAATTATTTCATCTTATATAAATAAACAGCGTATTTCCGAAATAAAGAGACTATCCATCTGTTGAAGAGACGATTGCTGCTCAGTAGAATTAATTTGTTTAAGCATTAGCGGTTTTAAAGAAATTCAATTTATTTAATTTTTTCCCTTTATTGAAAATTTTTTTGGTTTAAATTTCAGAGATAATTAAAATTATTTAAAAATATATATCTTTGTTTAATGAACATTGCTCAGTAGATAAATCGTATTTTAACGTTAAAATTTTTTTTTCTGTCGCAATATTTCACCTCAAAACAAGAAGAAAAAATGTATAAGAATTGTCAACTGAAACATGATTTATTAAAATGAACAAAGTATTTAATATATTCAGAATTGAAAAATCATCCCTCCGTGTTCAAAATTAATGAGCAAGACATTATACAAATCAATTTGATATTTTGTTACATCAAATTTTTCAAAAATAAATTATAAGAATTTGAATGTTTTAATTCACAAAATGTTTTCAACCTGAATAATTTAAAAAAAATCATTTGGTATTAAACCTCATTTTTAAACTTCTAGTGTACTGATAGGTTTGGTGATCGCAGTTACCACTCAGTTGCCCAAATCTTTTTTTCCTTGTGATGCCTTTTCCACACCATATATATATAGAACGAAAAAGCAAAAAAATAGGTTGTTCATTGATTGCAAACCTCCCTGATCATTGACGCCTTCATCGTCGAAATTTCTAGGATTATCGTCTTATAGGATTTACAGCATGCCCAGGTCAAAAAAATTTTGTTCGTTTTGGAATTAGGTTATAAAAAATAGGAAGGTTTTCAAAATACATCCAGGAATATAGTTTTGTTTTAAATGGGATTGGTTTTATACGAATATATATAAATAAATATCTGATCTTTGAAATATTTTTGTCCAATCTTTTAAAGAATCATAAATCGTTATTTAATACCTGTTTTTAATTATAAAACAGAAGCATTTTAACAATATAAAATATAATCAAGTGTTCAATTTAAAATGAATTTTTTTTTTTGAAAATTGTTTTTCAAAAATTGTCGGAGATATGATTTGTCATTTCTTAATGTAAAAAAATAATTAGCCTGGTCCTTATTGTGTGTTTTTGCTTTTTAATTCATTATAGAATATCATTTGTCAAGGAATAAGACTTTTTGCAAATAACTTTTCATCTAACTTTAATGGCTTGAAGGTGAATGTGTAAATTGGTCCAGAGATGAAATGATTATTATCTGTTCAAATAGTCGGGTCATTATCGTCAGATTTTATTTTGGGATATATCATTTTCAAGATTAGCCATGCGAATGTTAATAAATCTTGGTCCCAGAATCAATTGTCGCGTCGTAAGTACCCAGATGGTTATGGGTTCAATAAGTCAAAATAATTAATATGTGAATAATGAAGTAAATATGTTGGTGTAAATATTATTTATTAAATCATAAACAATTCAATACAGCATTAAAAATATTTTCTAATAATTCACTTAAATTTGTTCCAGTTAGAGAAACGATTGATAAACTACATTTTTGTGATTTTAGGATCCTTGTATTTTTTTTGTTATTTTTTAAAGATCTTCAAAGATTTTCAACGTTGCCATGTCATTAAGAAAGTTCATGGTTTTGTGGTCTGACGGTTACACACCTGGCCCAGGGTCGGATCCTTTGGTTACGGCGCCAACGGTGACGTCGCTCCTCCTGGTCGCTCCTCCTGGGTCCAAGCGTGCCGCTCCAACCCCTTTGGTCAGATGATCACCAGCCTCGCCTTTCCCGACTCGCTTCCAATACCTGGTCACTAAAGCAACTATACCGATCTCCGGTCTGTCTACCCACGCTGTGTTTAGATCTTAGACAGACGGGACCAGCAGGGATTGGGGCCGATACAAGTTGAGTCCGACGGGGGTGGCAAAACACAAATAAAAAAAAAAAACTCACGAGACAAAACAAAATTGAAAAAAAAAAGGTAACAACCTTTTATATCTTAATGTCCGTTACATAAAAACAAAATTGTTCTCATTTCCCGACCCGCTCTGTGGACTATGGCACCAAGCTTCTATCACACAACCTAAAAATTTCGAATTGCCTACTTTTTAGAATTGTATGTATGTCGGAGTGTGGTTTGGTTCGACACTGGGGCTAATTTCTATCGATCATTCGCAGTTGATTCTTCTCTCGACTTGAGTTGTATTTCTTCTTCTTCGTCTTTGGTTTTCGGTTCTGGTTTTTTCTGAGGTTGTTCTTTTCCGTCCTTCTTGGGTTGAAGATTTTCTTGTTTGCTTGTCTTGGCTCTCAGGCTTTCCGCAACTTTACTTCTGTCGTCTGGAGGTGGTCTCTTCTTCTGTCGTCTTCTTGCGCCGTCTGGAGGTGGTCTTTTTCGACTTGGGCTGAACTCTTGCCTGAACTCATCGTCTTCCGGGTGATCTCTTCTCTGTCGTCTCCAATTGAACTCATCTGTTCAGGCAATCTTCTCTTCTTCATCTTGGGCTGGAAGGATTTCTTCGTCTTGAGGAAGGATTCTTTCTTCTGCCCGCAAAGGGGCGAGTGAATCGGGCCTGATGGCCGTCGTTCAGGCTCTTCCCTCCCTGCCCGTCCAACTGCAACTCTCTGGCAACTCTTCTTCGTCAACTGATTTCTGTCGATTGGGGTCCTGCTTTTATTGACGCCGCAACAAACTGGGGTGGGTCTGTCGGCGTCAGGGTTTTCTCGATAATTCCAAAAGTCGCATTAATTCTGTTTCCCCATTATCGCTATTGTTTTCACCCCTACTTCCTCATAGTGCCTTTGGTGGGGGGCGGCGCATATCCATCTCTCTTAGTCTCTCGTATGTCAGGTGACCGCTTTTCGACCAATGGTTCCTGATCGAGCATTTCTTTCTTTTTTTTTCCGCATCACGTGACCGTTTTCGACCAATGGTTTCTGGTCGAGCATTTCTTTCCTTTTCTTCCGCAGGTCACGTGACCGTTTTCCCGACCAATTGTTCCTGATCGAACATCCTTTCTCCTCTTTTGCGGGCGTGGTTACATCGTTCTTGTTTAAAAAAAAAAATCTAATTTTTCCCTTTTTTTTTGCACGTACGAAAAATGACAATCTTGGCCTTCTCTCACCTGGACTTTGTCAAACAGCCCGCCGCTAATTAGATGTGACTTCAGAAAGAATCTTTTTCGCCTTCTTGGCGCCCTCTGTGAGCCAAAAGTTGTCCCTTTTTTGTTTTTTGTTTTTCCTGATAGTCAAAAAATCTTAATTATCTACATTGAAAATGTCTCCACTTTATTATCGTGGGTTTCCAATTTTTAACAGGTCAGAATCTGTATACAAGTCCACCGGTCACTCCCCTCAACCCAAAAGACACTTTTCTCTGATTAAAAAATTTCGTTTCATTGTTCTAAAAAAATTTCCTTTTCTCCAAATTGATAATGAGTCTTTCCATGCAAAAGTAGGCTAGATGCTTTGACCGATATCTTTTCCATCAAGCGGCCCGTTTTGATATCATGTCTTTTTTTTCCCTTTCTTTTACTTTTTTTATTATTTCTAATTCTATTCTTCCAATTGTCTTTAAAAAATTCGCCAACATGCTACCTAAGATATCTTTCTGACTCCTA
The DNA here is from genome assembly GCA_903632075.3 of Acanthosepion pharaonis. Lineage (NCBI taxonomy): Eukaryota > Metazoa > Mollusca > Cephalopoda > Sepiida > Sepiidae > Acanthosepion > Acanthosepion pharaonis. The sequence goes on along the minus strand of CAHIKZ030001931.1, from coordinate 30,123 downwards.
TCTTTTTGTTAATGACCATGCATTTTTTTTTGTCTTTTTTTTTTTTTTTTCTTTTTTTTTCTTTTCCTTCCTTCTTCTTCCCTTAGGATCGTCTAAGTACAATCTTAGTGAATTATTTTCAACTCAATTATTTTCCGTTTTAAAAAAAAAAACAACAACCTGTTTAGTAAACCGAATAAGAAAAAAATTAAATCATATTTCTATGAATATTTCTAATAATGCAAGGTGCCACACTAGCTTAAAGAAAAGAATGTCTTAAACTTTGTGACATGGTGAGTTCAATCCTTTTTCAGGTTATTCATTTTCTTATAGACTCAGTTCAAATAATGAATAAATTTTTTTTTTTTTATCATTAAAAAGATGATATCTTTCCTAAATCATGAACAGTCTCCTGAAACGATTTACTTGAACTTCATTCAAATAAAAATCACAGTTTTAAATTTTTTTTTTTTACTGATAAAAAGCAAATAAAATGTTGACAAAAGGGTGAAACCATTGGCAAAATATTGAAGTTGGAAAAAAATGAAAAAAATTCCGATTTTCCGAATAATTCTAAACATGATAGTCTTTTTGTCCATTGTTTTCATAGTAAGTTTGATCTGAATTGAAATTCTGTTTTGTGGGTGAAATAACAGACTAACTGTAATTCATTAAATTTAGTAAATAAATGACAAATCCTATATCAATCATTTAATCTCATATTGCACAAGCCAATATTAATTATTTTCTGTTTACAATTCCTTTTTTTATTAAAAAAATATAGTTAAGACAAATGCAAATATTTTTCAGTGTTTTTTTCATCAAAATTTTTTTGGCCTTTCTTCCATTTGGACAATCAATCCTGGTATTGAGAACAAGATGTCACCCCAAATCATTAAAACTTGAATTGTTGGTGGTATTTTGACACAAAGCTGGTCTTTAATGTTGACCTTAAGGAAAACTATGACCTAACTTATTTACATTGTGATTTTTTTGATCTTAACAGGGTTTTATGAATTATTAAAACATTTGAATTTCATTTTTATAGGAAATTGAATACACATTAAAAGTGAAAATATTCTCAAATGACACCAAATAATTATATTAGAAATAAACCATTTATATGCAATAAAAAAAAATGTTTTTAAAAGATTTTTTTTTTTTCTTTTATTCTTCTCCCATATTTTTTTCTAGTTTATATTTTATTCTGAAAATTTGGCCCCATTTTCTATTCAAACATTTAGGCTGGATTTATCTTCTTAAACTTTTATTTGTATTTCAAAGATGGCAAAAGGATATTGTCATGAAATTTTCTTCTTTTTACAGCAGATTATTATTATTATTTAAATTGGCAAAAATTTTTAATTGAAAAAAAAACTTTGATTAAATCCCTGTCAATGTAACTTGACTTCAACTTTTAATTATATTAGTATATGGGGACACTTGTTATTATGGGTGTCCCTATAAACTGGTATGGTGCAGGTGCATATTGGTGTTGTATGCAAATATCTAATTCAATGATGCATTCTCCTTTCATTTTCATGTTTCACACTTTAACATTTCACAAATTTTTCTGAAAAAAGCAATGCCTTAACGTCAAATATCCTACAATTTCTCCTTAATTGAATTGTATTCTGTCTTCATAATTATAGTTTTGAAATTTCTCAAGAACATATTTTGCCTAAAAATTTTTTCCAAAAATACATATCAGTTGTTGAAAGGTTCAGTATCTTTTTTAGCCCTGTACTGTCAGCTGTGTCTTGCTGAATAGTAACAATTGTATTCAATCTTTTTTTTCTTTTTTATTCTTAAACTAAAACTATTAAATGTTTTGATTTTATCCTGGAAAAATGAATCCCTTTCTATTTTCCAAAATAAAATTGTTTTTTTAAAAATAAAATAAAAAATATTAAATATTGTTACAGAGTGAAAAAAGATGCAAAATTGCATATACTTGGAAGTGTCCCAAAAAAAAAATAGAATTCCACTATTGGCAGCTGCAGAACTTGGGATTATTTGGAACCAAAAAAAAAATAAATTTTTTCTATTCCAACTTTGGTTTTTCTGGATTCCATATTTTTTAACAAATTTGCAAACCATTTTATTTTCTTTTGAAAAATCAGGAAAATGAATATCTACTGGATGTATTACTATTTGTGCATATTTTTTATCAAAAGTATTTTTTGAAAATGTATAATTCAAAATCCAAAGGATTCTTAATTGTTGTTTCGACCATTTTCTAACTTTGTTTCTGCTTTTAATAAAAGCAATTAGATTCATCTATGAACATGTCTAAGCTCTTCTACTCTTTTTTGTAATCATATTACTTTTTTTTATGTTAAATTTTTTTTTTCAGAAATTCTGATTTTCAATAGTATTTCTAAAACATTAAATTAAACATTTTTTTTTTTTCATAGTTTATTCCAATTTTGACTGAATTTACCGTTTAAACAATTTGTTAAATTAAGCAAATCTTGATTTTTGAAACATATGGGCTCTTTTTTATAGTCAAAAATTTGCTATTCATATATCAATGTTATTTCATTACAATCCAAAAATAATGTCCTGAATTTTGATTCTGACTGGATTTTTCATCTAAATTCAAAAAAATCTCTCTCTAACCTCATTAAAAATGGAAAAAATATACAAAAAAATTTTGTTTATTTCAATTTTTTTGTTCATATTTGATATCAGCAAATTAATTCAATTATCACTTTGTATTAGAAAATTTTTATTTTTTTACACCAAAAAAATGTACTGACTCAAACATTATGATGAAAATTTTAAATGAATTTGGCCCCAAGACTTTTTTTAAAAATATTTACAAAATCTTCATTTTAAAATGTATTTCTACTAAAAAATTACCCATTTGTGTCTCTAAGAAAAAGATAAATCATTTTGAAATTGATTTCTTGTTTCTATTCAAAGTTTTCCTTTTTCATTGTTCTTCAAAATAAAAAAAATTTTTTTTCTTTAAATTTTTTAAATAATGTTTGAACAGCTTGAAAATGGAAGTCAATTTAAAGAAAAGATAAAATGTCCTCTTATTGACTTTTGACAATTAGGATAACTTTATTGGCTATACATTTATTATTTTTTTTAATTATGTTTATTATGGAAATTAAAAAAAAACAAATCAGTTAGTCCATTATTTTAATCCCAAATAATTTGAGCATCAGGTTCTATTTAGATAATTTGAATAATTGTTATCTGAATTAATTTTTTAAACCATTTAAAAAAGTGCAGTTAAGTAACATTCATGTTGTTCATTGTATTTCTTCTCAATTTTATCTTATTTAATTACATGAAAGTTCAAATAAAATTTTTGGTACAAAACTGACAAAATGCTGTTGGCAGATATTTGATCTTGTGTAATAATATGAAACCCCATCAGTTATAGTCTTTGCAACAGTTCAAATTAAAATTTTTAGGGACCAGTTCCTACATTTTTTGTCTAAATGATGTTTAATAAGAAAACTACTAATTTTATTTTTAACTAATGGATTATGGAATTCAAATATTTTCAAAAGAATTGTTTATGTAAAAAATAAAAAAGAAGAAAAAAATTTGATTAATTGTAAATTTAAAAATTAAAAATATGAACAAAATTAGAAGTTCCATTTTTGACTAGAAAAACAGAAAAAAATGATTCAGATTTAAATTTCTCATAAACAGCTGAAATTGGATTAAAAAATAGAATTGTATTTATAGATAAATTTTAAATTTTAAACTTAAATGGAACTACTACTTTTTTTGTTTTGAAAATGGATTTCAGGCAATTAGTTGAAATTTAAAAAATAACTTGAAAAAATTCTTCAATATTTTTAAAAATTTTGTAATATTTTTTATTTTTTAATTGACTTGACAAATTTTGCATTTGTATCTTATTTTACAAAAAGCATATCCATTTGACCATTCAAACTGTAATTTTCATTTAATAAAACAATTAAGAATTTAATATATTTTTGTTCCATCTTATCAATGTTTGGACGACTGATTTCAGAATTTAAAATGTTTGTAAAATGTTTTTTTTCCAAATGTTAATAAAGATGTGCGTTATGCCAATTATTTGTCAATAAAATAATCATAATCATGAATGAAAAATCTACCTGGATGTCTTATTATATAATCTACATTTTTCAAAGTTGCATTCTTTTAAATGAAATTATCATTGTTTTGCATATTGACATGATAAATAATATTCTGAATTGAATTGACAAAATAGAATGTATTTAATGATCAGACATTATGATAAATTACTTTCCTCAATTGGAAAGTAGTATAAATTTTATCAAAATAAGAAAAATAAATGGTATCAAGTTTGGAATTAAATTAAAAAATTAAAATTAAATATATAATTTATGCAGAAAAGTCCTTCCATCCATGATAATATTTTGGATATATATTTATCATAAAAAATAACTGTTTAAAATATACTATTTGCCATTTTTAAACAGAATTTATATTGGAAAGATTCAATGTAAAAAAAATCAAACATTAAAATAAATTGATCAAAATCAAACCTTTTAAACATTTAATCTTAATTTTAACAAAGTTAAAAAAATAAAAATATAACTAAAGAAATCTATACATATATTTAAATTTTTCCAGTAAATTTTATATTAATTAAGTACACATGAAGCAGATTTCAAATATTTAAATATGAACTTTTGTAAATTATTATCATCTCTAGCACAAGACACAGGGTGCGATGGGTAAATTTTGCCATTTTATATTTTTTAATTTTGTTACATGCACATTTTTTTTTTGTCGACTGCACAGTATAGTAGGGTCAGTTGGGCACCATCTGTGAGAAAAAAAACACCATGACACAATTCACTTCATCAGAAATTTGGAAATGGCATGCTGTACTGCTTGGCATTTGTGCTGGAAGCTCCAATACAAACATTTCAGAGTGTTTTGGGTGTCAATCTGAGGACAGTGCAGAGGATTCAGAAAAAGAGTTGGATGAGTCTAATGGTGATTACAAAGGTATGGCATTGCTGATCACTAGTGATGGCAACTGATAAGAAAAGAACTCCATTCATTTTTGGTGAGGGCCTCAGACTCAACATGGAGGCCTACATCAAGTGCCTTGAGGAGGTAGTGCTGCCCTGGGTCAAGAGGGTGGCTGCTGGAAGACCCTATGTCTGGCAACAGGACTCTGCACCATGCCACACAAACAGGAGAACCCAGTCATGGCTGTCAGACAATTTCTGTAACCACATCACCCCTTACATCTGGCCACCTAACTCCCCAGACTGCAACCCCCTTGATTATTATATGTGGGGTGCAGTTGAGCAAGAGACCAACAAAACTCCTTGTAACACCAAAGATGAACTGAAGGCAAGAATTATGGCAGCATTCACCAACTTAAACAAGGAGACCGTCCAGAAGAGTTGCAGGAGATTCCAAAGTCGTCTGGAGGCTGTGGTTGAAGCCAATGGCAATTTTATTGAATAAATTTACTCTTTAGTATTTCAAGATATTTTTGTGTAAATTTTGGTAAATATATCTGTTAAAATGAGATGTCAGTGTTATTTTTTTTTTTTGCATAATTTAGATGACAATTTATCCATCGCACAATATATATATATATATATATATATATATATATATATATATATATATAAATATTAATAATTAAAAATAACAAAAATATTTTTGGAATTCATTTATCAAAATTTTTTTAACAATTTTACCTTTTTTTTAAAAAATTATTATTTAAATATACTTAAAATATTTCCCTTTATATTGATATAAAAAAAATAAATTTTCATAGCTAATTTGTTGTTCATTCAATTTTTGATTTTTTTGTTTTTTGTATGATTGTTTTAATTTAAATCTTATTAATTTCATATGCTTTTTATTCTATATATATATATATAAATAAATAAAAATATTGAAAAATATAGTTGAAAATTTTTCTTCCCATTTAATTTTTATATGAAAAATGTTGAAAAAAAAAAATTTCAATCATTTTTTTTAAAATGTCCATTTTTTAAATTTTTTTTTTTTATAAAAGATTAATTCATTTTATTAATTTTTATTTTGTTTGGTAAATGTGTAAAAAATATAAAATCAAAAATAAAATAACTAAAAAAAATCTGATTTTTTAAAAATTATTTAAAAAAAAATTTCAAAAATAAAAATTCTACTTCTTTTTTTAAAATATAAAAGATTAATTGGATAAAAAAGTAAAACATTTAAAATTTATTTTCAAAGGAAAAAAAATATTTACTAACTAATTTTTTAAATTAAAAAAATATTTTAAATTAATATTTTTTTATTATTTTGTTTTTAAATTTTTTTAGAAAGAAAAATCCAGATATATTTAATTATAGATTTATTATTTTCAAATTTATTGAAAATAAAAAAAGCAAAACTTAAATTCTGAAAATTTATTTTCATTTTTTTATATTAAAAATATTTAATATTTATATTATCAAATGTGTTGATTGATTTAGATTTGATATGGGAAAATTTAAGAAATACTTTTGAATAATTAGTGCATTTTTATGATAATTTTCTAATCCCTTTCACTTTGAACAAAATTTCCATGATTATTTGCATTTGTATTTATTTTTTTTTCATACAAAATATTATTTACTTTTCTAAAAATGGCTATTCTTGAAAATAATAGAAGAATTTTATTTATCCTCTTAAAATTATAAATTTTTATTTTTGTTAAACTTTTTTTCATGATATTTTTTTATTGGTAAAAATTTTTTAATTTTTTTTTCTAAATTAATTTTCATTTTTTTTTTAAAATTTTTTCAAATTCAAATTTAAATTTTATTATATATTGATAATATATTTTAATTATAATTTTTTAATTCAAATAAATAGATTTTAGCAGTTAATTTTGAATAATTTCAAAGATAATTGTAAAATTTTTTTTTTTAATTTTTTTTCTTTATTTAAAAATATTTTTTTTCAGAAATAATTGTTATTTATCCAAAATTAAAAATAAAATGGATTAATTTATTTTTTTTTTAAATTTTTAAAATAAATTTATTTATATCCAATTTTATTCCATTCATATTTAAAATTTATATATTGACATATTTTGAAATGAAATATTAATAAAATAAACAGCATAAATGGTTATTTGATAAATTTTTAAATGTTTAAAATAAAATTAAAAAAATTTTTTTATTTATTTAATTAATTTGTTTTTTTTTTTTTAAAAATTGAAATAAAATCAAAAAATGACAATATTAAAGAGAATAAATCCTTCTTATTTATATAATTGGCTTTCGAAAATTTTAAATTTTTGTATTGACAGAAATAATTTTTTTAAAAAAAATTTGAGGTAACAAATTTTTGGATATTTTTTTGAAAATGTTAAAGACAAAATATTTTAAAAAAAAAATTTAAATTTCAATAATATTGTCTTTTAACAAAAAACTATCCTATTTTAAATGAATTTTTTTTAATGGAAATTTAAATGGAAAAATTTTTTGAATGTTTAATTCATTTTAAAATGAAAATTAAAAAAAAGACAACAGTTTTACAGAAAAATTTAAAAGATAGTTTTGAAAAGTGTTCATTTTTTTGAAATTTGTGAAATTTTTCTAAGAAATGGGTTTAAATATAATTATAAATGATTGTTTAAAAAAAAATATTTTTTTATTTTCATGTAGAAACACTTTCATTTTTTAAAAAATAATTAATGACTAAAATTCATTTTTTCTTACTTTTTTTTTAATTTAAAAAAAAAATTTCATATTTAAAATTTCTAAAAAAATTCATAAATAATTTAACCTTTTCCAACAAAAAAAACTATAATCCAATTTTTAAACAAATATTTTTTGTTTACTATTTTTTTTTGTTCATGAAAGTTAAAAGATTAAAAATTTTTTAGAAAAATTTAATTTAATAGTTGTTATTTTTCAAATTAAATTTAATTCAAAAAAAAAAATTATAATATAAAATTTCAAAATAATCATAATTTATGATGATTAAAATAAATTAAAAAAGTTCAATTTAATTTTTTTTTTATATAAAAATATTTATCTTTTCAAAAACATCAAAATATTCTAAATATATGTTTATATATCAATTAATTCAAAATATTTTCCATTTTTATATTGAAAATAATTTTTTTATTAAAGATTTTTTGGAAAAAAACCTTCACAAATTAATTTAAAGCAATTCAATCCAATTTTTTATTTTTATGAATTATTTGATAATTCTTTTAAAAAAGACTTAATTTTTTAAAACAATTTTAATTGGTTTTAATTGTTAAATGAACTTTGATTCCTTTCTTTTTTTATTTATCATTTATTTTGAAAAATGTTGTTGTTTAATGAAAAAAATTTGAAAAACTAAAATGGGGAAGAAAACATATTCAAATTATATTTTTTTTTGAAAAGATGAAATATAAATCTAAATTTTTCAAAATTCCATTTGAATATATTTTAAAAAATATCTTTTTTTCTATTTTAATTTAAATTTTATTCCTTTTTTTCTTGCATTATTTTAAACCACAATTTTAAAATTTATTTATTTATTCAAAATTTGTATGATTTGGATATTGCCAAAAATTTTAAAAAAAATCATTTAAAAGAAAACAATTATAAAATTAATTTTGTGTATATTAAAATATAAATTTTTGATAAGACATATATTAAATCATTGTTAAAGTAAAGTGTAAAATAAATAAGATTTTTATTTTTAATTATTCAAATTTTTTCTTTTATAATTTTTTTACATATTTATTTAACATATTAAAATATTTTAAGAATTCATATTTTAATTTTTTTTTCAACTTTTTCTCAACTTTATTTGGTATTAAATCTAATATTTATAAAAATATTTTTGTAAATTTTTAATTTTAATTAAATACTTGGTCAAAATTCAAATAATATTTTTTTTTATCTAAAATTGCTATTTTATTTTTCCAAAATAAAAATCAAAAAAAAATAAAATCTTAATAATTATTTCCATTTTTAATTTCAAAATTTTTTTTTTTTTTTTAACCAATTGTTAATTTTAAATTTTTGAAACGTTAAATTTTTAAAAATTTTTGAGAGATTTGGTTTTTATTTTATATTTCAATTTCACCAATTTTTTTTTTTCAAATTGAAAATGAAAAATTCAATTTTTAAAGTCAGGATTTATCATATTTTGATCTTTTTCTTGGATCAAATTTTTCCTGTTCATTAAAAAATTTTTTTTATTTTTAGTTTTTTTTTTGGAAGTTCATTCACAATTTTTTTCAAAACCAAATTTTTTTTTTTTTCTTTAACTTTATTTCTTTTTCATAATCTGATAAAATTTTTTTTTTTTTGTTTTTAAATTTGCAATTCCTGTTTTTGTTTTATTTTTTTTTTTTTAAAAAAATATTTAATTTTTTTTTAAAATATTATCAAATTTTTTAAATTTTTTTTTTTATCAAAAATCAAAAAAAAAATTCATTTTATTTTACATTGTGCTTTTTTTATTTAAAATTTAAATTTTGTTTTTCATTTTTTTTTTTTTTTTCCTTTAAAACTTTTTTTCAAAAATATTTTGATTTTTATTTTTCTTTTAAAATGTTGTAATGATAATAAAAAAATTAATCCTAATATAAAAAATATTTTATTGATTTTAATGTTCAAAAAATTTTTTATTTCCTGGTTTTGGAATAAAATTTGTAATTTTTGAAATTTTTCAAATTTTAAAAAAAAAAAAATTAAAAACTAAATTTATTTATTTGTAATTTAAATCTATTTTTGAAATTTTTGTTTTCCTGTTTTTTGTCTGTCTGTTTTTGATGTTAAATTTCAACATTACAATTAAAATAATTGAATTTTAATAATGTAAAAATCTGAATTGTTTAAATTAGGTCCTTTCTCCTCAAAAATTATTTTTTTTTTTTTTTTTTTTCAATAAAATTCATACATATTTTGCTTAAGATTTAAAAAAAAGATAATTGAATGATTCAATATTTCATAGGCCTTATTTTTTCTTAAATGTATTTATTATTCAATTATAAATTTTTATATTTGTTTTTTAATTTTTTTTTTTTAAGATTTGAAAAAGGATTTTTAATTTTGTTTATATTTAAAACAGTTTTTTTTTTTTTTTAATCTAGGTTAGATATAAAATTTTGATAGAAGTCCTTTAAACTATGAATTTGCTGAACATATATAAAATTAATATATATATAAAAAATAATTAATCATAATAATATAAATGAAATTAAAGATAAAAAATGTCAAATGATAATAATAATAATAATATAAAATATCAAAAGGAAAAAGCTAATTGTCTATCAATTAAGTCACCTTTGTATTTTATAATAGTAATAATAATATAATTTTTTAAATAATATAATCATAATATAATAATAGATAATAATATAATATTAATATAAAATAAATAAATAATAGTAATAATAATATAAAAGTAATAGTAATATTAATAATAATAATAATAATAGTAATATTAATATAAGATAGTAATAATAATAGTAATATTAATATAAGATAATAATAATAATAATATTAATAAAAGAGTAATATTAATAGTAATATAATAAATAATAAACATAAACATATAATCTGAGTAATAATAATAATATTAATATAAGAATAATATTAATAGTAATAATAATATTAATATAAGTTCTAATATATATTAATATAAGAATAATAATAATAAAGAGTAATATTAATATAATAATAATATAAGAATAATAATAAAAATATAAGAATAATATTAATATATAATAATAATATATAATATTAATATAATATAATAATAATAATAAGAATATTAATAATAATAATAATAATATAATAATAGTAATAATAGTAATATTAATATAAGTTTAATAATAATATAAGTGATAATATAATAGTAATACTATTATAAGAGTAATAATAATATAATAGTTATAATAATAGGAATAATAGTAATATAATAATAGTAAATTATGAACAGAAGCAACTCTGTTCATAATTTGGTTGGTGATCTTCCAGAATTTGCAAGATCCAATTTTCCTGGACAGATCACTCATAACTACACTTTGCATTTTCTAGGACTCTCTTACAGTGATTGTGGGCAGTTCTGAAGTAAGGGCCCAGAATAGACCATTCTTTGCAATAGATTATGAAGTATTGGTTCCGTTTAGCTATGGCTGCAGTGCATTCAGGGGTGATTGAGGGCTGACTGTTCGTTTTTTTGGCTGGAATTTTTTCATGGGTTTAAAACATTCCATACCAGAAAATATCCATTCAGAGATTAGGGCAGCATTTTTGGAGGTTGGGAGAGGAGCTTCCATCATGAAAGACAGAAAGCTGTCCCAGTTTTGCCTCCACATAGAATGTGCCATAGAACAGTTTTTTCTATGTAAATCAGGGGATGTCATTGTCTTGGAATCAATCTGGACACTGACTAGGGAATAATCTGACATGGCAATGAGGGCTAAAACTTTTGCTGGTCATTTGTCAGGGCAGGGGATGTTAGGAAAAGGTTGAAGAGGTTCGCCTCATGTCCATTGCATCTGGGACTTGGGTGGATTCTTCAATGATTTGGGTTAATTCATATGTGATGGAGAAGTCTCTTCAATATCTGCCTTCCACATCAGTATTTGTTGGAGTGAACTAACCACTCTTTCTGGTAAACACTGAAGTCCCAACATATGTGAAAGTTGGCTGAGGGAAATTTGGTGAGGATATTGTCAATCCTCTCTGATATTTGATCAAAGATTACCAATCCTTCATCCTGAGGAGGATAGAGGTCAGACAATTGTGATACTATGGATAATTTGGAAGCACATATATAGGAGATAAGGGTCCTCGTTTTTTTGTCTCCCTGCCACAGGGAAGCCCATCCTTAATGTAGGCACCGAGCACATGATTGTAGCGATTTAGGTGGTCCTATTTTGTTATAATGGGTGAGTAGCCCAGGATTTTGAGCTCCTGCAATGAGATTGAGGCATTGATACCCATTTCAGACAGGAACAGAAGGTCAGGTTTAGACTGAAGAAGATGAAGTTTCACTTCCTGAAAGTTGGAATGTAGACCTCCTTAAATAGGTGTAAGAGATGGTATAACTGGGTTTTTTTTTTTTTTTTAGATTGGGTTTGCTAGTTTTGTTTGTTGACAATTTGATTGCTTTCATGTTTGTTTTGGTTGGTTTGGTGGATAACTAGTAGGTAATGAGACACCTATTGGAGATGCACACATAAATAACCTGCACTAATTCGCCTGTAGAACTGCTGTAACACTACCCATCATTATGGGATGGAGAGACCCCATCGCTGACTACTAGACAGTCCAGAAACCATTCACAAAATGGCAGTACAATAGCTCCGATATTATAGACCTGCTGATAGGATAACTTCTTTCGAAGTTACTCGAAAGTTCGGATCCCTGACACTCAGGCAAATAACACCAAAACACGGAAAACGCTACATCCAGAACCCTTAGCGAGGAGACAAATAACCCAGGAAGATTCAGGCACGATACTCTGAATGTACGTGTCTTATCCACCTAGAGGTCAGGGCAACATAACTCCTTCTTGGCTCAGAAATATCGTACCGTCTAGAGACCTAGAGTACCAAGGTAAGCTTGCTCATATACATGTAGAGTTCAAGACCCAATGGCAGAATCAGAGGGACAAAGTTTGCTCAGGAGTGCAATTGCATCCCCTATCTCCATTTGAGTTAATGAATATGCTTCTGAAACTGAGGGCATACAGAGACAGAGGGAAGTTACTTACATTGGTGTATGAGATGATATAACTGGGGTCTGCTTTTTTTGAGGTTGGGTTGGCTAGTTTTGCTCATTTACTATTTGATTGGTTTCATGTTTGTTTTGGTTGGGTTGGTGGATGGCAGTGAAACAGATACCCATTGGAGATGCACACATAAATAACCTGGGTTGACTCACCCAGAGATAGTACCATAACAGTACCCATCATCAAGCTATCAAGGACCCTCACAAGAGACTACTGCAGAGTCCAGAAACCATTCACAAAATGGCAGTACAATAGACTCGATATTATACACCTGCTGATAGGATAGCCTTTTCTTCAAACTTAGTCAGGAATCAGAACCTTTGAGTATTATGTGAATAATGCCAAAACCCCAAAACATTTACCTTAATGAGAGGGCAAATAACCCAGGAAAAATTCAGTTGCGATACTCCAAGTGTATGTAGCCCGGGATTGTGAACTTCTGCGATGGGATTGAGGCATTGATAGCCATTTCAGACAGGAACAGGCAATCAAGTTTTAGACCGAGGAAGATGAAGTTTCACTTCCTGAAAGTTGGAATGTATACCTCCTTAAATTGATGTAAGAGATGGTATAACTGGTGTCTACTTGTTTTTTTTTTCTTTTTTTTTTTTTAAGGTTGGGTTTGCTAGTTTTATTTGTTTTCAATTTGATTGCTTTCATGTTTGTTTTGGTTGGTTTGGTGGATAACTAGTAGGTAGTGAGACACCTATTGGAGATGCACACATAAATAACCTGCACTTATTCACCCATAGAACTGCTGTAACACTACCCATCATTATGGTATGGAGAGACCCCATCGCTGACTACTACACAGTCCAGAAACCATTCACAAAATGGCAGTACAATAGACTTGATATTATACACCTGCTGATAGGATAGCCTTCTTCAAACTTACTCAAAGGTTCTGATTCCTGACTTTCATGTGAATAATGCCAAAACCAAAAAAACATTTACCTTAATGAGGAAGCAAATAAACTAGGAAAGATTCAGGCGCGATACTCTGTGTGTGTGTGTCTCACCTGCCCAAAGGTCAGGACATCAGAACTCCTCCTTGGGCCAGAAACATTGTACCATACAGAAACTTTGGGTACCAAGGCAAACTCACTCATATACATGAGGACTAAAAGGACCCATTGTAAGAAAAGGGGGTTGTGACAAAGGATGCCCAGGAGTGAATGTGCATTCCCTACCCACATTTGAGTCAGGAACATAGTCATTAGGCTGAGGGCATACATAGAGAAGATAATTATTCTGTTTGAGAGAGAAAGAGAGAGAAAATTAGAATGTAATTACTCCTGTCACAGACACAGAGTGGGAATTGACAGTTGTTCTGAGAATTCATTCAAATCGGCTGGAAAAGTGGACAGGGGAAAGGTTAAGGATGGGCATGATAGCTAAAGATTTAACTTTAGTTCCAGGATCCACTCTTTGGAAAGCGTCGATATAGGCTCACCAGTCAGTTTACTAAACCAGACCCACTGGAGACTACTGCACGGTCCATAAACCATTCACAAAGTGACAGTACAATAAACTTGGTATTATACACCTACTGATAGGATAGCATCCTTTGATGTTACTGGAAATCAGGTAGATAACCCCAAAACACAGAATACGTTTACATCCAACACCCTTAGTGAGGGGACAAATAACCCAGGAAATATTCAGGCACGATACTCTGAATGTATGTGTCTTATCCGCCTAGAGGTCAGGGCAACATAACTTCTTCTTGGCTCAGAAACATTGTACTGTCTAGAGCATTTACTTTTAAAAAAGTGCTTTCATGTTTCAATACTTTTGCTGTACTTCTTCAGGCAATGGTAAGTAACTGGTGTTTAAATGACTTTTAAGAAAATTTTAAAAAGTGTTCCCTCTTTTTTGAAAGTTAAAGTAGCAGTGGGGGAGCATCAGGTCAGAATTAAAAGTAGACTTGTGGGTATGTCTTGATTAACCAATTAAATGTCAGGTTTGTGCTAAATAGAAAAGTAAGCTCAGAGGGTGGAGGTGGGGAGGAGTTATTTTGCCATGATGAACTGGAACATACCATCATTGATAATTGCGGAAACTTATATTTTTTCCACCAGCTACCAAGAAATTAATCCGTGGATTTGAAAGGATCAAAACTAAAATAAATAGACATAATATGTCTAAATTATTTAACCAAACCTGTTTGAATATATCCATAAAATATATATATATATATATATATATATATATATATATATCTTAAAGTAATTTCTCTTTTTATCATTTTATGACTGTTACAGTTTATTCCTGAAAGAACAATATATAAACACAGGTGGGTGGGAGCTTTAAAAAAAGCTACCTTACCAGGTAAGAATTTTTTTCTTTACTCCAGTGTATAAAAAAAAAAAATTTACATTATTGTGAGTGTGTTCACTGTCAAATTATATATATATATATATATATATATATATATAAAAATAAAATGGACAAAGTCCGACAATTATTTTAAGACATTTTTTATGTTTCTTTTATAGATACAAATATTTAAGTAAATGCTCTGTTTTATAATAAACAGTATTAACAACATTTACCAGCCTGAATGTCTGAGAAATTTTCATAGAAAATATGCGTCCTCCGAAAGGAATCGAACCTGTATCCTATACGGAACTGTCATATAGCATGACATGCTTTTACCGATTGAACCACAGAGGTGCGTTTTGGTTAGCAAGTTCGATTTTACTGTTTTTAAACCACAATTCTCCATGATTTTTTCTCGTACATTCATATCTGATCAAAAAGCATCAAATATAAACAAATGGTGTCACATTATTATGAAATGGACAAAGTCCAAAATTATTTAAGACATTTTTATGTTTATATGTTCTTTTTTATAGATACAAATATTTAAGTAAATGCTCTGTTTATAATAAACAGTTTTAAATAAATTTACTGGCCTGAATGTCTGAGAAATTTTAAATAGAGTGTGACGGTTACACACCTGGCCCAGGGTCGGATCCTTTGGTTACGGCGCGCCAACGGTGACGCCGCTCCTCCTGGTCGCTCCTCCTGGGTCCAAGCGTGCCGCCCAACCCCTTGGTCAGATGATCACCAGCCTCGCCTTTTCCATCACTCGGGCCAATACCTGGTCACTAAAGCAACTACCGATCTCCGGGTCTGTCACCCACGCTGTGTTTAGATCTTTAGACAGACACTACCAGCAGGATTGGGCCCGATACAAGTTGAGTCCGACGGGGTGGCAAAAACACAAATAAAAGAGAAAATAAACTCACGAGACAAAAAGATTGATGAAAAAAAATCTTAACAACCCTTTATATCTTAATGTCCGCTACATAAAAACAAAATTGTTCTCATTTCCCGACCCGCTCTGTGGACTATGGCAATTGCTTCTATCACACAACCTAAAGATTTCAGAATTGCCTACTTTTAGAATTGTGTATGTCGGAGTGTGGTTGGTTCGACACTGGGGCTAATTTCTAATCGATCATTCGCAGTTGATTCTTCTCCGACTTGAGTTGTATTTCTTCTTCTTCGTCGATTTAGGCTGGAAGTTCTCTTGTCTTCGACTTGGTTGTATTTCTTCTTCTTCGTCGACTCAGGCTGGAAGTTCTCTTGTCTTCGACTCTTCGACTTGCTCCGTTTTCTGGAAGGATTTTGTTGCCGTTTAACATCAGTTTCCGAGGTGATCTCTTCGTCGTCTTTACGAACTGTTCTCTTTCTTGTTTTAATTTTTCTTCGTCCGAAAATTCTCTCTTCCCGTCCGCTGAACTCTGTTCATTGACTGAAGGACAACTCTTGGTGTAATAAAGGGCGTTGAAATCCAGCTTCACATCTGCCAAGCTTTCCAGCTCTTCGACTTTATTTGGGTCCTGTTTCTTGTCTGAAATTTCTGTGGGTCTGGGTTTTCGACGATAATTCCAATGTTGCATTAATTTTGGACCCATTATCGCCATTGTTTTCAATATAATTCCTCATAGTGCTTTTTGTGGGGACGGATATCCATCTCTCTCGGTCTCAATTATGTCAGGTGACCGCTTTCGACTAATGAGATTCTGATCGAGCATTTCTTTCTTTTCTTTTCAAAGCCACGTGACCGTTTTTATATCTAATGGGACTGGTTGAGCATTTCTTTCTTCTTTTCTGCAGCCACGTTTGGGGTTCAGCTCATGAGATCCTGATTAGGCGTTTCCTGCAATCAATCGGGACGGGCTTATATCGTTTTGTTCTAAAAACAAAATCCAATTTTTTTCTTTTTTTTTTCGCGTACGAAAAATGACCATCTTGGCCTTCTCTCACCTGGACCCTGTCAAACAGCCCGCCGCTTAATTAGACTTGACTTCAGAAAAGGATCTTTTCCGCCTTCTTGGCGCCCTCTGAGAGCCAAAAGCAATTGTCCTCTTTTTTACCTCTTTGTTTTTTGATAGTCAAAAATTCTTAATTATCTACATTGAAAATGTCTCCACTTTATTATCGTGGGGGTCCAATTTTAACAGGTCAGGATCTGTATATAGTTCCACCGGTCACTCCCCTCAACCCAAAAAACACTTTTTCTCTGATTAAGATTTCGTTTTCATTGTTCCCAAAATTTCCCTTTATCCAAATTGATAAGGTGTCTTTCACGCAAAAAGTAGGCTAGATGCTTTGACTGATATCTGGTTTCATCAAGCGGCCCGTTTTGATATCATGTCTTTTCCCTTCTTTCTTTTTATTATTTCTAATTTATTCTTCCAATTGTCTTTAAAAATTCGGTCAACATGCTAGCTAAGATATCTTTTGGACTCTGTTTTTGTTAATGACCGTTTTTTTTGTTTTTTAAGTTTCTCTTTGGATTCCTTCTTCTTCCTTAGATCGTCCAAGTACAATCTTAGTGAATTATTTTCAACTCAATTATTTTCCGTTTTAAAAAAAATCAACAACCTGTTTAGTAAACCGAGTAAGAAAAATTAAATCATATTTCTATGAATATTTCTAATAATGCAAGGTGCCACAATTCCTTTGAATGATGAAAACATTTGTCATTTACCCTAAATGACACGTCTAAACCCAAACTATCATTTAATATGCACCATGCATTTGTCTCATGCAAATATTTTCTACTTTCTTTTAACATGCAAGGGTAATGTTCTTTTCATTTTCTTTTTGTTCTACATGCAAAAATGTTCTTTTCATTTTTCTTTTTGTTCTACATGCAATGAAATGTTCTTTTTCATTTTCTTCTGTTTTACATGCAATGAAATGTTCTTTCATTTTTTTCTGTTTTACATGCAATGAAATGTTCTTTTCATTTTCTTCTGTTCTACCATTTCGAAATGTTCTTTCATTTTCTTCTGTTCTACATGCAATGAAATGTTCTTTTCATTTTCTTTGTTCTACATGCAATGAAATGTTCTTTTCATTTTTTTTCTGTTCAAATGCAATGAAATGTTCTTTTCATTTTCTTTTTTTTACATGCAAGGTAATGTGTGTGTTTTGTAGGTTTTGATGTGTTCACTAAAGTCTGTTCTTCTTGGTCAATTTTTCCTCTCTGCCGTGGGAGGTTTTCCAATTAATCTGGTGGTCTCCACGCCAGCCTCCTCCATTGGTCTTTCAGCAATTTCTTCGCCAGTCCTGTCTTCTAAGGAACACTGCTGGCATCTCCCTTTCGAGTTGTTGCATGCTCACTAGACTGTCGCTCGAAATCTTCTCTTACAAAGAATCTTCCATATTATTACACCCCGATGGCTATAACTAGAATGCTATCAAATTACTATTGTAACCAAGACGATCGCGATCTGCTCAATAACGTTTTCCCAGAGTGACACCCTTTAATCCTCCAAATTCTTTATTTTTAAATTTTCCTTAAAGTGATCCATATCGATCTTTTATATTATTTCATTATATATATCTTATTTAAGGTGACATTAGAGAATCTCTTCACTATCGGCATCCATAATTCTAAAACGCTGTATAAAAAAGAACCAAAAATCTCTAATATGTGAATCTTTTTTTTCATACCTTTTCCATCTGGTAAAAGGGGGAAAGGAGATTTTCATCCCATAATCACTAACATCCCATGGTAAAAATGACCAGGGATAAAATGGCCTTATTCTAATGTCCTTTTGGACATCCCCCACATACCCTTTGACAGGCTGATATGTTTCTGTGTGGCTACTGCCACATAAACTTCCTTACAAACACTGATACGCAAAATGGTAATGCCGTAGAGTGTTAAGTACACATAAACTTGGCAGATTCTTTTTTGATTCCTTCCCCCTTCCCTTCAAACAATTCTAATATGCACATTAAAGCATTAGCCAGTTTTATAGATGAATATCAGAAAACGAGGTTTAAAGTCCCCAGGGTATCATCTTTACACCTTCTAAAAGAAATCAACTGATATTAAACATAAATTTCGTTCTCAAAAGGAAATAGAAAAACTATGTAGTCTGATTTTTCACCTTTGTAAACTGCTATCATTCCTGAAAGATAATGAAATTCTCTTGTTGTTATTTTCAAATCACTTATGTTTTAAAAATCAACCAATTGAAACATTTTTTTCTCTTAGTAACTCTTTCACTAAACAACCTCTAAGACAGAAATTAATTAGTCAGGTTTGCGTGGCGATTTTCACTCTAAAGGTCGAACATTTTCAAGACACCACTGGTGAACAATTTTCAAAATGCCAATGATTTCCGAACATTTTCAAAGGTGCAGCCCATAAACATTTTTCCAGCACATCTACCATAGTCAATAATAGGCAGAAAAATCTGAGCCAGTGTCAAAGTTATTAACTGACACTAAATGCTTCTATTCTGCACAGCCCTTTGTTCTACTGATTTTAAAATTTCCCCTCCCTGATCTCATCTTTCAAGGTGATTCCTGCTCAACCTCCATTTCCTTCTGTGTTTAACCCCAGCCAGGAGGTTTTGTCCCCTCTTCAAAATCTATTTTCTTTTCTGTTTAGAGTCTTTTAAATAATGTCCTCAATATTTCTCATAAACTATGTCTCTAAACTTCACCCTGTTCCTTAAAAACTTCCCTAAGCATGGGAAAGGGGTATTTGATACCTTTTTCCCCACTCAATATTCTCTTTCGTTCAGGGTGCTTCTTTTTAGAGCCTTCAACTGCTTGATTGGACCTCTTCGTTTTTCTTAATTTTTTCGACATGGGGGTGTGATGGCGAAACTCAAAAAAAGTTTCTGCACATGATTTTATTTTCGAATGAACATACAGATCAATTCCCCGCTGAGGGTTCTAACTGAGGTCAATAGGAATGCTTCGTTTATTGGTATATCGACCTATCTCCTCATTATTCTTGAGTCTTCTCCGTAAATATTACTTCCGTTCAAAAAGAGTTACCTTCCTTTTCCTTGTCTTTAGGCCTCAGGTATAATTTCCAAGTTAACCATTTCAGCCTTCTTCAGATCCTTGGCATTCCCTCCATTTTCTTTTTGCCAATTTGCCCTAAATCATGCTTATACTGGGCCCGTCTTTTTACCCTATCAGATGAGTAAGACCCCATCTCTGGTCCAGTTTTCCTTCCCTCTTTGGATTTTTCATAGTAGACAAAGAGCTCCAACCTCTATCAATTTGACCACAGTTTCAACAGCATTCACCCTCTCATTTTGTTTCTTCTGGCCCCTTTATTCTTCTTCTGGCCTGTAATTCATCTTATGTTGCTGTTCCAGCAATAGTTGATGATGATCTTCTCCCATAAACCTTCTTCAAGCTTCATATGTTATCATATACCCAACTTAGCTCTGATATCAATAACAAAAATAAGGAGAAAATCTGAGGTTCCTGATTAATGGACCTCACGGCCAGGAAGAGCCTCGTTTTTTCAAGTCCCACTTTCAATGAATTGTTGACCAATTGGCCAATAATTATCCCAGGTTCTATGAACAACAATTCATTTAGCATTTCCAGGGGTGAAAAAATGGATGTTTTTATGTGCTGTAGATTCAAACCTGTCAAAAAGGGCATGATGTGTTCAGAATTCTCCTGGTGAGGATTATGGATACATACAAACAGGAGGGGCACCATACCTTTGGAAGATTTCAGTTATTATCAACCCGATCTAGTTCTGGCCCTTGTCTATGTATGCAAATGTCAGGAGAATTTGTTGTTCGACAAAACCTCTATATAGTTGTTTCCTTTGGGCAGTTTTGCCCATATGGTCCTGATACATCCATTTAAACTCATTCAAATTTAGAACGTTTGTTTCCTCCAAGGGGATGGCTATTTCCTAGGTGTCTGCTCTATTGAACATTTCACACTACAATATTTTATACAATTTATTGAACTTCTCCGTTTGGAGTTTGGGCCAAAAGTACCATCCTTAGATCACATGTTGTGGTAATTCCCTATGTTTATTCCTTCGTTCAGGCACTGTTCCAATATCTCTGACCAATTAAACTTTTTGGGCACAATGTCCCTTCTTTAGACTTTTCATCCTTCCTGAGAGATAATACAGCCTTTCCTCTTTAACCCATAACTGGGGGTCTCTCCCATAGATACCTTCTCTCAGAGAGTATTTTTCACTGTCTGCAGCAGCCTTTTTCAGAATCCTTCTGTTTGCTCTACTAGCTTCCTTCGTTCTTCCCCCAATCTCAAGAAATTCAGAGTTCGTATCCATTCATCAATATATCCTCCCTCATGTTACCTTTTGTTTAGTCTTTTTGGTAAAAAGCAAGATCATAATTTTTAAAACTAACTCGGCTGCCTCCACTACTGACATGCACAGGGTTACCTCTCTATCTTCAGGCTCTTTACCTTCACAGGGACCAACTGCAGAGGTCCTCTCCGTACCTTTTTTTTCTGACATTAAAACACCCTTTCGTACATGTAAAATAATAGGGAGGATATCTTTACATCTTCCCCACCACTATTGTTATTCCTTCCTTGGTACATCCCAATGGCGTTCTATCTCACCACCAACACAGTAGGATTAAACCCGATCCTGGCCTTTGGTCTGGAGCCAATCTTCTCCCAAGATTGCCAAATACACAGGTCGAATCGAAAATTTTGGATGCTTTTTCACCCTCCAAATTCACAAGGAGCCTCACCATCCCTTTTATCTCCAGGGGGGCCCCATCTGCTCGATGAGGATCTCTAAACTCCGCTTCCCAAAAGTGGCTTCCGTTTCACCCGCCTGTATGTCTAAAAATAAATCAATAACACAGATGCTTAAATTCCAGAGATAAGCCCCTCATCTCTCTTCCACCTATCTCTGCTCTTTTTGAAGATTCCCAGATTTATGTTATTAGAGAAATGATTTTCTTCTTTAATATTTAATTTCTTGATTTTTCCTGAACCCAATATATTTAATTTAAATAAAATCACCTTCATTTTTTATGAGGTGGAGTTGGGACCCTGCATATCTGATGAAACCTCCTCCCGGTTGAGTTCAAATTTTTGGAAAACAGTTTTTTTCAGGTGTCCTAATTCTCCTGGAAAAATAGCACCTTCCCCCATGACAGCCTGATAAAGTGGCCCGGGCCGACCACATGTCCAACACCAGGGTTTTCCTTTTTAACTGGGTTGGCTTTGATGTTCATCCCTGGGACTGGTCCTCTATTCAAGCGGTTCGCCCACCCACTGGTCCAGTTTTTTATTTCTCTTTTTCAACTGGGCCATTCCTAACATTTGGGGAACTCCTATGATGGTGCTGGCCGTTCTCTTTGGAATTACTTTTTATATATTGGATCATTTATCAGGGGGCACCTTCCTCAGCCCGCATGAGAAACTCTTGGCCGGTGTCCTTTCGCCACACCTAGTGCATCTGTCTGATGCGTTTGGGGAATTTATCGAAAGTTTTATTCAAGGTTTTCGAAACCGAGGTACCTCACTGAGACCGTGAGACCCGGCGAACTGTAAAAGGAGTTATTGAGTTCAGTCAAATATGCCAGGCTTTATTGGGGTCCTCTCCCATTGAAAAATCCATCCACCTTTTAGTTTAACCCTCTGATTTCACACTTTGTTTAAAATATTTAATTTCCAAAGACTTGGTATTTGCATTCCCAAAGATTTACTAACATTTTATCCCACCCCCTGGCTCTCCCTAGGCCAAAGCTCTGCATCTGAACAAAAGAAACACCGGGAATTCTTTCCACGCTAATGGCATTTAACACGCAGAGGTTGTTTTTTTACATTTTTTTTCCAAAGAGCCTGCATAACCGCAGGTATCCCTGACCACTTCGGGAATGCCAATGGCAATCCAGCTTTATGTTGGGCCCTAATTCTCCTAGGGGTTTCATCCATGCTGTGTTAGTTTTAAAAGGCCTCATGGCCTATGGCCAATACTACTCGTCGGCGAATATTTTGGTCAGTAGTAATTTGACAATTCCACAGCAAGCGGGTTGGTTCTCCAAGAATTTACTCAAAACTCAAGAAGCTTTTCCCTTTGTTTGTCGGATGCCAAATACAGGGTTTCATTGTCCAAGAGCTCAGATGGAAGGCCGAGTCTTCGAGGATTGCCAGGGAGTTTTTAAACTCCTTTCCCACTGCCATCAAATACTGGGACCCTTATGTCCACCCAACAAAAAACTTTATTCCACTGACAACCCCGCCCTACTTCCTTAAAATCTATTGTTTATTTCTGCAGATATCAAAAAAAAAAAATACAGTACTGACATGTCTTTGACAGAGAAAAGACAGTCTATACAGCAAATTCCAAGGTTCTAAACAAACAAAACTTTTCAGCAACAGAAACCATCGATCTGGTCTTTAATTTAAAGTTCTGTCCCCATTTTTCAGAACGGGAATTACTTCTCAGGGTTGAAATCCCTCAGTCACGGCACGGTTGTCTCAGGGTTGATCCGCTGGTCACGCCACCACCAGGGGTTCGATCCAGTTTCCGGTCACGGCACCAATAGTGTGACGTCGCACCTGGCCCAGGGTCGATCCTTTGGTTACGGGCGCTAACGGTGACGCGCCTCCTGGTCGCCCTCCTTGGTCCAGAACCCCTTGGTCAGATGACCCAGCCCGCCTTTCCGACTCGCTTCCAATACCTGGTCACTAAAGCAACTGTACCGATCTCCGGTCTGTTCACCCACACGCTGTGTTTAGATCTTAGACAGACGGGACCAGCAGGGATTGGGGCCGATACAAGTTGAGTCCGACGGGGTGGCAAAACACAAATAAAAGAAAAAATAAACTCACGAGACAAAAAAAATTGCTGATGAAAAAATGGGTAACAACCCTTTATATCTTAATGTCCGTTACATAAAAAAAAATTGTTCTCATTTCCCGACCCGCTTTGGGACTATGGCACCAAGCTTCTATCATACAACCTAAAGATTTCGAATTGCCTACTTTTTAGAATTTTGTATGTCGGAGTGTGGTTTGGTTCGACACTGGGGCTAATTTCTATCGATCATTCGCAGTTGATTCTTCTCTTCGACTTGAGTTGTATTTCTTCTTCTTCGTCTGGAAGTTCTTGTCTTCGACTTGGGCTGGAAGTTTTCCTGTCTTCAAGAGGTGGAAGATTTCTGGGTGATCTTCTCTAAGCTGTCGTCCGGGGCTGAACTCTCTGTCTTGTCTGCAGGTCCTGCAATCTCTTCTCAACTGCTTGCAATCCTTGTCAACTTCTCTTTTATCTGCTGATCAAGTTGTATTTCTTGTCTTAGGCTCTTGCCCGCAAAGGGCTTCTTGTTCGGCAATTCTCTGCGGCCGTCCGCGTTCTTCTTCTTATCTTCCCTGCCTGGGGTCCTGGAAGGTTTCTTGTCAGCCCGCAAAGGGGGAATCTGCCTCCTCAACCCGCGGTCTGCAACTGATTTTCTGTCGATTGGGGTCCTGCTTTTTATTGACGCCGCAACAAACTGGGGTGGGTCTGTCGGCGTCAGGGTTTTCTCGATAATTCCAAAAGTCGATTAATTCTGATTTCCCATTATCGCTATTGTTTTCACCCCTACTTCCTCATAGTGCCTTTGGTGGGGCGGCGCATATCCATCTCTCTTAGTCTCTCGTATGTCAGGTGACCGTTTTCAACCAATGAGATTCCTGATCCAGGTTCTTTCTTTTTCTTTCCGCATTCTTTCTCTTCTTTTCTGCCTTGATCTGGTTGCTTTCTTCCAATTGTTCCTGATCGTTTTCGTCTCTCCGATCCTGATTGGGCTTTTCCTGCAATCGCTTTGTTCTGGGGAATATTTAAAAAAAAACAAAATCCAATTTTTTCCTTTTTTTTTACACGCAAAAAAAAAAACAATCTTGGCCTTTTCTTTTGGGCTTGTCAAACAGCCCGCCGCTAATTAGATGTGACTTCAGGAAAAGGATTTTTTCGCCCTCTTGGCGCTTCCTGAGACAAAAAGCAATTGTCCCTTTTTACCTTTTTGTTTTCCTGATAGTCAAAAATCTTAATTATCTACATTGAAAATGTTCCACTTTATTATCGTGGGGGTTCTAATTTTAACAGGTCAGGATCTGTATATCGTTCCACCGGTCACTCCCCTCAACCCAAAAACACTTTTCTCTGATTAAAAATTTTTCATTTTCTTGTTCCCCAAAATTTCTTTATCCAAATTGATAAGGTGTCTTTCTCGCAAAAAAGTAGGCTAGATGCTTTGACCGACATCTGGTTTTCATCAATCGTGCCCGTTTTGATATCATGTCTTTTCCTTTCTTTCTTTTTTATTATTTCTAATTTATTCTTCCAATTGTCTTTAAAAATTCGGTCAACATGCTAGCTAAGATATCTTTTGACTAACCTGTGTTTTGTTAATGACCGCTTTTTTTACCTTCTTTTTCTTTTCTTTTTTTTTTTTTTTTTCTTCTTCTTTCCTTAGGATCGTCCAAGTACAATCTTAGTGAATTATTTTCAAAACTCAATTATTTTCCGTTTAAAAAAAATCAACAACCTGTTTAGTAAACCGAGTAAAAAAATTAAATCATATTTCTATGAATATTTCTAATAATGCAAGGTGCCACATTTGGTTCATTTTGTTTATATTCATTTCACCAACAAAAACTTTTCAGTAAATTTGTTAATGCTTGAATATTGTTAAAAAGTTAAAGCATTTGGATAAATATTTTTCTCAAAACTATAAAAAATGTATAAAATACAAAAATGTATTCATATATATAAAAAAGATCTTTTTAAAACTTTCAAATGATTTATTCATTTTATGGATTTTAAATCATTGGGCGATTTTAATTATCACGTTTGATATATTAATTTCAAGTCACTGAAGGTCAAACTGAAATTTTTTTAAATATGTTTACATTTTCCCCAATACATTAGATTTATCATCTATTATATGAAAATTAAAATGTCCGATGCTTAGAAAATAATATATTAATCGCCCTTGAATTTACATTAGATGAAAATGTCAAATATATTCCTTTGTCCTTGGGAGATTCATTTAAGATTGATAAAATATTTTTACAACATTAAATTTTAAAATATTTTTTACAATACACCATCATTTATCTTGTTTGTTCAAAATTTTTGCAATTCAACACACATGATGAACAGATGACAAATAGACAAAATAATAAAATATACAAATTTTAGTGGATAACACCCATTTTTATTTACAGGACTTATAATTAAAGAAAGAAATAATTTTTCTTTACTAATTTGTTGTCTGAGAAAAAAGAAGCAGCCAACATTGGATATGGTGTCAAAACTGTATCTGTCTATATTTTCTATTGCAAGTATTTATGTACACTATGTTTTTTTGTACGATGTTGATCCCATCTTTCACACATATTTATCCCTCAAACATTTTATTCAGCGGAAGTGACATTCTTGCCTTTCTTCAGGTGAAAAATGTTGAACTGAATTTTTTATTTTTGACTTTTTCTTTCTAAGATGAGAATGTTTTGTTTTTTGATTCTAATTTTTTCATTGCAATATATCTCCTGTTATTGAGATTTAGTTCATTGATCTAATTTTACTGCCTTGTTTGGGTATTCGGTTCTATTTCAGTGGTTTGGGTTCTGTAAATTTTGTTTTTTTATGTCTTTAACTTTGGCATGTGTCTTTCTGTTTTTCATACTAATATATTGAAATTTTTTTTATTTTTTTTTTTTTTGGGATTTAAAACTTTTAAAAAAATGGGCAATTCTGTAGTTTTTCCACATTTTTGTTTCTTTTTTACCTTGAAGTCAGTATTTCTATAAACACTTGACTTTATCCCTTTTGTAATGTGAAAACAATTCTTTATTTTGTAGAAAATGAAAAACTTTAAATTATAACAAAGAGAATTTTTTTTAAATAATTTGATTATACAAATATATCATATATATATATATATATATATATATATATATATATAAATATATATTTTAAATCATTTTAAAACATTTTTGATGGAATATTTTTTTTTTTTTCATAAATATTTTGTATCAATTATTTTGGAAAATCCTTGGTTGGAAAACAGAAATATGAATGTATGTGCTTTTATTAAAACCAGAATGTTAACTTAAAATATTCAATTCCAAAATTCAACATAAAATGAAACAGAACTAATGTCCGTTATATTTATATATAATTACTTTGAAGTTTTGATTTTTGCATTTTGAAAAATGGAATTTACCTATTGGGAATTTTACCAAATTTATAAATCAATTAATTTATAAATTTTATGCTCTTAAAAGTTTACATTGAAAAAATTGTTTTGTAAAATAAAAATATCAATAAAAACCAGATTACACAACGTTAATTTTCAACTTACTAATTCTTATATCTTGAAGAGACAGAGAAAAATAAGAGGCAAGGTTTTTCACTTAGTTGGTTGATGTTACCTTATGTTTGAACCCAGAGTTTCATGATAAATCTCTTGGGGAATCCACGGACAATCTAAATCACGGGTGTCTCAGCATCTCCTGTATATATATATATATATATATATATATATATATAATATATGTTTTGTTAAAAACGCCCCTTTCCTCAAGGTACTTTTGTTAAATTTTCGACATTTTTACAGTTTTTTCCTTCTTACAGTGCCTCTCATGTAATTTAATTATTATATATTTAAGACTTGTATAAAAAGATGGATACACACACACACACACATTTATATTGCCATTCAATTTTGCATCACCTTTGAATTTTTTTTTTCGTGTGTTCTTGAAAACCCAATATTTTCTAATATATTTTTCTTATAGCTCTGTTTCACAACACAATTAAGCACTGTATTTATATGACAACTGAGGAAGAAATTTGATATATAAGATATATATATATATATATATATGTAAGTGAATTTTGGTTCAACCCTGGGCAGGCAACAGGCTGTTTATTTATTGCCAGAACATTTGGTATATATATATATATCTATAAATAAATGATATAATTAAATAAACCGGATATTACTTGGAAACTATAATTATAAATTATTATTTAAGAAAAAATAACAAGAAGTTAAAAAGCAAAATGGTTGTTGATTGTTTTAATTTTTTAAATGGAAAAGCCACTGGGAAAATAATTTTACACAACAGACATATTATGATTAATTTTATATATATAAAAAATATATATAAATATAAAAATTTTCATTATAGATAATTAATTTCTATACAATATAATAATGAATTTAATACATAAGATTAATATCTTGGTTTAATTTTATAAAACCTCTTCCCACAAGACTAATATCATCGACCTTATGAAGAAATTATAATGATTCATCTTTTGACGACTCAAAATCATTTGAAACATCTGGTAATCAGTTTGTGATTTGTTTTGTTTTTTTGATGGCGGTGATAGCTTTCAGATATATTTCTATTCATTGGGGGATTCTCAAAATGGTTTAATGTCTCAGAAATGAATAAGACTTAGTCTTGTCCTGAATTTTTTCATCACTGGAATTTTTTTATTTAATAGAATATCCTACATTTTAAATAAAACATTTTTCCAAAAAAAAAAAGCAATAGGTTTTCCTTATATAATATGGACTATTTTATAAATTGTTTAAAAACCAGATATATTTCTCCTGGGTATGACATAAACTACATCCTTGATCCAGGGTAAGATGATAAACTACGTTCAACAGCATGGCCTCTGATCAGGTGGCTCTGAGGAGAATGGAACCACCTCTTTAATTGGTCTTTTAATACAATTATCACCTAGTGGTGGCACCTGTCAGGATCCCAGCTATGGGTAAATAGTTAACCCCTAAATGGTAAAAGCATTATGAAAGAAGTTTAAAGAAGGTTTTAATACCAGAAATTCTGATAAAAAATTGAAAACCCAGAATAAATTTTGAAAAATAATATTACCAGCTATTATATAAAATTTTTGAAGTGGAAAATTATTACTACATTTTGTGAAAAATATTATGACCCATAGATTTTTTGACAAAACAAAAATATTAAAAATTAAATGACCCATTGAAACTATGAAATCAAACAAATTTAAACCAGATTATTTTAATTGGAAAAATTTAAATTATGTAACAGTGTCTTAATTGTCACCTGAAGATGGTCAATTCCACCAACTATTTTCTTGTTTGTTATTTCACAGATGGTCAATTCTAAGCAACTATTCCACCTCGAACAATTATTTCACAGATGATTCCAGTACAAGGCCAAAGACCCACTCAAGGCAGAAGCTTAGTGAATGAGATTTTTGAAACTAGATAACAATATGAAGAATATATATGGTCTTAAGTGTCTAAATATTATAGTTTTAACCAGACACACATACAGATGAATGTCCTTTGTTATAGAATATAGTTTGTTTATTTTTCTTTAGTTCATACAAGGCTCAAGAGCTATTCAAGGTAGAGGGTTACTAAGTGAGATTAAGGAAGGAGGAATTAAGAAATACATATTATGAGGATATGTAGGATAGACAATGGTTGACCCTCATCATGATCAGGGAAACATCATCTCATGAGTCTGTTCCATGTTTTTGGGAAGCTCGTCTGGAAGAAATTACAGACATGGTTTGGGAATTTGACTTGTAATAAATATATATATATGTCTTATGATAAATTAGCAATATGACATAGCAACATTTTTGTCTTCATTTATTTGATTAAGGATGAACTCATGACATGGTGGATCTTTGTGAAAATTAGCAAAAAGCAAAGGGATTTTGTCTGTAGGAAATTTTTAGAAAAATTGAAAATAACTTTAACAATTTGTTAAATCGATTTAGAAAATAATTTAAAATTTTAGAAATATTTTGTTTTTAAAAATTTTTTAGAAATATTTTGGTTTTAAAAATTTTTTAGAAATATTTTGTTTTTAAAAATTTTTTAGAAATATTTTGTTTTTAAAATTCTTTAGAAATATTTTTTTTTTTTTTAAATATTTAGTTTTCAATTTATTTTAGGTCTGTATTTGAATTAAACAATACATGTATACATGGAAGCATACATACACACACTCAGACTTAGATAAAATAATTTACTATCCACTATGTTACCATGCTCTTGTAAAATAAGTTATGTCCAGGTAAACTACAACTGACAAAAATGACTTCTTAAAAAATTATTAGTG
>CAHIKZ030001930.1:377500-382534 GCA_903632075.3 Acanthosepion pharaonis | reverse complement strand
AAGACATACTTACAAAGATAGATAGATAGATAGATAGATAGGAATTAAAAAATGTTTAGATAGATAGATATGAATAAAAGACATACTTACAAAGAGATAGATAGATAGAATAGATGTTTAGAAAGATAGATAGAAAGATAGAAAATGATTTAGATAGATAGATAGATAGATGAATAAAGAAAAGACATACTTACAAAGATAGATAGATAGATATGAATAAAAATGTTTAGATAGATAGATGAATAAAAAATATTTTAGATAGATAGATAGGAATTAAAAATGTTTAGAAGATAGATATAATAAAAAGACATACTATAGATAGATAGATAGATAGATAGATAGGAATTAAAAAAATGTTTAGATAGATAGATATGAATAAAAGACATACTTACATAGATAGATAGATAGATAGATAGATAAAAAGATAGATAGAATAATTAAAAAAGATGTTTAGATAGATAGATATGAATAAAAGACATATAGATACAAAGATAGATAGATAGATAGATAGATAGATAAATTAAAAATGTTTAGATAGATAGATATGAATAAAAAAAACAAACAAAGATAGATAGATAGATATAGAAGATAAAAAAAAAAATGTTTAGATAGATAGATATGAATAAAAGACATACTTACAAAGATAGATAGATAGATAGATAGATAGAATAGAAAATTAAAAAATGTTTAGATAGATAGATATATAAAATATAAATAGATAGATAGATAGATAGAAAAATAGATAGATAGATAGATAGATAGATAAAGACAGATAAAAAAAAATGTTAGATAGATAGATAGATACTGAATAAAAATAGATAGGAATTAAAAAATGATAGATAGATATGAATAAAAAAAGATAGGATAGATAGATAGATAGATAGATAGATAGATAGGAAAAAAAATGTTTAGATAGATAGATATGAATAAAAGACATACTTACAAAGATAGATAGATATAGATAGATAGATAGATAGATAGATAGGAATTAAAAAAAATGTTTAGATAGATAGATATGAATAAAAACATACTTACAAAGATAGATAGATAGATAGATAGATAGATAGGAATTAAAAAATGTTTAGATAGATAGATAGAATAAAAGACATGAATACAAAGATAGATAGATAGATAGATAGATAGATAAAAAAATGATAGATAGATAGAATAAAAGATAGGATAGATTAAAAATGTTTAGAAATAGTTTAGATAGATAGAATAAAAAGACATACTAAAAAGATAGATAGATAGATAGATAGATAGATAGGAATTAAAAATGTTTAGATAGATAGATAGATAAAAAGACATACTTACAAAGATAGATAGATAGATAGATAGATAGATAGATAGATAGATTAAAAAGAATTAAAAATGTTTAGATAGATAGATAAAAAATGAATAAAAAAAAGACATACTTAAAAGATAGATAGATAGATAGATAGATAGAATTAAAAATGTTTAGATAGATAGATATGAATAAAAGACATACTAAAAACATAGATAAAGATAGATAGATAGATAGATAGAATTAAAAATGTTTAGATAGATAGATAAATAAAAGATTAGATAGATAGATAGATAGATAGATAGGAATTAAAAAAAGATAGATAGATATGAATAAAAAGACATAGATAAAGATAGATAGATAGATAGATAGATAGATAGGAATTAAAAAATGTTTAGATAGATAGAATAAAAGATACTTACAAAGATAGATAGATAGATAGATAGGAATTAAAAAGATATGAAAAAAAAGATATATAGATAGATAGATAGATAGATAGATATAAAATGTTTAGATAGATAGATATGAATAAAAAGATAGATAGATAGATAGATAGATAGATAGATAGATAGATAGGAATTAAAAAATGTTTAGATAGATAGATATGAATAAAAGACATACTTACAAAGATAGATAGATAGATAGATAGATAGAAGACCAAAAAAAATTTAGATAGATAGATATGAATAAAAAGACATACTTACAAAGATAGATAGATAGATAGATATAGATAGAATTAAAAATGTTTAGATAGATAGATATGAATAAAAGACATACTTACAAATAGATAGATAGATAGATAGATAGATAGATAGATAGATATGAATTAAAAATAGATGATTTAGATAGATAGATAGATGAATGAAAAAAGACATACTTACAAAGATAGATAGATAGATAGATAATGATAGATAGATAGATATGAATTAAAAAATGTTTAGATAGATAGATAGATAATAAAAAATTAAATAATGTTTAGATAGATAGATAAATAGATAGATAGATAGGAATTAAAAAATGTTTAGATAGATAGATATGAATAAAAAGACATACTTACAAAGATAGATATAGATAGATGAGATAGATAGATAGATATGAATTAAAAATGTTTAGATAGATAGATATGAATAAAAAGACATACTTACAAAGATAGATAGATAGATAGATTAAAAATGTTTAGATATGGATAAAATGTAAGACATACTTACATTATAGATAGATAGATAGATAGATTGGAATTAAAAAATGTTAGATAGATAGATATGAATAAAAAGACATATAGATAGATAGATAGATAGATAGATAGATAGATAGATAGATTAAAAAAATGTTTATATAGATAGATAAAAGACATAAAAAAGATAGATAGATAGATAGGAATTAAAAAATGATAGATAGATATTAAAAGACATACAAAATAGATAGATAGATAGATAGATAGAAATTAAAAAATGTTTAGATAGATAGATAGATATATTAATAGATAGATAGATAGATAGATAGATAGATAGATATTAAAAAATGAGAAAGATAGAAGATAGATAGAGAAAAAATGTTTAGATAAATAGATATGAAATTAAAAGATAGATAGATAGATAGATAGATAGATAGATGGGAATTAAAAAATGTTTAGATAGATAGATAGATAGATATTACAAAGATAGATAGAAGATAGATCAATAAAAAATGTTTAGACAAAGATAGATAAAAATTAAGATAGATAGATAGATAGATAAATAGGAATTAAAAAATGTTTAGATAGATAAATATGAATAAAAGACATTAGATAGATAGATAGATAGATAAAAAGATATATAGATATGATAGATAGATAGATAGATAGATAGATATTAAAAAATTTTAGATAGATAGATGAATAAAAGACATACTTACAAAGATAGATAGATAGATAGATAGATAGGAATTAAAAAATGTTTAGATAGATAGAATAAAAAGAATAAAAGATAGATAGATAGATAGAAGAGATAGATAGATAGATAGATAGATAGAATAAAAGAATAGATAGATTAGAAAAATGTTTAGATAGATAGATATGAATAAAAACATACAACCAAAGATAGATAGATAGATAGATAGATAGATAGATAGAAAAAAAATGTTTAGATAGATAGATAAAGATAGAAAGATAGATAGATAGATAGATAGATAGATAGGAATAAAAATGTTTAGATAGATAGATATGAATAAAAAGATATATAGAAAGATAGATAGATAGATAGATAGGATAGATAGGAATTAAAAATGTTTAGATAGATAGATATGAATAAAAAAGACATACTTACAAAGATAGATAGATAGATAGATAGATAGATAGATAGATAGATAAAAAAAGTTTAGATAGATAGATAGATGAATAAAAAATGAATAGATTGAATAAAAGATAGATAGATAGATAGATAGATAGATAGAAATTAAAAATGTTTAGATAGATAGATATGAATAAATAAAACATATAGATAGAAAGATAGATAGATAGATAGATAGATAGATAGATAGATTTAAAAATGTTTTGATAGATAGATATGAATAAAAAGACATACTTACAAAGATAGATAGATAGATAGATAGATAGATAGAAATGTGTTTAGATAGATAGATATGAATAAAAGAATACTTTAAAGATAGATAGATAGATAGATAGATAGATATAATTAAAAAGATGATTAGATAGATAGATATATGAATAAAAGACATAGATAAAGATAGATAGATAGATAGATAGAATAAAAATGATAGATAGATAGATACTGAAAAAATGTTTAGATAGATAGATATGAATAAAAGACATACTTATAGATAGAGATAGATTAGATAGATGTTTAGATAGATAGATATGATAAAAGACATATTTTAAAGATAGATAGATAGATAGATAGATAGATAGATAGATATGAATAAAAAAAATACCCAGATAGATAGATAGATAGATATAGATAGATTAAAAATGTTTAGATAGATAGATATGAATAAAAAATACCTTATAAGATAGATAGATAGATAGATAGATAGATAGATAGATAGATAGATAGATAGATAGATAGGAAATTAAAAAATGTTTAGATAGATAGAATATGAATAAAAAGATATACAAAGATATAGATAGATAGATAGATAAATAGAAGATAGGAAAAAAATGTTTAGATAGATAGATATGAATAAAAGTTTAGATAGATACAAAGATAGATAGATAGATAGATAGAAAATAGATAGATAGATTAATAAAAAATGTTTAGATAGATAGATAGATAGAATAAAAGATAAATATAAAAAAAGAGATAAAGATAGATAGATAGATAGATAGATAGATAGGAATTAAAAAAATGTTTAGATAGATAGATATGAATGACATACTTACAAAGATAGATAGATAGATAGATAGATAGATAGAATTAAAAAATGTTTAGATAGATAGATATGAATAAAAAAACAAAAGATAGATAGATAGATAGATAGATGTTTAGATATAGATATGAATAAAAGACATAAAAAGATTAGATAGATAGATATAGATAGATAAAAGACATAAATAGATAGATAGATAGATAGATAGATAGATAGATAGATAGATAGATAGGAATTAAAAAATGTTTAGATAGATAGATGTGAATAAAAAACATACTTACAAAGATAGATAGATAGATAGATAGATAGATAGATAAATTAAAAATGTTTAGATAGATAGATATGAATAAAAAGATTTTACTTAGATAGATAGATAGATAGATAGA
>CAHIKZ030001930.1:372500-375000 GCA_903632075.3 Acanthosepion pharaonis | reverse complement strand
ATAGATAAGAATTAAAAAGGTTTAGATAGATAGATATGAATAAAAAAAACATACTTACAAAAAATAGATAGATAGATAGATAGATAGATGATAGGAATTTTAGAAATAGATAGATAGATAGATATGAATAAAATAGATAGATAAAAAAGTTTAAGATAGATAGATAGATAGATAGAAAGATGCTAGATAGATAGATAGATAGATAAAAAATGTTTAGATAGATAGATATGAATAAAAAGACATAAAGATAAATATAGATAGATAGATAGATATAGAAAAAATAGATAGATAGATTGAAAAAAAAATGATTAGATAGATAGATATGAATAAAAATTAAAAATGTATTAGATAGATAAAAAGATAGATAGATAGATAGATAGATAGATAGATAGGAATTAAAAAATGTTTAGATAGATAGATATGAATAAAAAACATACTTACAAAGATAGATAGATAGAGATAGATAGATAGATAGATAAATAGATAGATTAGATAGATAGATATGAATAAAAGAATATAGATTAGATATGCATAGATAAAATGATAGATAGATAGATAGATAGATAGATAGAATTGAAAAAATGTTTATAGATAGATAGATAGAAAGATAGATAGATAGATAGATAGATAGATAGATAGATAGGAAATTAAAAATGTTTAGATAGATAGATATGAATAAAAAACATACTTAAAAAGATAGATAGAAGAGATAGATAGATAGATAGATATAGATAGATAGATAGATATGATAGATAAATGGAAATAGATAGAAATAGATAGATAGATAGATAAAAATGGGATAGATGAATATAGAATTAAATAGATAGATAGATAGATAGATAGATAGATAGATAGATAGATAGATAACATAGATAGATAGATAGAAACCTATACTTACAAAGATAGATAGATATGATAGATAGATACATTAAAAATGAAAGATAGATAGATATGAATAAAAAGATAGAAGATAGATAGATAGATAGATAGATAGAATTAAAAAATGTTTTAGATAGATAGATATGAATAAAAAAACATACTTACAAAGATAGATAGATAGATAGATAGATAGATAGATATTAAAAAATGTTTATAGATAGATATGAATAAAAGACATACTTACAAAGATAGATAGATAGATAGATAGATAGATAGATAGAAGGAATGTTTAGATAGATATATGAATAAAAAGATAGATGATAGATAGAAGATAGATATAATAGATAGATAGATAGATAATTAAAAAAATGTTTAGATAGATAGATAAAAATGACATAAAGATGATAGAAAGATAGATAAAAAGATAGATAGATAGATAGAATTAAAAATGATAGATAGATATGAATAAAAAGATATAAACGATAGATAGATAGATAGATAGATAGATAAGATAGAAATTTAAAAATGTTTAGATAGATAGATAGATAGATAGACATACTTAAAAGATAGATAGATAGATAGATAGATAGATAGATAGATGAATAGATAGAAAGATAGATAGATAAAAAAAAAAAAGATAGATAGATATAGATAAAATACATACTTATGAAAAGATAGAGATAGATAGATAGATAGATAAATACAAAAAAATGTTTAGATAGATAGATAGATAGAATTAGGAAGATAGATAGACAAAGATAAAAGATAGATAAAAAGATAGATAGATAGATAGATAGATAGATATTAAAAAAAAATGTTTAGATAGATAGATATGAATAAAAAAGATATACTTATAGAAAGATAGATAGATAGATAGATAGATAGATAGATAGATATTAATAAAAATGTTTATAGATAGATAGATAGATAGAAGATAATTAAAAATGTTTAGATAGATAGATATAAATATAAAGATATACTAGATAGATAGATAGATAGATAGATAGATAGATAGATTAAAAAATGTTTAGATAGATAGATATGAATAAAAAGACATACTTACAAAGATAGATAGATAGATAGAGATAGATAGATAGAATTAAATAGATATAGATAGATAAATAAAAAAGATAGATAAAGATAGATATAGATAAAGATATAGAATTAAAAATGATTAGATAGATAGATATAAAAAAAACATAATTAAAAAGATAGATAGATAGATAGATAGATAGATAGGATTAAAAAATAAATAGATAGATAGATAAAAGATATTATATAGATAGATAGATAAATAGATTAATAAAAATGTTTAGATAGATAGATATGAATATAAGACATAGTTATAAAGATAGATAGATAGATAGATAGATAGATAGATAGATTAAAAAATGTTTAGATAGATAGATATGAATAAAAGACATATAAAAGATAGATAGATAGATAGATAGATAGATAGATAGGAATTAAAAAATAGATAGATAAATAGATAGATAGATATGAAAAAAATGATATAGATAGATATGAATAGATAGATAGATAGATAGATAGATAGATAGATAGATAGATAAAATGTTTAGATAGATAGAATGAATAAATACATACATACAAAGATAGATAG
>CAHIKZ030001930.1:340000-370000 GCA_903632075.3 Acanthosepion pharaonis | reverse complement strand
TAGATAGATAGGAATTAAAAAATGTTTAGATAGATAGATATGAATAAAAAGACATACTTACAAAGATAGATAGATAGATAGATAGATAGATAGATAGATAGATAGGAATTAAAAAATGTTTAGATAGATAGATATGAATAAAAAAAAGATAGATAGATACATACTTATAGATAAAGATAGATAGATAGATAGATAGATGTTTAGATAGATAGAATTAAAAAATGTTTAAATA
The DNA here is from genome assembly GCA_903632075.3 of Acanthosepion pharaonis. NCBI lineage: Eukaryota > Metazoa > Mollusca > Cephalopoda > Sepiida > Sepiidae > Acanthosepion > Acanthosepion pharaonis. Next base: position 369,768 of record CAHIKZ030001930.1, on the reverse strand, counting down.
GATAGATAGATAGATGAATAAAAGACATAGATTACAAAAGATAGATAGATAGATAGATAATGATAGATTAAAAATGTTTAGATAGATAGATGAATAAAAACATGTTTAGATAGATAGATATGATAAAAGAAATATGAAAAGATATGATAGATAGATAGATAGATAGAATTAAAAATGTTTAGATAGATAGATATGAATAAAAGACATGTTTAGATTACAAAGATAAAAAGATAGATAGATATAGATAGATAGATAGATAGATGAAATTAAAAATGTTTAGATAGATAGATATGAATAAAAAAGACATACTTACAAAGATAGATAGATAGATAGATAGATAGATAGGAATTAAAAAATGTTTAGATAGATAGATATGAATAAAAAGACATACTTACAAAGATAGATAGATAGATAGATAGATAGATAGATAGGAATTAAAAAATGTTTAGATAGATAGATATGAATAAAAAGACATACTTACAAAGATAGATAGATAGATAGATAGATAGATAGATAGGAATTAAAAAATGTTTAGATAGATAGATATGAATAAAAAGACATACTTACAAAGATAGATAGATAGATAGAATGAATAGATAGAATTAAAATGTTTAGATAGATAGATATGAATAAAAGAAATAACAAAGATAGATAGATAGATAGATAGATGATAGATAGATAATAATGTGTTTAGATAGATAGATAAATAAAAGACATAGATTATAGATAGAGATAGATAGATAGATAGATATGAATAAAAAGATAGATAGATAGATGATAGATAGATAGATATAGATAGAATTAAAAAAATGTTTAGATAGATAGATATGAATAAAAAAGACATACTTACATAGATAGATAGATAGAAAGATAGATAGATAGATAGATAGATAAAAATGTTTAGATAGATTAAAAAAAAATTTTAGATAGATATAGATAGATAGAATAAAAGAGATAGATAGATACATAAAAGATAGATAGATAGATAGATAGATAGATAGATAGATAATAAATTAAAAATGTTTAGATAGATAGATATGAATAAAAAGACATACTTACAAAGATAGATAGATAGATAGATGGATAGATAGATAATGGAAAAAATGTTTAGATAGATAGATATGAATAAAAAGACATACTTACAAAGATAGATAGATAGATAGATAGATAGATAGGAATTAAAAAATGTTTAGATAGATAGATATGAATAAAAAGACATACTTACAAAGATAGATAGATAGATAGATAGATAGAATTAAAAAATGTTTAGATAGATAGATATGAATAAAAAGACATACTTACAAAGATAGATAGATAGATAGATAGATAGATAGATAGATAGAATTAAAAAATGTTTAGATAGATAGATATGAATAAAAAGACATACTTACAAAGATAGATAGATAGATAGATAGATAGATAGATAGATAGGAATAAAAAAGAATTAAAAAGATGTTTAGATAGATAGATATGAATAAAAAATGACATACTTAGAAAGATAGATAGATAGATAGATAGATAGATAGAATTAAAAAATGTTTAGATAGATAGATATGAATAAAAGACATTACAAAGATAAAGATAGATACTTACAAAGATAGATAGATAGATAGGAATTAAAAAATGTTTAGATAGATAGATATGAATAAAAATGTTTACTTACAAATAGATTTAGATAGATATAGATAGAATAGACATAGATATGAATAAAAAGACATAAAAATGAAGATAGATAGATAGATAGATAAAAAATGTTTAGATATAGATTAATAAAAGATATGGATAGATAGATATTAGATAGATAGATAAAAAAAATGTTTAGATAGATAGATATGAATAAAAAGACATACTTTACAAATATAGATAGATAGATAGATTAGGAATTAAAAATGTTTAGATAGATAGATATGAATAAAAGACATACTTACAAAGATAGATAGATAGATAGATAGATAGATAGAAAATTAAAAATGTTTAGATAGATAGATATGAATAAAAATATACTTACAAAGATAGATAGATAGATAGATAGATAGATAGATAGATAAAAAAAAAAAACTTAGATAGATAGATATGAATAAAAAAGACATACTTACAAAATAGATAGATAGATAGATAGATAGATAGATAGATAGGATAGATTAAAAAAAAAAATGTTTAGATAGATAGATATGAATAAAAAGACATACTTAAAAGATAGATAGATAGATAGATAGATAGATAGAATTAAAATGTTTAGATAGATAGATATGAATAAAAAGACATTTACTAGATAGATAGATAGATAGATAGATAGAAAATGTTTAGATAGATAGATAGATAAAGAATAGTAAAAGATAGATGAGATAGATAGATAGATAGATAGATAGATAGAATGTTTAGATAGATAGATATGATAAAAAGATAGATAGATAGATAGATAGATAGATAGATAGAATTAAAAAAAAATGTTTAGATAGATAGATATGAATAAAAAGACATACTTATAAATAGATAGATAGATAGATAGATAGGAATTAAAAATGTTTAGATAGATAGATATGAATAAAAAGACATACTTACAAAATAGATAGATAGATAGATAGATAGATAGAATTAAAAAATGTTTAGATAGATAGATAGATAAAAGAATAAAAGACATAGATAGATAGAAAGATAGATAGATAGATAGATAGATAGATAGATAGATAGAAGATAGAATTAAAAAATGTTTAGATAGATAGATATGAATAAAAAGACATACTTACAAAGAAGATAGATAGATAGATAGATAGATAGATAAAAAAAAATGTTTAGATAGATAGATAGATATAAATAAAAGACATTAAAAATGTTTAATAGATAGATAGATAGATAGATAGATAGATAGGAATTAAAAAATGTTTAGATAGATAGATATGAATAAAAAGACATACTTACAAAGATAGATAGATAGATAGATAGATAGGAATTAAAAAATGTTTAGATAGATAGATATGAATAAAAAGACATACTTACAAAGATAGATAGATAGATAGATAGATAGGAATTAAAAAATGTTTAGATAGATAGATATGAATAAAAAGATAGATAGATAGATAGGAATAGACTGAGGTAGATAGATCAAAACAGACTGAGAAAATAGATAGATTGATATGAACAAGTTAAAATAAATAGATAGATAGATATGAACAAGCTGAAATAGGTAAATGGATATAAATATAAAGATAGATAGATAGATGGGAACAGACTGAGATAGATAGAACAGAGTGAGATAAATAGATAGATAGATAGATAGATAGATAGGAACAGAGTGAGATAGATAGATAGGAACAGACTGAGATAGATAGATAGATAGATAGATAGATAGATAGATAGATAGATATGAACAAGCTGAAATAGATAGATATGAACAAGCTGAAATAGATAGATAGATAGATAGGAATGAACAAGCTGAAATAGGTAAATAGATATGAATATAAATAGATAGATAGATAGATAGATGAGAATAGATAGATAGATAGATAGATAGATAGATAGATAGATAGATAGATGGGAACAGACTGAGATAGATAGAACAGAGTGAGATAGATAGATAGATAGATAGATAGATAGATAGATAATAGAGATGGGAATAGATAGGAAATAGACTGAGATAGATAGATAGATAGATAGATAGATAGATAGATAGATAGATAGATAGATAGATAGATACATAGATAGATATGAACAAGCTGAAATAGATAGATATGAACAAGCTGAAATAGATAGATAGATAGGAATGAACAAGCTGAAATAGGTAAATAGATGTGAATATAAAGATAGATAGATAGATGGGAACAGACTGAGATAGATAGATAGATAGATAGATAGATAGATAGATGGGAACAGACTGAGATAGATAGATAGATAGATAGATAGATAGATAGATAGATGGGAACAGACTGAGATTGATAGATAGATTGATAGATAGATATATAGATAGATAGATAGATAGATAGATAGATAGATAGATGAACAGAACTACATAGATAGATCGATCGATAGATAGATAGATAGATAGGAACAGACTGAGATAGATAGATAGATAGATAGATAGATAGATAGATAGATAGATAGGTGAACAGAACTACATAGATAGATAGATAGATAGGAAGGAACAGACTGAGATAGATAGATAGATAGGAAGGAACAGACTGAGATAGATAGATAGATAGATATATAGATAGATAGATATGAACAAATTGAAATAGATACATTTTTTTACAGTAAGGTTCACTGTATACAAGGCTCAGGAGCAATTTGAGGTAGAGGTTTATGATAAGGGGTAGTTCATATGCATAGTAGGGGAAGATAATGATTGACTCTAGACTTGAACAAGTTAAGATTGTAGTGATTGGGAAGACATCATCTTGGAAGTCTATTCCACAGGGCAGTAGCTCACTGGAAGTAGCTCTTTAATTAGAATTTCTTGTTGATGGAATACAAAGAGAATATGTGTGGTTTGCTACTATGTAAGTGGCAAGGCGCATCCTAGTTGTAAAGGTCAGTCTTGGTTGAACCTCAAGATTCAGTTAATCTAAGTGCTTTCCATAATTGTAGCATTAGAGCAGGGAGAGCCTTACCACATCCTACTTGTGGGAGAGAGGTTGGAGTGTGGGAAATAATTTTTCTCCGCATGGATTTGGAAATGCTTTTCAACTCTATCAAGACTCGAAAGAAAGGTCTGGTCAGCTCCTGCCCAAATATGTTATCAGTACTCCATTTTCAGCCTAACTTGGCTCTTATAAAGGTAGAGGATAATATGGAATGTTATAGGAGGCTGATCATTTTACGAACATCTTTATCAATGGATTGTATATAAGAATTTCACTTGAGGTCAGGTGTGAGTCTGACGCCCAATATACTCTTGAGGCATGAGGCCACCTCGAGGGGACATCCATTCATCATGACTGGCAGTAGTTTGGGGTCTGATCAGCAGTGATGAAATGTAACCAGTTTGGGTTTAGATGCATTAAATATAACCAGCCTGTTTTTTCCCCCACTAGGAAGTTAGTGTTTGATTGGAAGTGAGGTCAGCTGCCAATCTCTGATCGTCAAGAATTTTAGAGATGCACCAATATATCATCGTATCTTTGGCATAAACATTTACAAATGATCGAAGTATATGCTTAGGTAGATGATTTATGTAAATCAGAAAGAGGGTTGATCTGAGAAGGTAACCCCGGGTGGATGCCTGCATTGACCACCAGGGCCTCAGAGGGCTTGCCATTAATAACTACCTTCAATAGAGAAAACCCTTCCAGTGATTCCATAGCTGGATAACTTGTGTGGCAAACCTTTGTGCCATACCATGTTGAAGGCCTTTGAGATATCTAATGCTATGGTCCTCGTAGTATGTGTTTCATCAAGGGCCTTACTAATTGCATGTATAATGGGAGTTGGTATGTCAGCTGAGGATTGGGCTGATTGAAACCCATACTGCTCAATGAACAAGAGATCGTTCCTATCCAGGTGTTTGATGATCTTTTTAATTAAGGCCTTAAAAAGCTTACTGAGGAGACTAATAGGTCTATACTGGGAGGTGGAGGATTGATTTCCCACATTCTTGAAGAGCTGGGCATATGCTTGCCACCTTCCACATGCATGAGAATGATTTCTCCTTCAAGCAGCAGTTAAATAACTTTGCTTGAATTGGGGATAATTCTGGGCTGATACTCTTAAGGACAACTAGTCAAATTTTGTCTGGGCCAGTGGCTTTTTTGGTGGCTCAGATTTTTCATAAATCTAGAGACTTCTCTTGCTGAAATGAGCATATTACTGAGATTGTGCTCAGTGAGGCATAGAAAGTTAGGGAGAGGATGACCTTTGTCATCTAACATTAAGTTTGAGGCAAATATTGAGGTGAAGAGCTTCACCTTGTCTGTCAAGCATGATATGAACTTGGGGGCCATTTATTAGTGGGTGGAGCCATTTTGCCTCGGTTCATAATTTGGTTGGTGATCTTCAGAATTCATGAGATTCAATTTGTTTTTTCTTTCAGCCTTGGCCTAGACAGATTGTAGAAAGCTGCACTTTGCCTTTTCGAGGACTATCTTACAGCAATTGCAGCCATTTCTGAAGAAAGTAAGGGTCAGACAACATATCTGCCTTCCACATTGGTATTGTTAGAGTGAACTAACCACTTTTTGTGGTGAACATTGCCATGTGGAAGTTGGCCAAGAGAAATTTGGTATTGATATTGTCAGTCCTCTCTGATATTTAATCAAAGATTACCGACCATTCATCCTGAGGACAATACAAGGCAATGACAAATGCTGTACTATGGTTAAGTGCCATGCGGAAACACATATACGGGATGGTATAAATGGGGTCTACTAGATAACTATGAACAAGTTGAAATCGGTAGATAGATGGATATGAACAAGATGATATAAATAGGTAGATAGATATGAATAAGTTGTAATAGATAGATAGATAGAGAGATAGATTTAAATAGAGTAAAATAGTGTCATTACTAACTATGGTGACTGATTAAGATTGCTTCTGAACATACTGTGGGGTAAAGATACGAATATATTTTTTCTATACCCATTTTCTCTCTATATGGACAAAAATAATTATCAAAGTAAATTCACCTTTAGAGGAACTTGTTATGATAAAAATACTAGATAAAGATGAAATCTACAATTTCAAAATGAAATAAAAACAAATAATGATAAAATTAAAAAAAAAAATTACTAAAAGAAACTTTAAAATGACGTCGAACAAGGTCCATGATAAAACATCAAAAATATATTTTCAAAATATAAAGACAATATAAAAAAAATTTTTCAATATATCTTTCTTTTTATGTGCTGTATCCTTTCAGGGCCTAGGCGATCATGGCTCTCCACTTCCTCCTATCCCTGGTAGCTCTCAATAAGTTTTGTCCCTCTGCCACCTCCCGCAGACCACATTCCGTCATCCATTAGGTATGTCACACTTTGTCTCTCTTTCCTTCTATTCGACCTGTGAGTATCAGATTCTCCAGGTCCTCCTTCCTCATTATGTGTCTCAGGAACTTCAGCTCCCTCTTCCTGATGTTAAGTATAAGCCTCTTCCTTGTTTGCATTCTCTCTAAGACTTCATCATTGCTCACATGCTTGGTCCATGATATCCTCAGCATCCTTTCTTTACTCTTTTTCTTTTTTCTCTCTCTTTTTCTTTCCCTTTATTTCTTTGCTCTTTTTCTTTTTTTTTATTTCCTCATCTTTCTATTCTCCCTTTCCATTTATTACTCTTTCTATTTCTGTTTTTCTCTTTGCTCTCCCTCCCTCCCTCTCTTAGATTTGGAAAATCAATAATTTTTTCATTATCTCTTTTATTCTGCATCTTGTTGCCTTTTTCTTTCTCTTTGCTTTTCTCTTCTCTCTGTTCCTTTCTTTTTCATTTTTGGTCTCTTTTTCTCCCTTTCGTTTCCTTTTCCTCTTTCATCTCTTTTCCCCCCTCATTTTCTTTCTTTCACTCTTTTTTCTTCCTCTTTTTCTCTCTACCCCTTTTTCTCTTTCTCTATTTTCTCTTTTTTTCTTTCTCTTTGCTCTCTTACGCTTTTTTTCCTTTCTTTTTTTATTTGCTCATTTTTTTTCTTTCCCTCTATTAGTCACTATCTCTCTTCCTATTTGCTCTTGAACTTAAGCAACATTAAGCCTGGTCAATACCTAGAAGGGTAACTGCTTGGGACTACCAGGAGCTGTAAGCATTGATGTGTGTGGTGCAATGGACAATGGCTTTGAATTGGAAATCAGAGATCCAAGTTACAATTTCAGTCAGTTTTGTTATATTTACTCACATGCAAAAACAGTTGTGTAACGTATGAATCGACCTGATCTCCCCCAGCTATGGATTAATTAGTAGGATTTGTATCAGTGAAATCATTATTATCACAAAACAATTCTTACAATTTACATATATTCTCTAGCTTTAAATAACCTGTAAGAGAGAGATAAACTATAAATTGAGTGATTATATTGAATCAGTTGCTAGATCTACTGCTAGGAAAGTTGATTCATGTTCTCTTGCCAGACAATTCTTCTTGTCAGAATTCATCTGAACCGACAGGCTTGGGCAAAAATAGACCCTGCATACACGGGATCGGGTATCTGTCTACCTCCCCAGATAAGATTCTGCCCTTTGGCATAGCCTCATCTGGGTTCCTCTTTGCTTGAAGGCAGAGTGTTCGACACAGCAAGAGCTTCCCATGCTGAAAGATCACGCTGCCAGCTTAGGCAGAATATTGCCCCCACTTACAGTCATTTATCAAAAGATACATGATCACCTAAGCACATATCAAGCATGGCACATAACTGATTGGCAAATGAAGGAAAAAAGACAAAAAATTAATTGTGCCTTCTCAGACTGTTTTCCATTGATGTAAAGTGGATAGATTATATTGAATCAATTGCTTATCTACTGCTAGGAAAGTTGGTTCACATTCTCTTGCCAGACAATTTTTCTTATCAGAATCCATCTTGCATATTAATAAATCTATTTATCCATGCATTGCATATTGCTGTCATATCTGTTTTGGGTTTTCTATTATATATCTTGAAATTCTTGACAAAATTCAAAAAAGGGTCTGTAATGTAATCAATCCATATGTATATGTATACATAATTTGTAAATCGCTAATCATCACTGTAAAATAACCACAATGAGAGCCGAGTTCAAATTCCAGTCAAATCCATTACATTCACTTATATGCTAATACCCTTGAGAAAAGTATTAATCTTCTTCTTCTCACCCAGCTATTGGTAAATAGCAGAACAGACCGGGTTGTATAGCCTTGGATGGCAATTGGTCTACTGCAGAAAGAAATGGCAACCTACTGCGGGAAAAAATCTGCCTCGCCAGTCATTTATCGAAAGATACATGATCACCTTAGCACATATCAAACATAACTGATTGGCAAATGAAGGAAAAAAGACAAAAAATTAATTGCGCCTTCTCAGACTGTTTTCCATTGATGTAAAGTGGATAGATTATATTGAATCAATTGCTAGATCTACTGCTAGGAAAGTTAGTTCACATTCTCTTGCCAGATAATTTTTCTTATCAGAATCCATCTTGCATATTAATAAATCTACTATTTATCCATGCATTGCATATTGCTGTCATATCTGTTTTGGGTCTTCTATTATATATCTTGAAATACTTGACAAAATTCAAAAAAGGATCTGTAATGTAATTGATCCATATGTAGATATATGTCTATATTTCTGAGATGAGGTATTATGTCCACTATTTACATTATTCAGACTATTGTCTTCATCTTTGTCACCATATTTCAAGGATGCATGGCACAGTGGATAAAGGTGTTAGTTAGGTCCAGTGACAAAACCCAAAGAGTGTGAGTTCAATACCTGGTTAAGGCAGTGGAGAACTTTCAGAGGGAAATTAGCAGGAGATAACTGATAAGAGACATCCATTAAACATGGCACGTTTACCATATCTATATATATCTATGTATATATATTAACCCTGTAGATTCCTATGTGGCATATAGATCCACAACTTCACTGTGCTAGATATCGCAGGTGTGGTTTCTGTAGCAAGTAGAATTTTATGAGCTAGAGTGAGCTGGACATTGGAAAATAATTAATAGGAATAAATAAAAAGAAATCGAGATATGGATAGTGGGAGAAGAGCAAGAAAGTATTAAGAAACAGGAGAATTTCGTTAGAAACAAAGAAAAGAGTATTGAAACATGGCAGAGTGGATAAAGGCGTTGGTTAGATCCAATGACAGGACCCAAAAGAGTGTGAGTTCAATACCCAGTTAAGGCAGTAGAGAACTTGGAGAGGGGAATTAACAGGAGATAACTGATAACTGACATCCATTAAACATGGCATGTGGAACTGGAAGGGTTCAGTTTGACATTCCAACCACCTGAAGAAGGCCGGAGCATACAACAGCTGAAATGTTGTAATAATAAATATGGCGACAAAGATGAGGACAGTAGTCTGAATAATGTAAATAGTGCCATATGTAGATGTATTCATAATTTTCAAATCACAAATCGTCACTGTAAAATAACTACAATGATAATGGTAGTAGCAATTCTGAATTACTTTATCCTCATACCAATATGATACAAAAATACACTTGGCCCCTGGCAACTCAAATGGTGGAGGTTACCCCCACCAGTTGAGTTGCCAGTGTTTTATGACCTCCAGTGTCTGCCTGTAGAGGTTTCCCATTATCTAATGACACATCTTCCATCTCTACTCTACAATCATGTTGTATACAAAATACATATACAGGAAATACAGAGGTTAGAATCAAACATAACGTCTGAAGCAATTGGTAGTGTACATCACCTCTGCTGCAAATTAGGGGGTTACTACTGTTATGAGTGTAGGTTTTGGTTGTAGTAGTAAAAGAAAAATCAAAACAATTTACTGTAGTTTTAAGTATCTAACTCCAAATTGTAGCAAAGGAATCTTCTAGGTTAATGCTCAAAATGAATAGTCAGGAAAAACATGAAACAGAAAGCACAACAGGATATTAATATTTTATTTCCTTTTATTTAATTTTATGTTTGTAATAAATTTACAGATGTGTTTTATTTGGTGCGTGAACACAGTACATGAATGTTTTTAGTATTATGATAATTTTCCTTTTATTATCTATACTCTTTTTTTATCAACTTACTTGAATATATAAATCCTTAATTTTTTTCAGGATTAAACTGCATAACCTGTAATGAGATTCGGAGACTGTTATATCTTAGATTTATCATAGTCAAATTTTTATATCTATTTTACTGGCTAAGGGAAAACTAATTCTAGTACCACATAAATTTTGGTGCTGAATGAAGGAAAGTTTTTCTGTTTTTATCTGTGATGAAATATCATCACTTAGAGACTACTACATGTCCATCAGGAACCTTTGACCTAAGAAGAGTTGATTTGTGATGCCCCCAATATATACTGGGTTCACCCTAAGAATCAGAAAAGTAACCTTTGTTTTTGGTGTCACCTCAAAGCATCAGAAGACCTAGGTGCCTTGAGGATTCACTCAGAAGGTAACTTTAAAGCCGCTAAAGAAAGAATCAGTCTTCAAAGGTGTTGATGGGAACACCAGCATAGATAGGAAGTGAACACAATTACACTTGAGTCTGTACGTTCCAATGTAGCCCATTTGGCATTGTTGATTTGACGTGGCTGACTCAGCATCAGAAAAATAATTGAACTTTCTGGCACAGGTGTTTAGACTATTTTGACATGACTGTCTTTGACCAGAAGCAACACTTAAAAAAAGGATAAAAGCATTGAAAACACCCAACTTTCAATATGACTTTTTATTCATTTGGGGAATTAAGGATGCTATTAAAATACTAAAGGAATAATGTAAATTGATGTAATGAATAAGCATACACCTGGATTCCCCTCACAGTAATATGACTGGCTTGTGTCAGCCATAAATACAGACTGATGTGGAGGTACATGGACTATGCCTATTGCCTACGCCTATTGCCTACCACTACAATGAGGACCAGTCCATTACAGTTACCTACTAGATTGTTCTACTTGGTTACAGTAGTCAACAACCACTTTGTTACTTCGAACAAATATATCCCTTTCCGGGACATATCATAAATTAAAAACTTAAATTAAAAATATTGTATTTCAAAAAAATTAAAAATCTTAGTAAAGTTATTTAATCTTAGAAATTACTTCTTCATTTTGTAATTATGAGCAAATACCCTTCAGGAATTCCCTAGAATCTACTGATTCAACTTCTATAATGATTTCGTAGTCAGCATCTCTACATATTTTAGCTTTTTTGGAGTTGGGTATCCAGCAATCAACTTTTTGAGAAAATTTCTATCAGCTGCACTGGAGGAAATATAATATAAAACTACCTCCAACTAGTCTTTTTCTTAAATTTAAAAATGCCTCCAATTACTTTTTTCTTAAATTGGTCTAATCAAGCATATAATGGTGAAGTACTAATTTGATTACTAAATGAGAAAGAGTGAGAGCAAATTTGACTATAACAACAATATAGTAATCTGACACCTAATTGTCTCTCTGCCAAAATACCTATGTTAAATTGGCTATGCTGAATCAGCCACACCGAATTGGCCACATTGATTTGGCCATGCCAAATTGGCCACGCCAAATCACCAATGCCAAATGGGCTACACCGGAATGTCCCATTCCCACTATGCTTAGGATACACAGACAAAAGACAATTGGATGACAGCAAGTTAAACAAATACTCAACTTGTGAGGGGACAGCAAGAAAATCTCACACACTTACGAGAAGATCAAATGTACAAAAAAAGGCCCAAAACCACATAACCCTTAAATGGCTGGCAATAATTTGGCATAGTTTAAAAGGGAATAGACAGTTCTTGAATGTAGGAAAACTGTTGTCTTATATTTTTGTTGAAACTTGAATAAAGCATGGAATAATAATAATACAACACAAAATGTATGGAAACAAGAAAGTGTACACAATATTTACAGATAGTTTTGGTATATTCTTGGGAAGACCGTTCCTGTAGAATGGGTTGACTTAGTCGCAGTCGGGCAGAGTCTCTGGATTGGATCTCTTCTTCCTCCCCCGTCTTCCCGGTACCAACCATATTTATATGGTCGGTACTCCACTATGTAAATTAGGTGGATCGTACCACAACAATTTTATAAGATATTAGTAATATAATATTATAATCAAAAACTATGATAGGAAAGGAATTTATACCAACAAATTTTATTAATGATCAAAAGATGAATATTTATTTTTATTACTTAACATTATTTTAGCTAACAATATATTCAGAAAGAGAGTAATATGGAAGCCCAGCAGAATCCATAATCAACAGATGTTTTTATGTACCATGTCCCTTCAGCACGTAGGCGATCATGGCTCTCCACTTCCCCCTATCTCTTGTAGCTCTCAATAAGTTTTGTTCTTTGCTACTTCATCCCCAGGCCATATTCTGTCATTCACTTATTTAAGACCGCTAAGTACGTCATGCATTGCTTTTCCTTGACTCTCTTTCTCTCTATTCAACCTGTGAGTATCAAATTCTCCAAGCCCTCCTTTCTCATTACGTGTCCCAGAAATGTCAGATGCCTTTTCCTAATGTTAAGTAAAAGCTTCCTCCTTGTTTGCATCCTCTCCAAAACCTTATTGTTGCTCACATGCAAGGTTCCATGACATTCTTGGCATCCTTCTGTCGACTCATACCTCTGTTGCCTCAAGTCTCTTCTTCATCTTTGAGGAGATTGTCCAACATTCGCTGATATAAAGGAGGACAGATCTTTTTATTATTTAATATTATTTTAGGTTACAATATATTAAGAAAGAGAGTAATATGGAAGCCCAGCAGAATCCATAATCAGCAGATCTGCTTTTTATGTACCATGTCCCCTCAGTATATAGGCAATCATGGCTCTCCACTTCCCCCTATCTCTTGAAGCTCTCAATAAGTTTTGTCCCTTTGCTACTTCCCTCAGGCCATATTCTGTCATCTACTTGTTACCTGGCACAGGGCTCTTCCCTGGGCTGGTAAGTTTCACTGCTATGACTAGCTTAGGCCAGCTCTGACCAGCTTGGGCAAGCTATGACCAGCTAACACCAGGTTTAGACCAGTGACCCGAGTGGAAACATTCAGGTTCCCCACTTTAAAAACTGACCTTGTGTCACATCCTGACTCAGTGGGGGGGTCAAGTAAATAGCTACTTGTTTATGACCGCTAAATATGTCATGCATTGCTTTCTCTTGTCTCTCTTTCCCTCTATTCAACATGTGAGTATCAAATTCTCCAAGCCCTCCTTTCTCGACATGTCCCAGAAATTTCAGCTGTCTTTTCCTGATGTTAAGAATAAGCTTCCTCCTTGTTTGCATCCTCTCCAAAACCTTATTGTTGCTCACATGCAAGGTTCCATGACATTCTTGGCATCCTTCTGTCGACTCATACCTCTGTTGCCTCAAGTCTCTTCTTCATCTTTGAGGAGATTGTCCAACATTCGCTGATGTAAAGGAGGACAGATATTTTTATTATTTAACATTATTTTAGGTTACAATATATTAAGAAGTAGAGTAATATGGAAGCCCAGCAGAATCCATAATCAGCAGATACTAAGTACTAATTTTCAATAGTTCAAGCCATAGAAAAATCAGTGCATCCATAACAGGAAAATGAAGCTGCATTGAAAAGCAATTACATTTGTTATCTTTGGAGGGGAATTATCAAATGAAGCCTATTCAGTTATTTTAGATGAGAAGAAAATGGACCAATCAGAATAAACTTGTCTAGAGAAGTTTTAAGCCAATCTATTTCAGTCTATATCTGTCTAGACTTCTTTCATTCATTCCTTATTTTCTTCATTCTTTTTTTCACACTCAGTCTTTTCATATATATCTATCTATGTAGCATTATCTGACAAAATAAAAAAAATAAACAGAGAATGACAAACAAGCAAAAAATTAATAATTATCTGTCTGGCTTCCCACCTATCTATGTATCGTTAAATGACAAAATAAAAAAAAATACAATGAATGATAAACTAGCCTAAAATTAATACTTATCTTTATATCCGGCCATGGGTCTGTCTATCTATTTATCTAGCTATCTATCTTGGACCGTTCATAATCTATCCATCTTGGACTATTCATTATCTATCTATCTATCTAGGACCATTCATTATAGATTGATCTGTCTATCTGTCTTGGACTGTTCATTATCAATATATCTATCTATCTTGGACCAATCATTATCTATCTACTTATCTTGGACTGTTCATTATCTATCTATCTTGGACCAATCATTATCTATCTATCTATCTATCTATCTTGGACCATTCATTATCTATTTCACTATCTATCTATCTATCTATCTATCTATCTTGAACCGTTCATTATCTATTTATCTATCTACCTTGAATTATTCATTATTTATCTATCTAGGACCATTCATTATCTATCTAACTGCCTATCTATCTATCAATCTATCTATCTATCTAGGGCCATTCATTATCTATCTATCTATCTATATATCTATCTATCTATCTATCTATCTATCTATCTATCTATCTATCTATCTATTTTGGATTATTCATTATCTATCTTGAATTGTTCATTATCTATCTATCTATCTATCTATCTATCTATCTATATATATATATATATATATATATATATATATATATATATATATATCTTGGACCACTCATTATCTAGCTACCTAGGCCATTCATTATCTTTCTATCTATCTATCTATCTTGGACTGTTCATTATCTATCTATCTATCTATCTATCTATCTTTCTATCTATCTATCTATCTATCTATCTATCTATCTATCTATCTATCATTTTGCCAAAAATAAAACAACAAATGAAAAGCTACCCCAAAATTAATACTTATCTATCTATCTGACCATCTATTTATCTATCTGTCTTGGACCGTTCATTATCTATCTTTCTATCTATTATTATGTGAAAAAATCAAAAAGAAAGCAATAAATGATAAACTAGACCCAAAATTAATACTTATCTATCTATCTGTCTGGTTGTCTATCTATCTATCTTGGACCATTCATTTTCCTACTATCGTTATCTTACAAAATAACAAAAAACAACAAATGATAAACTAGCCGAAAATTAATATATTAATATTTATCTGTTTGTCTGTCCATCCATTTATCTCTTCAAAATTTTAAATGCCATATTTTGTCTTCATGAATCATTACTAAAGATTTCTTATTCTCATTCACTCGCTGGGTCCTAGTGACATTGTCGCTTTTACTTTGCAGATATCACAGTGTGCGTTATCTAATAACAAAAGTGATGGAAAGAAAAAGAATCTAAAGAGAAATCGTCTTGATTAATAAAAGAAATTTTAATTTCCCAGCATCCTTCACTTGTGCACATATGTAGTCACAGAAACATAAAAAATTTAGTCGGAAATGACAAAATGCATCACAAAAAATCTTTTTCCACATTGTCAAATATTTTTCCCCAGTATTTTTCTTGATATGTAAAAATATATTTCATTAACTATAGATACATAGATAGATAGAAACTGAGATAGATAGATAGATAGATAGATAGATAGATAGATAGATAGATAGATAGAAACTGAGATAGATAGATAGATAAAAACTGAGATAGATAGATAGAAACTGAGATAGATAGATAGATAGATAGATAGATAGATAGATAGATAGATAGATAGATCCACTTTATCTATCCAGACTCCAAGTTACATGAATGCCATTTTAAAACCATTTTAAAAATATATTTCATTAACTCATATATATATATATATATATATATATATATATATATATATGTTTACCGAAAAATTATTTCAGTTGGGCTCTGTGTGTGTGTGTGTGTGTATATATATATATATATATATATATATATATATAATGCATTTGAGAATTATGAATTGTATACAGGATACCTAAGTCTGCTTATGTTTATCTTATTTTGTGAATATCTATCTCTATTCTATCAACTTCTTACTCTTTCTATCTCATGGTTCTTCTTTTCATACATTTTATGCTCGTATATTAACCAATTCATATCTGTTTCTGCCTCTGACTTTGCTTCTCCTCTATATGTTGGATGATAGGTTGCTACACTGGGATAGATAGATAGATAGATAGATAGATAGATAGATAGATAGATAGATAGATAGATAGAAACTGAGACAGATAGATATAAACTGTGATAGATAGAGAGATAGAGATAGAAAAAACTGAGATAGGTAGATATAAACAGATATAGGCAGATATAAATTGAGACATATAGAAACGGAAATAGATAGATAGATAGATAGATAGATAGATAGATAGATAGATAGATATAAGAAGACTTAAATAAATGAGAACACAGATAAAACACTGACCAGATATGATGACCTGAAATACACCCACACACGTTTATATAGATAGATAGATAGATAGATAGATAGAAAGAAACTGAGATAGATAGATAGATAGATAGATAGATAGATAGATAGATAGAAAGAAACTGAGATAGATAGATAGATAGATAGATAGATAGATAGATAGATAGATAGATTCACTTCATTTATCCAGACTCCAAGTTCCATGGATGCCATTTTAAACCCAATCTTCAGTGGATTTCTTAGAGAATAAAAGTTATTTATATACAGATTGTAATTTCTTCTCTATCCTTTGAAAAAAATCAACATGTTATTTTCATAACAACATCATATTTTTTTCAATATTTCCATGAATAATATAAGCTTAATGCTTAAGATTATTTAAATCATGAATAACATAAAGGTTAAATATTGCAACAATGGTGATGGTTCTTTCAACTTTTGGTATTTAAGGAAATAACAATATTTTTTTAAAATATCTCTACACGTGATATAAGATAAAATTCTGGATTTGTTCTGTTACATTAAAATTATAAAGGTTAAATATTAATACAATGCTGATATCTTTTTTCAAATTTTAATATTAAATTCACTAAACAGACTCAGTTGCTTAAGGAAAACAATTTCCAATTATTAACAACTATTTTTCATATATTTATTTTATTTTACTTTTGTTCAACCAATAAAAAACCCGAGAGACACTCAACGTAGAGTCAGTCAGTTATCTGCCATATGTGGTACATGCTTAGACGATCATATATCTTTCGATACATGACTGACGAGGCAGATTTTGTTCTTGCAGTAGGTTGTCATTTCTTTCTGCAGTAGACCAGTTGCCATCCCAGTCTCTCCTGCTATTTACCCTTAGCTGGTGGGAGAAGACGAGGATTCATACCTTTTCTAAGGGTATTAGCATGTAAGTGAATATAATGGATTCGAGTGGAATTTGAACTCGGCTCTCTGATTCCTCAATCCAAACTGCTATCCATTACTCCACCATGCCTCATCAGAAGCATTATGAGTAGCAAGCTCAAGATTTTGGATTTATTGTATTATCCTAATGGTTATTGGGTGGGTAGCAACAGTAATATTTCAGTTTATGCAAAGGCTATTGAGTAGCAATAATTGTGGGTCAGAATATATATAAAATCATAATAAAACATTACTGCCTTGCTTGAAGTGAACTCGATTAAAAGAAATATATAACAGGTTTAACAGCAAACTTGTCCAAATCCTGTAACAGCATGTGATAATTGTCCACCCCAGAAAATGTTTAATATCTAAAAAAATCACGGAACTTATTGAGTTTCTTTTTTTTCCAGGTTTTTCAGATAAGATGTTGACACCATTTGTTGTAAGAATCACTGAAAAAACCTTTGAGTTATTCTGCTAAAAAAAGGGGGCAGCAGTAGAGAGGAAAACTAGATCAGGAAGTTGCAACAGGAAGAGGGATCATCATTTCAGCTAAATAAATTCTTCAGAGTCTGTCTATATTTCTGAGATTAGGTATTATGTACAGTATTTACATTAGTCGGACTATTGTCCTCATCTTTGTCGCTATATTTGTCACAACGTTTCGGCCATTGTACGCTCCGGCCTTCTTCAGGTGGTTGGAATTTCGAACTGAACCCTTTATTTCGCTCACTGGGGTAGACTGTTCTAGTTCCACGTGCCATGTTTGATGGATGTCAGTTATCTCCTGCTAATTTTCCCTCTGAAAGTTCTCCACTGCCTTAACCGGGTATTGAACTCACCTTCTTTGGGTCTGTCACTGGATCTAACCAACGCCTTTATCCACTGTGCCATGTGTCCTTGAGAGCAGGAGATAACTTATAACTGACATCCATTAGACATGGCACGTGGAACTAGAACAGTCTACCCCAGTGATCGAAATAAAGGGTTCAGTTCGAAATTCCAACCACCTGAAGAAGGCCGGTGCGTACAACGGCCGAAACGTTGTGACAAATATGGCGACAAAGATGAGGACAATAGTCCGACTAATGTAAATACTGTAAATACATTCTTGTTTTTCAAAGTAGAGTCCAATGGTCTTATAAAAAAAATCTTGAAGAATTCCATTAATATATCTTTAATCATTTTTAAGATACAATGGTTCAAAGCTTAATTAGCAATTGAACAATTTTGCTGTTATTAAATTTGGACAATTTTGCTGTTACACCCGGTATATATGATGACAAAAAAAAAATATTGACACTAACACTGATATATGTGACAATAGTAATAACAATGATACATATAACAATAACAATAATAATAATATAACAATGATAATTACTACAATAATAGATTCGACTGGAATTCAAATCCAAGCTGCCATCCATTACTCCACCATGCCTGAAGGTAGTGTAGTGTTTCTTAACCTTTTTAAGTAATGACAAACCAACGAGCAAATGGAAATATCATGGCACACTTAGCAAAATTTCTAAAGGGTATGCTTTTAAATGTTATGAAATAAAACCACAGATTTTTTTAAAAAGATACGCACACAAATATGAACTTACCTTATTTCAATGTTTCTATTCAATTATTTGTGCAATATTTTTTTTTTTTAAATTCAATGTTTATTTCAAATATGCGATAAGCAGACCTCGTTTCTTCTTTAGCTGAGCATAGTCTTTCTTGCTTCTTATTGTTTTATTTTTGTTTAGATTTAAAGTCTAATTCACATAAATAATAAGTATAAAATTTTTAAACTGATAAAATTTTTAGCCTTTAATATGGAATAAAAAAAAATAATTTATTGATTTATTCAAAATACTAACATTGTATTTATACTACTTCCACACACACAAAAACATATATGTTTACCGTATATATCTATATAAATAATATCCACATTCTCTTAAATATTAAATCCATGCCACTTAAAATTTATTTTTTTAAAAAAGTTGAAAAATGTTTTAAAAAATTTTGAAATTGATTATATATGGCACAACGATGAGCCCAAAAAGAAAAGCAGCCACTCAGAGACTTTTTTAAGAAATCAATCTGTTGTTTAGTAATATTCTTATAGAATGTAGCATATATTTAGCTATGTAACTGATATACTATACTGAAAACACTCTATTCCTGGTTGTGATAGAAACATAAAAAAGATAATGGATGGAATTTTTTTTCAGAATTGATTTTGATTTTGCAATATCTTACTCAAAATTTTGGAAAATATATAGGATACAAATCCTATATTCCAACAAATGACTAAAAAAACACAAAGTAGAGTTGCACACCCGCAAAATCGGATCAAAACGATTCAAAACAGATTTCACAATAAGGTGTGAAATTAATTTTCTGACCAATGAAAGGAGGCGATTTGCTAAACCAAAAAAAAAAAAAGATAACGAGCCATCTGTTCTCGAAAAAAAAGTCAACAATAAATACAGAGTTTTCAAGTCAATCAAGTCAGTCAGTCAGAGAAGGACGCAAAATTATTTACAGAAGATTGACAGTAAATTTCATCATTGACTCAAACTTATTAAAAATAACGGAAAATGGAAAATTCTAAAAACAACAACAACAACAAATTTACAACTGACTTCAAAACAATTCAAATAAAGTACCATTTTCTTTTATCTTTATTCCTCATTCACAAACTCTTTTCAACTTAAATTGCTCGAAATTTCATTTGCAACGATACAAATATATATTACTCTGCTACTCTG
The DNA here is from genome assembly GCA_903632075.3 of Acanthosepion pharaonis. Lineage (NCBI taxonomy): Eukaryota > Metazoa > Mollusca > Cephalopoda > Sepiida > Sepiidae > Acanthosepion > Acanthosepion pharaonis. The sequence continues at coordinate 349,200 of CAHIKZ030001930.1, read as the reverse complement.
TTAAAAGACAAATACACAGACATTTTCATCAAAATCACAATTTTGCTTAAACGAACTATAACATTAATCCTTTTTTTATATTCACAAGAAAATAAATATACAATGTTCTATTTTCCATAAACGTGTTTTATTATCGTGTTGTTTCTTCTTGAAATTTGCGTTGTAAATTGTGGGCAGGCTATCCCATTAAATTCTCCTTTAATCCGGGTACGCTGAAACCCACAAATACAATTATTTAAAACTAAAAAAGAAAACTTTCTCAACCATTTTAAGAAACGTTTTTTCTTGGAGTCAAATAGAAATATCACAGTACATTTAGCAATATTTTTAAATGGCATATATTCAATGTTATGAAATAAAACCATAGATTTTTTTTTACATATATAAAAATTACTTTAATTTTATTGTTTCTATTTAAAAGAACTATTTGTGAAACTTATTTAGTGTGAAACCTTTGCTAATGGTAGTTTTTTGAAATCATTCAATAATTTTGATCGAATCTGCGATAAGTAAACTTTCATTTCTTTAGTTGACCGTAGTCTTTCTCGCTTCCTATTTTTGATGTTATTTAGCCTAATTCATATAAATAAAATGTAAAAAATTGAAATTAAACTGATAAAGCATTTTTAGCTAATGTGGGATAGTTATGTAGCAGTTGCTACGTTTTTCCACGCCCACATTTTATTCGCCTGTGATTGGCTAATAAATCACTACTACCTTTATATAGGACAATTTAGCCATCGCAGTCGTTTCTTTGAATCCTTCGGTTTTAAGCTTGCTTGTTTGTTCTGTTAGTACGAATGAAGTGATTGGTTAATTTTAACCAATTACATATTTTAGTGCAAAAATTAAGTTTTTTCCGCGTTTCCGTGGGATCCTACCTTTTTCCTAAAAGAGGCGAGGCTTTTCACAAGTCGTCAGTAAGATCCCAGCCGTCATAGACAAATCCAAACTATTTTTTCGTCACATTTCAAACGCACACACAGACACAGAATTTCGTAATATAAACTTATTTTCTCTCTGTAATTTTTTTTTCAAACAAATTCTACTCTGTTTATTGAAACCATTCTATAACAACAAACACATTTTTTTTAAATAATTGTATTCTTGTGTTATTTATTTTTAATATTTATACTTTGTTCTAATAATGATTTCTGAACATTTTTCTCTCAAGAGAACTTTCTTCGAAAAATTTCAAAAATCAGTCTTTATTTAAAGGGGAACAACTTCTTTTCCCTTAATCTAACTACATTGAACACAATTTTTATTGCATTGTTTGTTCTTGTATGTTATTTCAATATATATTTGTTGAATTAAAATTTGGAGTTATTGTTGTTTAACATTGAATCCTATACGTTGGAAATATCGTTAATATAAATAGTATTGGTCCATCTTCAATCCGGCCTTTACAATTGGTGACGTGGTGGCCTTCTACAGTTATTTTGTATTGAAATCAAAAAATATCAATGGGTATTATCAATTTTTTCCATCGATCACTAAAAATGGTGGTCATTTCTTCTTCTTCTTCTTCTTCTTCTTCTTCATATAACTGAAAATTTTATTTTTTTAGAACATTTATTTATTTTTTTTGGATCTAAAGCCAAATCTGTGCTCATGTGACGGAAAATAATATCGAAAAAAATATGCCATTTTGATCACTTTCCGATTTTTATTAAATCATTTTTTAAAAAATTTTTCTTTTCTAGAATTTGAAAAAATTATTTGAAAAAAAAAAATTAGTTTTTTATTCATTTATTCAAATATCCTTCTTTCAAAATCATTACTACTATAATCTACATTAGATATTCCAATTACTTGAACTGATTTTAAATGTGAATTAATTTTCAAATGTTTAATGATTTATTTTTTTTTTGTTTTTTAAAAAAGATAGGACTTTTAAATTTCAACCATGGAAAATTAACAATCAAACAACATTTTTAAAATTATCTGAAGCCTATTACGAAAATGGACGTTCAAATTTATAAATATATTTATTTGATAAAACCGCTATTAAAAAATGCACACCAAAAACATTTTTTATAATCAACAATCTTCCTTGGATTTTCATCAGCTCAAATGAAAAAAGAAAATTCAAAATTATTAACGAATCCATCAAGATGAAAATGGGCTTTATCACTAAAAAGAAAATTTTAGCGAAAAAACTTCATCAAGCTTGTCTTTGCTCTTTACCCAAATGACGAATGTATGGTGCTGTCAAATGGTCAAAATAGTCTCAGTTCTTGTGTCAAATGAATTTTGTCAAAATTAGAGATGAATTCTTTTTTTAAAATTCGATGTAACATTGTTGTTTTTTTTCAATTCTTTGAACATTGTTGACAAATAGATCGGAAATGGATTTTCAAATCTAACATTCTCGTGCACTGCAGCAATGTTTCCCGCTGAACAGCGTAAACGAGTAAAAATGGTTTTTTCACATCTGCCACTGAACCAGTTTGTTTTGAATTTAAAACTTTATCCAATTAAATTTTGAAACTTTAACACGTTGTTTGGCTGTTAATCTTTCCATGGTTTTTAATTGCCAAAGACTTGGTTGTTAAATCTGAAAGAAAAAAAAAAAAAATTTGAGAAAAATAAACTTAATTTCATTTAAAATCGGTCCAAGTTATTTGGAACACACTTTAATTATAAATGGTGCAGTGTTATTGGTGAAAATTTATTTATTTCTCTATTGGATCCTGTTATTTAAGTCATGGCAATTAATGTGAAAAAATAATATCGTCCAAATGTCTGACAAGCCTTCGGCAGCAGACTGCTATTCGATAGTCAAGAATTTTGATGACGTCTCTGCATAGTTGCAGCTCGATCTCACCAATATGCCTTATTATTTTATCCTTCAGCTGTTGAATTGTTGTTGGCTTATTGGCATAGACCTTACTTTTGGGATGACCCCAAAGGAAGAAATCTAAAGGCGTCAAGTTGCACGATCATGGTGGCCAATTGGTTTCGCTGTATCGAGAGATGATGTGACGAGAACTTCTCATTCAAATTCTGTTGGAACATCTATTTTCGTAATAGGCTTCGATAACTTTAACACGTTGTTTGATTGTTAATCTTTCCATGGTTGAAATTGACAAAGACTTAAGTTTTTAAATCTGAAAGAAAAGAAAAAAAAAAAAATCATTAGACGCTTAAACTTAATTCACATTTAAAATAAGGTCAAGTTATTCGAACAACTTTTTGTTTATTTGTCTGGGGTGGGGATAAAAATAACAATGTAAAAAAAAAATAATATTTATTTTGAATAATACAAAAATGATTACATAATATATCTAAAATAATACAAAAAATTATGCGACCTGGGAACATCTCATTTTTTCTGTTTGATCGTCCATTTTCGTAATAGGCTTCAAAAACTTTAACACGTTGTTTGATTGTTAATCTTTCCATGTTTGAAATTGTCAAAGACTTAAGTTGTTAAATCTGAAAGAAAAAAAAAAAAATCATTAGCCGCTTAAACTTAATTCACATTTAAAATCGGTCCAAGTTATTGGAACATCTTATATAAAAACTTGTCTTATATGCAAAAATATACGGTGATAAAATAATTATCTTTATCAATGCAACCCATTTGCCATTAACAACACAGGCTTAGACATTATTCATTAAAAATTTCAGTTTAGAATATCACACTGAAACACCAGTCAAGCAATGTCGAGCCTGGTCAGTAACTAAATGGGTGACTGCTTTGTAATACCACGCTGTAAATTTTGGATGTATGGCTGGTGAAATGGATAATGGCTAAGAATTGTTAATTGAAGAACCAAGTTCCACTTCCTTCCGTGTTCGTTATATTTAAAATACATGCAAAATATCCATGGAAACGTTTCCAATTGCACTCTCGGTTGATCGATTATGATGACCAAAAATAATCATGAAGTGCGCGAAATGCATTTCTATTTGAACGTCCATTTTCGTAATAGGCTCCGATAACTTTAACAGATGTTTGATTGTTAATCTTTCCATGGTTGAATTTGTCAAAGACTTAAGTTGTTAAATCTGAAAGAAAATTTTTAAAAAAATCATTAGACGCTTAAACTTAATTCACATTTAAAATCGATCCAAGTTATTGGAACACCCTATGCCATGACAATATTTCCTGGCACAATGACGTACCACAGCACATCGGCTGATATTCACTGAGGTAGAGGGTTACTGAATAAGATTGTTGTAAGCGAGAAGTAAGTAAGAAATGCAATTTAAAAAGACATGTAGGATAGATATAAGTTGAGAGTGGACCTAAATAGACCATAATTGAAGTTGTCAGGAAAGCATCCACTCGGGAGTTTGTTCCAAAAAGTAACAGTTCTAGGAAAAAAAATCTGTGTAAGTGGAACTTGCTCTTTATCAAAGGAACACAAAAGGGATGGGGATGGTTAGCTACCATTAACATAGCATATTGGTTCCTAGCTGTGAATGTCTGAGCTGTTGGCACTAAGGGATATAACTCATCCTATCATCAAGCATAGTAACTGTGATAGAGTAGTGAGAAGCTAACTATATTATTGATGATTCCCAGTTGCATTTACTGTCTCTCTCGCTCTTGCTTATTAAACAGTATATTTATTTATTTCCATTTACCAGCCTGAATATTCGAGAAATCTTATTAAAGAAAAAACAGATATATGTGTGTGTGTGTGTGTGTGTGTGTGTGTGTGTGTGTGTGTGTGTGTGTGTGTGTGTGTAAAACAGTTGAAGAAAACGCCAACGGATTTATCTTGCAAGCAACTTTAAATTTTGCAAATACACTACTCACCAGTGTCAGGTTGATGCATAGACTTGTCTGACCCTGACAAGCAGTGGATATGCAAAACTTGGGTGCAAGATATGGGATACAATGTCAGGCAGTAGGAGCCATGATGCTATCTAAAAACATCTGAAAACCTAACCAAGCAGCCACAAACCCACTCCTCAACAAAGTCTTGAATACCAAATTGTTCTTTTCACAACAGAATTAAGTTTGGTTTTCACCCTGACTGTTAGAAGAAAATAATCATTTCCAAGTACTCAAAACAATGCTCTACGTTGAAAACTAAAGGCACAGATGAATTCCATGATGAACTTCGAAAACTTAACTCACAGGATCTATTAAGAACATTCACATTACATACTTTCAAGGTAAATATACCCTTTTAACTGCGTTTGACCTGAAAGAGGTTGATAAGCTATAAAAACATAAATTGATCAGTCCTACACAACCAAGATAATTACATATTGATATGTCCCGAAAGGGATATATTTGATCAGAAGTAGCTAAAGTGGTTTTTGGCTACTATAACCCAGTAGTAGCAGTAATCAACTGGTATATTTTTCAGAATCAAAATAATGTGTAAACCAATAGGATAGTCAATGGCAAATAAGTCCAATGGGCGTCGAAAGACTTAAAATCTCAGTTGGAACACAATCCGTCAACTCTGTATTTATGACGGACACCATCCAATCATATTCCAGTGAGGAAGAACACAGGTTATGCATATTCCATTATATCATATATTTGAAAAATTCCCAGAAGCTGATGTTTGGGTTCCCCAGGATTTTTTGTATTGTTTTCAAAAACAGAATTAAGTTTGGTTTTCAATATGACTATTATAATGAAAATAATCATTTCCATAAGAGAGAACAAGTACTTAAAACAATGATTCTTTTCCACAGAAGATTTTTGAAGGCAAGACGGATCCCATCATGAACTTCTGACAATTTAACTCACAAGATCTATTAAGAACATTCACATTTTATACTTTCAAGGTAAATATACCCTTTTAACTGGGTTCGACCTGAAAAAGGTTGATAAGCCATAAAAAAAATAAATCGATCAGTCCTACACAACCAAGATAATTACATATTTCAAAGCAGTACCAGAAGCTGATGTTCGAGCTCCAGTTCAAAGCCAGGATTTTAAATTATGTTTTTTTAAGGGTATCTGGCACTCTGATCCTGGACAATTGGCACAACACGATCTTCTTCTCCCTATTAATAATAGCTGACAAGCAAATGTGGCCATAATTATAACTCAGGAACATCAAAACAGCATAAAAGAGAAAGCCTTGAAGTCGTGATGTAAATGAACAATAGCTACTAATGGAATTTATCCCATTACAACTGTATGGATGGCTAGGGTATCCATAATCACAAAGAGAATAACTTTCTGAAATGACATTTAATGGAGGATATCACATTTAAACTGTATGGAAGATCATAAGATCCTTAATCACTAATGGAAATTGTTGAAACATAACATACCAGAAGAATCTAATTTCTAATGGAGCACCTCAAATGGAACCTGAGCAAACACCAACATAATTATAAAATAAAGAAAAAACTGTCTTTTTGTGTTAACTAGAGCCAATTCCTGCACACGTTTGTATTTACTGAGCACATAGTTTGATACTCTTTATATATATATATATATATATATATATATATATATATGCACATTTCATTGAATATGACAGGTGCTTTGATTTTGTTTTTTATACAATTTCTAATGTGATCTAATAAGTTTTTCTTTTCAGATGATAAATTATATAAAATCTGTCTAAATGTTCTTTTTATCCAAGCCCTTTTGGCTATACATTTAGCCATTTTCAAGGTTGAAATATTTTAACTGTTAAATAAGAAATAGTTTGTCGCATGTATGTATTTATATAATGTTTTCATTTTCAAAACACGGTCAAGATATTGTGTCCATGTTCATAGTTGATATTACTGAGTGTTGGTTTATTTGTTTTTATTAATAAGACTTCCATTATTTTAAGCATTCTTTTGCATGTAGATGATGATATTATATTTGTATTGTCAACAATTATGTCACGAAGAGGAATCAAAATTCGTAAATAATTATAAAGGCCATACTAGATGTTTGACACAAAGACTCACACTACATCTTTTGGACCATAGCTCAATTAGATCTCATTTAAATATTCATGGAAACCTATCAAACCCTATTCATAACATACTTGTTCACACACACACACACACACACACACACACACACACACACACACATATATATATATATATATATATATATATATATATTGAAATGAACAATTATTTTAATATATTTACTGTTTATACATTATTTTTATAGATACAAATATTTAAGTAGATGCTCTGTTTATAATAAACAGTATTAACAACATTTACCGACCTGAATGTCCAAGAACTTTCATAGAATTTTTGTGTCCTCTGACAGGAATCAAACCTGCATCCTACATATAACCACCATATAGCCTGATGTGCTATACCATTTAGCTACAGAGGAAGCATCTGGCTAGCAAGATCATATATATATATATATATATATATATATCATAATTAAGTAATTCAATGAGTCTAGAAGAAACCTCAACAGAATGCAGGAAGCACTGGAAGGCTGTTTCATCCTATATTTGGAACTCATCAGCAGTGCACATCCACTACCGAGAATTGAAACCCGAACAGTTACAATAGGAGGCAAATGCCATACCATACTAATGGTTCTCGGTGATGAAGAGGTGATAAATTAGACTCGATATATAAAATTTGATCACAAATTCTGTGGTGGAACTTCTCCGAGTTTCTCTTTTACCCATAGGACTGTGCCTCCCTGAGCTACGACTACTATTCCCAAGCCACTCAATCCAGAGCATTAGAACCCTGTTCAAACAAGGATATACAGAGAGAAATAATTAGGAGGATTTTGAAATAATCATAATTAAGTAATTCATCGAGTCTAAAAGAAACCTCAACAGAATGCAGAAAGCATTGGATGGCCATTTCGTCCTATATTTGGGACTCATCAGCAGTGCACATCCACTACCCAGAATTGAAACCCGAACAATATATATGTATGTATGCATGTATGTATGTATATATACACATTTTTCTTCATTAGTTGCATGACTGAGTTTCAGGCACAACACAATGTTCAGATACTGAATTCTGAACTTTATTTTGTGTATGAAACTCTGAGGGTTTAAAAATAATTTGAGGAAAAATATATATTTATTAATATATAGTTTATAGCTCTGTTCTATTGCATTGAGCACTATTTTCTATTATTACCAGCACTCAGTGTGTGATATTATATATTCATATATAATAATAGTGTATAGCAGGTTAATGGGAGGTAATTGAGTACAAGAAAAGGAAAAAAATATGTAACATGATTTATCCTTCAAAAGGACTTCATCAATCTAAAATAATTCTAATTGATAAAATTATATATATATATATATATATATATATATATATACGTAATTATAGGGAGGGCTAAAAATATGTTGGTTGCTCCGTTTTATTTAATGCCATATCAAACTCTATGGGTTATTTAATGCCAAAATCTAAATATTTTTATTGGTTTGGTTGATTTTGTTTAACGGCATATCAACCTCTATGGGTTAATTAAGGTCGAAATCTAAATATTTTGATTGGTTTGGTTGATTTTGTTAAGCGGCATATCAACCTCTATGGGTTATTTAATGTCGAAATCTAAATATTTTGATTAGTTTGGTTTGGTTGATTTTGTTTAATGGCATATCAACCTCTATGGGTTATTTAAGGCCGAAATCTAAATATTTTGATTGGTTTGGTTGATTTTGTTAAGTGGCATATCAACCTCTATGGGTTATTTAATGCCGAAATCTAAATATTTTGAACTTCAACTGAATATATTTTAAACACAATTGCATGCCTTCAACTACAGATAAAATGTATTGTCGGTAATTTTATTATAAACATATATTGTTGAAAATTTTTTATAGCAAAATGGATTGCTGATAAGTTTACTGTAAAAATGTATTGTTCTGTTTTTGTTTGAGGGTTCACTATTTGCCCATAGCTGGGACCCTAGCAGATGTTACCACTTTAGATCAGGGTGGATCTGGGAACACCAGTAATTAAGAGGTGGTTCCACACTCCTGAAAATCTCCAATCTTCCATACAAATCTACCATTCTCCCATGCACTGAATATTGCTGCGATATCTCATCTGGTGCTTCTGCCATTCATCTCATTGTTCTTAACAAAATCCAAAAACTGATCCATAATGTATTCAATGCTGACTTGTCATCTCAACTTCAGTCACATTCTCACTGATGTCACATGGCTTCCGTATGTCTTTTCTACAAATATTTTCATGGTAACTGCTCTGATGAACATTTTTCCCTGGTGTCCCAAGTACATGAATTTAAGTGTGCTACT
>CAHIKZ030001930.1:302500-335000 GCA_903632075.3 Acanthosepion pharaonis | reverse complement strand
ACTTATGTAAGCTTAGTAAAGGTGAACCTAAGGAGAATCCCTGAACTAACTGAACTTCTCTTTTTGCTCTCCATTTACAAATTATTAGTATGTTCTTTTCAGGACTGTAGTGAGTGCAAAACTTCCTTTACTGACTCCCTTCAGATTTGGAGAAATGAGAAAAAAGATTTCCTTGGGCCAATGAAAACATTTCCTTCACAGAAATTGACCAATGAGCCGAAAAGAAAAAAGAAAGGAATTTGTATGCTTATGTGAAATTATTTTAGGTCCAATGAAAACCTTTCCTTCACAGAACTTGACCAATGAGCTGACAAGAAAAAGGAAAGGAATTTGTGTGCTTATGTGAAATTATTTTAGGTCCAATGAAAACCTTTCCTTCACAGAACTTGACCAATGAGCTAAAAAGAAAAAGGAAACGAATTTGTGTGCTTATGTGAAATTATTTTAGGTCCAATGAAAACCTTTCCTTCACAGAAATTGACCAATGAGCTGAAAAGAAAAAGGAAAGGAATTTGTGTGCTTATGTGAAACTGTTTTGGGACCATTAAAAACCTTGTCTTCACATAAATTAGCCGTTGAAACAAGAAGAAGAAAGAAAAGAAAGTAACGAGCCTACGTGGAACTACTGTTGAAATTAGAATAAAAATTAAATAATTGAGAGAAGAGTGCCTGAAGTCATGTGAAATATTTCGTTTCTTTTCACTGCGTCCAAAATTGAAGTTCTTGGCAGTGTAATATTATTCATCAATTGTATTATCAGCTTTTAAGCGAACACTTGGCACTTCAAAGAATTTTCTTTCAACAATCCAAGTTAGCTAAGTATTTCAAACTATCACTTTTCGTCTACTTTTGAACGTATGCAAACTAATTATCACTTTTGTGAACAAGGAAGTTGCTTACTTTTGTTTTAAACATTTATGAATATTATTATGTGTCAGATCATTTCATCTGTTGTATGAACATTTCCTCTTCATAACGATTCGTTAAAGCTATGAACTTTAAAAAATTCTTATTTATTTTCCTTAAACGAGCTACTGTCACAACTTTAAGCGTATAAATTCGTAAATAAATTCCTTATCTTGTTAAAATTGCCCAATGTGTTTCCTCGTCATACCCTCCATTAACCTTCTTGACGTGGGTAATTCATCAGTTCATCTTAAACTCTAAGCCTCACATCATTATAGGACAACACTTTTCAACAACTACGAATCTGTCCATTTCAGGACAACTTTTCGACCACTGTTGGGGTCCCAGCTATGAGCGAGTGGTTGACCCCAAAACTAAGTTAAAAAGCCTTATGAAGGTGTAAAAATGGGTTTTAATACCAGAATTGCTTTTCGAAAAGATGTTACCAGCAATAGGTTTTTGAAGGGAAATAAACTATTACCAGCGATATATTTTTGAGAAAAATATTACCAGCAATACATTTTTTAATAATATTACCAGCTATATATTTTTGAGGAAAAAAATATTTTAAAAACTTTTTACAAAAATAAAACGATCCAAGATTGTAAATTTCCTAAAAGAAGTTGGATTGTACTCAAAAGTATGAGTAATTGAAAAATGGTTCAGATATATATGTATACGTACACACTCTTTTTTTTACCAAACTATCGCTTTGAATCTATTTCAAAAATTTTGTTGGCCTTAAATGACCCACTGAGGTTTTGATATGCCATGAAACAAAACAACCAACCAACAAAACTTCTTTTTCTTCTCAAGGCAACTCTCTTCTTACCCTTTATATCCCTTGCATAGAGTATTGCTGCCATACATGGGCTGGTGCACCTTTTGTTTACCTTGTAGTTCTTGACAAGATCTAGAGGCGGATATGTAATATAATTGGCCCTGATCTGGCATCTCGTCTACAGTTGCTCTCTCACAGACGCGCCGTCACCTCTCTCTGTCTGTTTTACAATATACTTTCATGGTAATTGCTCCGATGAGCTGCTTTCACTGGTTCCCAGACTCCATGAATTCAAGCGCCCTACGAGGCTGGCATCCCGCTCCCACCCTTTCACTGTAGAAACTTTTAAATGTAGCCGTCTCTTCTACTCCAATAGCTTCATACCTCGCACCTCTCGCCTGTGGAACACCCTTCCCTATTACTGTTTCCCTGAGAGCTATAATCTCCAACTATTCAAATGGAATGTCAATCGACATCTCCAGTTACCTTGATCTACCCACTATCTCTCTCCTCATCCTTTCTTCTATCACTCCTATCTGCTCTCGCTCCAGATTTTCTGCAACCCCCTGCATCCTAGTGGCTTCACGCCTTGCTCGGGGCGTAATGCTTAAAAAAAATTTAAATGTAGGGATATTATTTGGCCTAGTGAACGGTAATTTTTATTTTTTATTTTTATCGATGTATTTTCTTTAACGAAAATAAACTTGGCAATATATATATATATATATATATATATATATATATATAAAAAAACCAATCTTTACTTTCTTCCGTCATTCAATGTCTGTTTGCGGACCAATATACCTTCCGTAACAAGTAAAATTACGAAATATTATTAACGATTTTTATTTTAATCTAATCGTTCCTTTCAAATAGTGAAATGAAGGCTATTTTGAACGGACTCGCTTCCAGATCCTTTCAAACCAACTCAGGTGTCCTCCAATGCTCTATCCTGAGTCCTACGCTGATTCTGATATTCCTCAAAGACCTTCCAGATTTCAACAGTTCCCAAAGAGAGTTTTATGCAGATGACACTACCATTTATCCCTGTCTCAATAGCAAACCCGTCAGAGCTGACAAAGTTAACCTGGCCACTGCTCTTGAAAAGGACTTCCAGACAGTGGTTAACTGGGACAAGAAATCTCTTGGAAATTTTAATGCCTCAAAAACTAAACGGCTCTCATTTAACCACTATAGAGAAAATTCCTTGCCCGCCATCAGCATGACTGATGCTCGACTCTTGGATACCATCACTTTCACTCTTTGTAACTCGCTGCGTACTAGTGACATTCCCGCATTGTTTGGGGAGTGAAACGATTAAAAAAAAGTTTAAAAAAATAAATAAATAAAAAACTAAAAAAAAAAAATTAAATACTCTCTATCCAAAAAATACATCGAATGTCATATTTTCTCGCCATAAGCTAACGCGCATGCGTATTTCAAATTGGTAGCTTCTTACGGAGATGACTCCATTTTCTCTTTTAAGGAAAATACGTTGGATTTATTTAACAAATTTACCTGACGGTTCCAAAAGACAACCCTTTATCAGCGATAAGGTAGGTTTAATATTTTATTTTATTTCTTGTTACCATTTTCTTTTAATTATTCTTATCTAAAATACTGCCAAATGTTTACCCGATTTTTTTTTAAATGAGTAATTTTGACTAGTACTTGGATTGCTTCATTTTTTTCGCAAGAATTAGTGATCTAGTTACTTAAATTTTTATGCTCGTGTCCAGTAAAAAGAAAAGAAAGACATGTAGCTAAACTAGTAGAATTGGTAGAAATCTTGAAATAATGTTGTTAGTAACTCTTTTTTTTTAATTTTATTATCTTTTTTGTTTGCTTACTTTTGAGTTTCTCAAGAAACGTTGACGTCTGTTGTGGAATTGCTTAAGATTTAGTCAAAGTACAGTGGCTTAGAAAGAAATGTGTTTCTGTACTTCATTATGTGTTTTAGTATCTTTTATAACTGTTTCTACGTAAATTTCGAAATAGATAGATGTATGGTATATAAAATTTATATATATATCATCTTTTCATCACTCCTTGAACAGCGATCATGATAAAAAAGAAAAAAAACAAATACTTTTTATATACTGAGATCAACTTTACCTAAACATGAAAATATTCTTGGCACTTTCATATATATAACCCACACACAATATTTCACCAAAATGTAATTTTTTATACATGGTTATCCATTTTACACACACATATATTCATCATATATATATATATATTTATATGTTTATTCCAAACGAATAATTATGGCTGGGGTTCAACGCGTTACCAATCAACAGGTTTTTGAAGACGTCGCCATTTTGAAAATTGGAGCACAGTTTTACAATATTGATAATTGCATTGACTGGTGCCGTAATTATGGTTTGCTAGCAGTCAGTTTAGACTGTATTGTTTACAACAGCCGTTGCAGTGAACCAATCTATTCAAGATTGGTGGACAACAGGATTTGGAGGTGTGCACGAAAGTGTAATAGCGCCATATTCTTTTATTTGCTTAAGCCACATTAGTGGGATTGTTTAAGATGTACTAAAAGTTCAGTAATTGTGAAAATCCAAAAAACGTTTTCGTTAAAATGAAATAACACGTCTTATTATCAACACATCTGTGTGTGTGTGTATATATTTATATATATATATATATATATATATATATATATATATATATATGGTTAATTTTCTGTTCATGTTTGTGATAAGTGGGATAAGTTTTCTAAAGCTGTAGAGCAATTTCAGCCAATTAACGACCATTAGTGCCAAACAGTTTGAGTTTTATCAATATAAAAAAAGACAATGCCTTTGCGGTGAAGAAGTGAGTTGGTGACTCTGCCATTACATCTACAAAACAATAAATTGAAAAACACTTTCAACGATTTTATAATTAAATGATGGACAGTAAGAGTACAAATGACTTGATGGTGCCACGAAAAGGAAATCAAATAAATTGAGTAACACTTACAAATTAGTAAATACTTTTCTAAGGAATTGAAAGAAATGTAGATGATTTGATATTTATATTCACACGGTAGTTTTATAGCCGCACGGCACTAAAATGTATTTATTCTGCCTATGATTAATTTAAGAAAATTACTCACAACTAGCACGACGCTAAGGGATAAAACGTGTAGAGGAGGGACTTAATCAGATGTTATTTTTGCAAAACTTTCCTATTTTTATTTTTTTATGATTCTTTTATAAGTTCGAATTAGGCTATTTTTTTCTTTAACTATTACACCTGTCTCTTTTCAGGAAAAAATTCTTGTTTTTCCTATAGTCTTTTATTATTTTCGAACGAATCTGATCAGGAATTACTCATTTTTTAGTTACCACCTACGAATTCCAGCCATCAGTATGAAAGACCTGTTGAAAACCAGGTGTTCTCAGCTGGAGGGGGGATGCTCTCGGAGTTAGCTCCTCCTTAATTGCCTAATTATTCACTAGGGGTCACTCTCCCTATACTATAAATACTGGGCAACTTCTTGTCTCGTTCTCTTTTTCGTATGTATGCTCATTGGCCCCTTTTATTTCTGTCCCTATCTTTCTTTAAGTTTAATCCCCCATCCCCTCCTCGTTAGGTGGTCAGTGACGTCACCTCTGGTGGAAGCGGACACAACGTTTTCACATTTTTTTTTTGTATCTGTTGTCGTGTCTGAATGAGTGCATGGGATGAATGAATGTTTTTTTTTTTAAAGTCCCGCATTAATTTTTCTAGTTAACTGATGTTTCTGCCATATTTAGTGATTGTGGGGATTTTATTACTAACACGATTTTTGTTTAGTTTCTTGTAAATAGTTATTTGTTTTTTTGTCCGAATACTCATTGGGGTTACTTTTTTAAAAAAATTAAATTGTTGTTTTTTCCCCCATATACCAAATGTTTGTTATATCCGGGTCTAGTTAGTATTTTCATTTAGCCATTGAGGTATTATGGTTTTAAAAAAAGGTAAGTAAGAATGTGTTTAGTGCAAGAAATATTGTTAGTATGATTGGGTATCAGATGAACACGGTTAGCTAAGTTAAGACAGAAGACCAACCTTTTCTCCATTCCCCATTTCGTTCCTTTTTTCTTTTTTATTTTATAGTACGGAAATAAATAACCTTTTCTTTTTTTTTATTTCAGTGAACTAACACATCTACAATGTAAGCTTTCTAGATAGCATCTTTCACTGGAAGACTGGTGAACATTATATGTTTATACACGTACGTACGAACATTCACCACAATATAGAAACTCTTCAAGGTGTTGGATACGGTTGTAACACAAATGTTGATGTCTTTGTCACTTGTAAATTTGTTGTTTAGGAACACATTTATTTGTTGATATATATATATATAATATCAGTCTTGTTTTTGATTCTTTCTCCTCTGTTGTTACAAAAAAAAAAAACAACTAGTAATTTTAAACGGTTTTGGAGGCAGTAGCGTAATTAATTTGATTTTTGGACCGCCCAGGGTGCCAGCAAATTGATTGGAGGGGTGACATAATGTCACTCCCAACAAAATTTTTTAACCAGACTAAGGTGCCAAAATAGTCTGAAAACAGTGGTGGAGACAATCGGTTTACCTTGTCTGCATATCACTTTTTAATAAAATAATTTATGATGAAGGAGTTTTGTTCCCCGTCAGAAATTTTCTAATAAATTGTCGGGAAATTTGTGAGTAGGAAAAATAGCAATGTTTTCAGTTTTCATGTGTTTCAGTTGTTATAATCTTGGTTACTAACAAGAGACATTGTTGTAACATTTTATCGGATGATATGGTTTTTTAACTCTGCATCATTAATAACAACAAAGCAAAATACGAAGCCAAAAGTGCGAATTTTCAGTCTTGCCTGTGTATCAATTCGCTGAGATACAATTTTCCATTGAGTGGGCGATAGACTTTTCAATATATCTACTAGTGTTGGGACGATTAATCGGAATCTTTGGGGGTATCGGAAACCGTATCGGAATCGGAAAAATTTGTCTATTTTCCGATTCCAAAAACGATTCTTTTAAATTTTTAACTTAATTTTCCATTATTGGTACTAATGATAAATATTTATTGTTTTTAAATTATCACTAAAACTAAAATCATAATAACATCAAAATACGATGTAAATTTATTTTACTTGTATAAAGAAAAACAAAAAAATAAACTTTGCATAAATTCTCTAGGTAACCTTTAAAAGACTGCAGTTGATTTGCAATGTTCCGAAAAATGCTTAAAAATTAAATAGAACATACTTTCAAACGTCATTGATAATTAAATGGTACCCAGAAAATGATGCAACGGAAAATTGGACATCGAAAAATTAGCAACAGAAAATTACGTCAACCATGAGTCAGTCGAGACTGTCGGATCTGGCTTTGCTGTCCATTGAAAACGAGCTTACAAGACAAACAGATTTTGACGATGTTATTGACCAGTTTGCCACAATGAAAACAAGAAAACATTCATTCTAAGACCATAGTATCGAATGTCATTCTTTTGTGTTTTGCCGTGTTTTGTATTTAGTTGTTCTGAAAGTGAACAGTTGCATTTTAAAAATCTTTTGATTTGAACTGATTATTTTGTGGTATTGGATTTTGTCTTGGATCATACATGTAAACTAAACAGTAACGTACCGGTCAGTAGAATAAAGTAGAGCATGTATGAAAATTTAACTGCAGCTAACCATTCAGCATAGGGTGACATTTGAGCGGACCGCCCCGGGTGACGTTTACTCTAGCTACGCCACTGTTTGGAGGTCAGATTCTTTCAAAACACACACGAAAAAAAGGTAAAACGGATTTTTCAGGAACGTTTCTCAGCAATAGAGGCGGTCAAATCTCACAACATACCGACGGTCTAAGCACTCATTCAATATAACCAAACTACCAAATCGGGTATAAGAAACGACCACTATACCGAAATTCTGTGGCTCCCATATATATATATATATATATATGTGTGATAGAAGTTAGGAGGATTTGAGATGATTATTGTTAAGTAATTCATCGAGTCTAGAAGAAACCACAACAGAAAGCATAAAGCACTGAACAGCCGTTTCGTTCTATATTTGGATCTCATCAGCAGTGCGCATCCACTACCGAGAATTGAAAACCGGACAGTTATGTTATCAGGCAAACGTCATACCAAATGTTCCAACGGGCCTCGGTGACAAAGAGGTAGTGAATCAGACACGATATAGCGCCGCTCGATCACATATCCCATGGTGGAACTCATCCGAGTTTCTCTTTTACCCATAGGACTGTGCCGCCACGACTACTATCACCAAGCCGTTCCATCCAGAGCATTAAAAGCCACTTCAAACAAGAATATACAAGTGATAGAAATTAGGACGATTTGAGATAATTGTAATTAAGTCATTAATTAGAACATGTAAATAACTATTACAATATTGTACATTTTGTTCAAACGTTAAATTTAACGTTGAAACAATGTACAATTTTGTAGTAGATATTTAGATGTTCTAATGTAACAGTTTATAATAAATATTTATTGTTCTACTTTTGTATTGAGCCCTATTTTAAATTAATGTTTTGAACGTTGAAATTTTATTCTTCGTTCTTTTACATTTGCATATATATATATATATATATATATATAAACGTTATTATAATTATAAAGCACTTCTGCCAGACAATATTCTTAATAAACACTGTTTAAATGGGGGGGGGTTATCTTCCTTCGATACGTTCGCTATAATATCGTCTGAATTATAATTCTTGCAGATGTTGCTTACAACATTATCAGTAATATTAACATAATTTTTCAAGGTATATTTTGATAATTATTTCTTGTTTTTATTCAGTTTAAATTCACATTTTAAAAATTGTCTTATATAAGCAATATTTCAGTTGATAGTTTTTATTAGAAAGAATTTATATCCGCTTTGTCCAAATTCAGTCAGAAGTTAGAAAACGTGTACAGGGTTCGTAATAAATATTGCTGTCTGTTGTTTGACTTTAACGACAAATTCTTCGAATGGAACTGAAAATAAATTACGTAATTATCTATTTCAACGTAATCTGTTTAAACTATTTGCATTGTTCGAATCGTTGTACTCATCGTATTCACGACGTTTCAGCCGAACCGAATAATTTATCTAGTCCAGGGAGATATATTTTTCTAGTTCCACGTGCCATGCCTTTTCTGGATATCTCAGTTTCAGTTAATTCTCTTTTTGTAACTCAACTCTCCAAGTTTTGTTCACATCTGCTGTGGCCAGGTATTGAACTCACAACTCTTTGGCTCAAGTCACTGAAACGCCGTGAATATGGCGATAAATATGTAATAGAATACCTCATCAAAAATATAGACAGGCTGTTTAATTAGATGTTCTTAAAACTGTCATAATTTATTTTTGCCGATTCCAGAGAAAATTTGGATTTCGTAGCCTAGTACATTGATTTTTGAAGATCTGCCGGTTGAAAATCTGATTAAGATCCCCAAAAAGTGGCCAGTTTTGAAGAAAATTGTTTTTTTTTTTTTTCCCCTTTTTTTCCTTCGTTTATTATGTCACTGTTGTAATGATTATTAACATGACTTTGGGTAAGAATACTCAAAACAAGAAAATGCATAAAATTAAGGTAAAAAATAGTAGAAGGCTATTGTATTGGAGTTCAACTATCCTTGTAGTTAAAAAATCGGAATCTTTTTCTGTTAATCCCCCCCCAAATAAGGCAAAGTTACTTATAGCAAATATCAATTCACCATAAATAAGGCAAAGTTACTTATAGCAAATATTAATTCACCCCAAGAAATTATAAATTCTAAATCAGTTTATTTATTATCTTTTAAAAATTTTTTGGCAGTCTCTTAAAATTATAAATTTTAAATCAAAATTTGTTTAGCTTGTCTTGCAATAATTACAATCCTAAGGATGAAAAATTACAAAAAAATCACGAAGTTATTCTCATTTCGAAAGTGCGGATGATATTCGGGGTACTTAAAGGAATTTTGTTTTACAATTTAAACAAAAAAAAAAATTGTTTTTGGCTCGTTTATCGACGTGAACGTTGACCTCGCACTTAGAAATAGCGCATTCGAGTCACCCATATTTTGGGCAACTGCAGAATTCACCCGAGCCGGAATGCAATGGAAGAGCCTCGCTCTGGGAGAATTTGCTGTGAACTTTAGTTGATTTTTTTCATTTTAGAGTGAATTAATATTTGGTGCATAGATCAAAAAACCGGGTTAAGCACGCATAAAAAAATGCTTTTTTTTTTTTTTTTTATTTTTTTTTTTTTTATGAAAAATTTTTACGGCAAAAGAATATAGGCATGTTTTGTTTAAAGGTATTTACTCTGTACCCGTACTAGGGCAAGATGTGACACAAGGTTTATTTTTAGGTGGGGACCCGAGCGTATACACCCGGAACAGGAACAAAAATTTCCCTCAGCCCACACAACCGACGGTTGCTCTGGCCTTGGTGTGAGCACCGATCCCTCCTTATGGTGCGGCTTCGGGCAGCTGTTCCCCAGGTCTGAGCATCTCTTCAGTATTATTTTTCTCAGTTGCCCCTCTGTCCTTTGACGGAGAATCCCTTGAGCACACTCTGTCCAAAGACAGACACGCAACTGAGAGATAAACGTGAATTTACTCAAAAAGAGAAAGTTACACATTTGTTTGGTTTAAAGGTTGTCGAAAAGATATTACGGACCAGAACATTAGCCATTATTGTAATTAATCATATTTTGGTCAAATTCTATTCATATATGGAACATACTTAATAAATTGTTATTAAGAGAGAAAATTAACTCTTTTAAAAATATTTGGGTTGCATCCCCTTAAAACGGTCAGGTTAATGATTATCAATAACGCCAACTAAAATATCCGTCATATGGTTTCTTTGTATAATAATATCAACAGAGATGACTAATAAAAACATTGAACACGCATCAGTTACCATCACAAAATATTGCAAATGCGAACAAGCAGACTGAATTAATATCCATTAATTGGGTTAATAAATAAAGGATGACACAACTTTGGGTGATTATTTTCAGGATTATGGTCTAAAACATGGCATTTTGGTGAGGGCCGGATTTAGAGGAAGGGAGACCCTAGGTTATTCCACTTGTTAGACCCCCTCTAAATCTCCCATTTTCATGAGTAGAGGAAAATGGAAATGTGTTAAATTAAACAATTTGAGTAAAATCGAGGATGATGATGGGTTTTTAAAAGAGTATAGAATGCACCATGACACCATGCATAATAAATGCCTATGACAGTGTCAAAAATTTTATACACCTTGGCTGGATGACTCCCTAGATTTTGAGGCCCTAGGCATCAGCCTTCTAAGCTAATAGGTAAATCCGGCACTGCATGTGGTTAAAAGCCTTTAAAATGACGAATTTCATTTAAAATTCGTAAAATCTTCGGTCCATTCCTTAATCGTTCAGCAGTTTCTCAAAAATTAAATAAATTGAAAATAACTGCCTAAAGCATCCTCAGTAGCAAGAGTTTTTTAAACACACACACACACACACACAATATCTGCCTATATCTCTGAGATGATTTATTATGATTACTTGCATTAATTACATTATTCGGACTGTTATCCTCATTTTCATTGCCATATTCACTACGTTTCAGCCGTTGTACTCTCCGGCCTTCTTCAGGCGAATATCGAATCGAACCCTTTATGTTGTCCACCTAGTGGATGAAGACGTTAGTTAGATCCAGTGACTAAATCCAGAGAGTTGTGAGTTCAATACCATGTTACAGCAGTAGTGAACCAGAAATCTTGGAGGGTTGAGTTAAAGGGAAATAACTGAGGCATCCGGAAGAGGCATGGCATGTGGACCTAGAACAGTCTACCCCGTGGACGAAATACAGGGATCGGCTCGAAATTTCAATCAGCTGAAGAAGGACGAAGAGTACAACGGTTGAAACGCTGTGAATATGGCAATGAAGATGAGGATAACAGTCTGAATCGAAAATGTAAATAATGTAAGCACACGCACACACACACACACACACACACACAATCAAGTAGCCAGTAGATTACATCGCATGTCCAGACCCGGTACTGCTAAACTTCTTCGTTTTTTTTTTTTTTTCTTTTCTTTTTCTTTGCAAGACGCAAACTTTGATCCCGTTCGTTTTTCAAGAAAAAATTTCATAAGAATATATTCTTCATTTTTTCAAGAAGACTGCTTAACCATCCATACAAAATTTAATTCTGTTCTATCAATTAAAAAATAAATTTACTTAGCAATCTATCTTACCTATCTGTAAGTCTACCATCCGAACATGATTAGAATATTGCCACCACAGATGGTCCGGTGCCCTGCGCTATTTATTTTGAGCTACTTGATAAAATCCTTGGAAGAATCTGCAATATTATAGGTCCTGATCTGACAGTCTGGTTTCACTCACTTTCCCGCCATCGTAAGGTTACTTCACTGTGCATTTACTATAAATACTTTCATGATAATTATTCGGAGGAGTTCTTCGCTATGGTACCTAGACTTTAAGCACAGGAAGAGGTAGGGTCGGACACCTACTTCACCCTTAAGGGAGGATCTCCCCGCTCCCCACCGGGTGAGTAACGATTGGACTTTTACACAAACACATGCACACATTTCCTAATAGCTAGGTTTTAATGTCTTCGAAGTATAGAACTAATAAATGATTAACATAAATCATTTATTAGTTCTATAAAAATACATTAAAATATCTGTCGAAATGTATTCTTTTTAAATCTACAAATGATGAAAACCCGTCAATTATGTGACCATTTTGGTTGCAACTGCTACTAGTCGAGCAAAAATAGAGAGAGTGAAGTTGAGAAGGGGGTCTTAAAAGAAAACGTGGTTAAGAGCGGAGAGAAAGAAACAGAAGAGGAAGATAAAGAGATTGAGAATGATAGATAGTAAGAGTGAAAAATGAGAGGTTAAAGAGAAAGGGGAGAGAAATACGACGGTGAGAAAATGCAGTTGATTTTGAGACCAGCAAAATGCCTTGTCACACCAAAGATGAACTGAAGGCAAAGATTATGGCAGTATTGACAAACTTAAACAAGGAAATGGCCCAGAAGAGTAGAAGGAGATTCCGAAGTCGTGTGAAGGCCGTGGTTAAAGCCAATGGCAATTTTATTGAATAAATTTACTCTTTTCTATTTCAAGATATTCTTGAGTAATATTGATAAATATATCTGGTAAAATGAGATATTAGTGGTATTTTCAATTTTGCGCAATTTAGATGGCAATTTATCCATAGCACCACACACACACACACACACACAAATGTCTTAAAATAATAGTCGGACTTTGTCCATTTCATAATGTGTGACATCATTTGTTTACATTTCATACGCCGTGAGCAGATATGAATGTACGTGAGAGATTCATGGAAGATTGAAGTTTAAATACAATAAATTCAACCTTGCTAACCGAACGCTCCTCTATGGCCAAATCGGCAAAGGCACGTCAAGCTAAATGACGGTTCCGTATAGGATACAGATACGAATCGTGTCGGAGGACGAATATTTTCAGGTCGGTAAATGTTGTTTAATACTGTTTATTATAAACATCCCGTTTCTTTCGATTTTATCGCAATTGTTTTTACCTTATGTTTTCAGGCGAGGGGGCATATGCTTTTAGGTATAACCTATTCACATGTCATGGGAAGTTATAAAGTTAGTTTAATGGCATAGTAATTGTGAGTTCAGTTGAATCGATATTTTATTGTCTAAGCAAACTAAATGCAAAGCATACAAAAGCTGTGATAAAGTCCTTCTTCGCACGTACATATATTGGAAATTGTGACTGATATAAACCTATATCAATCACATATGAAACAGGTCAAGGTCTGGTTCCTCCTCCCCCAGTACTAAGTATGATTGAAAGAAATATTAAAATAAACCCTCTCTAAACTCGACCATGTCTCTCACACCACTCCTCATTACCCTCTCTGTTCAATTACAAAAACTTACACTACCCATCAAAAGTGTCAATTTTCGTTTCATCTTTTGGAAGTGCTATCTGATGATCCGACGTCCTTTAAAAGGACTCTGGTGAAATAAATTATTATAATGGAACCTTAAAGTGGTCTGTTTTTCTTTAAAATATTAGCTCTGGATTTACATTGAGCTCTCGGGATTTCATCCTCCTTGGGACTACCCATACGGATTACCAAGTTTTATATATATATATATATATATATATACTTTTACTTCATTGTATTCTTATTTACTCTTAGCCCTTTCGTGGCCGCACTATTTATTAAAGCCTTCCTCAAGGTACTTCTTAAATTCTGTTCCTTAAACTAAGGACATGCCTCATATCCTGTCTTAAATGTGACATGATGATCTCAAGGAACTGAAAATTCCCCAAAGAGAAACGAGATACATAATCTCTCTAAGACAGTCTATTGGATATTATTACAATAAATATTTTTCTCTAATAAGAATGATAAAAATATTTGTTGCAATAAAAGTACAAATATTGTCAGCAAAATAGGAGAGGATAGCTGGTCACCACTGCCCTATGTTTTTAACCTAGCTAGTCTCCATCACAAATGTGTTTCCCAACGCTAAAATATCACATTTACTCCTCTCCCTTGTACTCTTCTGTATGCCATGACTCTTGTGGACGATGTTGATCATGGCTCTCAACAATTTCTTCCTCTTTGCAACTCTTAGTAAATTTTGTCTTTTTGCTATCTCTCTTAAACCTTGTTCTGTTCAATCTCGTTACATAGGTTATACACTATTTTCATTTGTCCCTCTTGAATTTGTCCTTTGAGTGTCAAATTTTCTAAGTCCTCTTTTCTCATGTGCCATAGAAATTTCAACTACCTCTTTCTGATGTTTAGTATAAGTGTCCTTTCTTTTTTTCTTCCGTCTTCTCAAAAACTTTGTTATTGCTCACATGTTCAGTCCATGGGATTCTCAGTATCCTTCTGTAGAACCGCATTTCTGTTTCCTCAAGTCTTTTCTTCATCTATAAGGAGATATCCTCCTTTCACTGCCATGTAGGAAGATTGATAGTACATAACAGTTCATGCCTTTTTTTTCTAATGAAATCTTCTTGTTTGCTTAACTTTTTGCAGGCATATTTCGCTATGCTAAGGCGTCTTCGGTGTTGCACATTCCATTTTCTGTTAAAACACTTTCCAGATATTTAAATTTTGGACTTACTTGATTTTGGTATCTCCAATCTGTAAATTGCGTGTTGGGATGTTATGAGGGAGGGTTATAAAACAATAACAACATTAAAAAAAACACAATTAATAGAATAAATGATTATAAAGCTAAGAAAGCTTTTATGATATATTGTTTGACACCAACATCAGGCGTTGTATAGCAGAAGCTCTTTGTCAAACAAGTAGGGTAATCCGACAAGAATAGGTTTTCAGCTAGTGGTCGTATTTTTTTTTTTTTTTTTAATTTTTTGATAGGTTAGCTGCTAAGTTAAACGCAACTTTATTTTGGAACACGAGAAACTGAATTTTTTGGAAATGTTAGTTTGTTCATTTCGTTTGTTCTTTACTCATTGCCATAGCTGGATGTATATAATAGTTAGCGGCCCCGCTATTAGAAAATGGCGAGCCAGGTTCGAATTCGAGTAGAGTTTATTGCATTCACTTTTTGTTATATAGGAATAAAGTGTCGCTGCTGATACTTGAGTTTGAACATTGATCGCCAGTGAGCAAACTCAGGCATTATTGAACTAAGTAGACCACGTGAACATAAAGGAAACGCCTGTATAGTGATTTTCTGAGCGAGGCTTACATGTGGCACAAGGCTGAAGATATGGGGAACCCAGTGAGGATCGAACTCACCACTCAGTCATAATTGATCTAGCAAGACAAGCGTTCTAGCCATTGCAGCACGTCAAGGTGCCTATATATATATATATATATATATATATATATATATATATATATATATATATATATATATATATATATATAGAGAGAGAGAGAGAGAGTTGCAAATTAAAAAATTAATAATGTTTTTTATGAAAGTATTTATTTATTTATATATATAAGTAGCTGGCGACTCATAACTTTATTTCTATTCTATCCTCTAGTACTATACGAATCGCTATTCTACGGATAACTATTCATGCAAGTACTATTAGTACCAGATTATTCGAAGGCATATGAGGACAGTATTGTTCAACAGCGCTACTATAGTTGTATCTGCGATTACGAAGTATTCTTTAGCATCACAAAACTTTTACACAAATACCATTGAGTAAGGTATGAATATATATATCTCCTACCTATGGGGTAAATAGTAAGTCAGACTGAGTACTTCAGATTTGATTGGTGGCCAATCTAGAAAAAAAAGCTCTAAATTTTCAAACCCAGGTAGAGGGAACTCGTTACCGTGGGAAAAAGGATAGTCGAAAGGGAAGGAAATCCGGATAGAAAATCTACTGTTCTTTTCCGTGCAGAGGGTGGGCATCTTTTCATCGATTCAATACACTGCACCCATCAAATGTTGCACACAGGCTCTTGCCTGGGGTGTTAAGGCTTCAAGGCCTTTAAGTGAGCATTAATCCTGTGGAATCACACCACCACATTACATACACACAGTACATAGAAATCATGCGACAAGCATTCATTGGTCAATCTACTCCAAAATAGCTCGCTGATTGGTGAGTTATGACCAATCAAACCGCCTGCACGCGACATATGTTTTCCCGCGTTTTCGATCTGAGCCTCCCACGTGATACACGATCTTATATAAACAAAACACGTGTAAGCTCTCTCTCTTCGGTTTTTCATTCATCTTTCTCCTTGCTGCCAAGATGTAACTTTCAAGAACTCCCGTCTTGACCATGCAGTCAGACGTTAAAGACTATTACCAACATTCACGCAAGTACGAACTCCAAAATCTCTTCTGAACTCTTACCAAGGTTTATAACTCGCATTTCCAAGCAAGCTAAAGGAACTTATTCTTCTAAACTACAGTTTAATAATTACTTTCACTTTATGAGGTCAGGTACAAATATTTCCAAATCTAAGAGACATAACTCTATCACACCTTCAGCTTAAATGCGTGTACACCAAACACTAACAAATTCAATTGTTATGTTTTGAAATCATTACATTCTGTTTTGTATTTTATACTATGTGCTATTTACGTCAAATATAAATTGCATTGCGTCCACGCATTGTCCTTTATCCCGCTTTTCCTAGCCAAAGTTAAATATATGTATTACACACCCTTACATAATGGTGACAACCCGCTGCAATATTGGTAACAACGTCGCTACAATAATCTTCAAGACTGAGGCAAATTAGAGGATTCTCCATTGTAATTGCTCGCATTGTCAGTTGGGATCATCATTGTGGCATATCCTCATTTCTGAAGGTTCAACAGAGACCAACAGCTATCCGGAGGCGATTTACGCAGGACCAGAAAGGCCGGGCATCACTGGAGCCAAGGAAACATAGAGCTGAGAGAGAGATAAACTGTGTTCCACGTTGTTAAAGTATCTGCATTATAAGGACAGACGCAGACTATCAGTGGTTCAGTGGTTCTACTGTATGTAGAAAGTTGCCTTGATTTGAGCCTCTTTGGGAACGAACATTTTAATTGTAAAAAAAAAACTCACGAAGCGGGCTTCTGTTCCATAATGAAGCAGGCAGATAGCGTTAGTGTAATTACAAATCTTCAGACTCTTCTCTTCGATTCTCACTAGCTTATTTTAAAATTCAAAAACTGAAGATATCAAAATTCAGGTTTTGTGAATACATCTTGCTCTTAAACGCAATTTAAAAAGGAATTCTCGGAATGACATCTGATACAAATTTGGGAATGCCTGAACAATGTCTTCTTCAAAACCTTATGCAAATAGCCAAGAGCTAAATTGATAAATTGTAGCCTTTGTACGAAATCAGAGGAGGCGTTTCTTGCAAGCGTTTAATATTCATTAATTGAATCTTATCTGCGTTGGATGGGCAGCTGGATTGTGTGAACAGTACGAAAAAAAAAACGGAAATGAAAATTGTTTGTTGAATTAGAGAACCGCACACATTTTTATGACGATATAGCTTGAGAATATGCTGAACTGGAAAATTCCTGCTTAGTGATGAGGTCGTGTGAATGGTGTTAGGCTAAATGTATAATACATGATAGCCCAACTTTTCTTAATAAATTTGTATATTTAACAACAGTTCGGAAAATGAAATCAACACATATATTTTTGATTAGTTTTAGTGGTTTTATATATATATATATATATATATATATATATATATTTTCCTAGTGTCATTTATATTAATAGAGAGATTGATAATATTAGTGGTCAATATATATATATATATATATATATATATATATATCTAAACATTAGTGATCTATATATCTATCTATATATATAAAATTTCCAAGAGGATAGAATCCAGGTAGAGCTCAATGTCCAGAATAGGCCAAGAATATAATATAAAAGGCTCAAACACTAATATTCCATGTTTATAATATATTACATTGCAATTGTAATCCCGGTCCAATTCATCAAACCTACAAATACAAAATTTGAATTTGTAGGTCAGGGTACTGTGAAAGTATAAAAATTGGTTTTAATACCAGCAATACTTTTTTTGAAAAATTCTTACCATTTTTGAAAAAAAAAAAACTAAAGCTAAAAACATATTACCAGCAATAAAAAAATCTTGTCAGCATTGAATAGCTGATTGAGGTTGATATGCCGTAAAACAAAAAAAAAGCTATGATGATTGATGGATTTTCTATGAAGGAGTTTCCTTGTCTTGAATATCTATTAGGGCTCAAGCTTTCCCCAGACATTTTTTTTAAAAATTGGTATCACTCTAAGCAAGGCAATACAGCCACTAATATGCAAGAGGTTACAGGCTATGGAGGAATTAGGAACAGAAACATTAGTAATAAGTAGAAAGAGAAAAGAGTAATCTGAGGGCAGTAGATAGTGACTAAGATTACATTTAAATTTTTGCAGATTAAAGGTGGCTGGAAAGCATGAAGCCGGAAGGGAGTTCCACAAATGAGAAGTGCAAGATAAGAAAATGTCAGTATAGAACTTACAGCTTCATTTAGCCAGCTGAACTGTAAATTGATGAGATATTGCTGCTAGTCTAGTATTGTGCTTAAATTCATACAGTCTAGGTGCCATAGCGAAGAGCCCATTCAAACAACATGAAAGCATTAATAATAAAAAAAAAGCACAGAGAGAAAACCTTAGTTGTGAGCAAGTGACTGAAGCCGAACCACCAGATCAGGGCCTATAATATTGCTGATTCTTCTTTGGATCTTATCAAGGAGATCCAAGAAAATTGCAGAGGAACTGGACCATATATGGAAGCAATATTATAATCATGGACCAGCAGTAAACTTATAGATATGCAAGATAGATTTTGGAGAGAAAAATTCTCTTGCCCAGCACAGGGAAACAACTTTCTTAGCAGCTGATCAAGTGAGGGATTCAGTGTAGTATTTCCACTTCCTGTCAGCTGAGAATGTTAGCCTGCAAAGGCATGACAAGTCACTTTCCTGAAGATGAGCCGCCAGATCAGGACCAATTATATTGCTGATTCTTCTTTGGATCTTATCAAGGAGCTCCAGTGAAATAGCAGAGACACTGGCCCATATGTGATAACAATATTCTGAGCATAGATGAAGTTAGACTTATACATATGCAATATATATTCTGGAGAGAGAACGTGGAACTGGCATATATCTAATCTATTCCTAAAGATGCTGGAAAAATGGTTGGTTCATTTTTACCACTCCAGTAAGTGTCCTATTTGCCTTGCTATCTTTACAAAACCAAATTGGACCAAAACTGGAGTCTTGTTGCCATATTTGGTTTGGAGCTGGCCAGTCCACATTTGCTCGTCTTGATAGTTCAAAAGCACCTATGCAAACTTGTGACAAATTATTTTCCACCCTACAACCTCTTTCTCCCACATACGAATTTCCGTGGTATGCTTAATCCCACCAGTCCTAACCATTACAACTTGGGCCCATTATAACACATACACAAGAATGAATCATCCCCATTTCCTTCATATTCCATTAGTAAGGAATAAGTTCCATTCAAACAGCTTCTTCCCAAAGACTGCTGCTTTGTGGAACAGACACCTGGCAGGATCTATTCTCAATCACTAAAATTTTGACCTCTTCAGTTTTAGGGTTAACTGTTACCTTTCTTTTCATATTCCTATAGTAAGAAATAAGCTCCATTCAGACAGCTTCTTTCCAAGAACTGCTGCTTTGTGGAACAGACTCCCGGCAGGATGTTTTCCACACTCACTACAATCTTGATCTCTTCAAGTCTAGCATTAATTGTTATCTTTTCTGCATAACCGCAAGAACAGCACTTTTTGCCTTTTCTTACACTCTTAGGTCATCACATATATGTGCACAAGGTTGAATCATCCCCATTCCCTTTGTATTCCATTAGTAAGGAGTAAGTTCCATTCATACATATTCTTCCCAAGAACTTTTGTTTTGACTTCCATCAGGATGATTTCCCAATCACTAAAATCTTGACCTCTTCAATTCTAGGGTTAACTGTTATCTTTTCTTTTCATATTCCTATAGTAAGAAGTTCCATTCAGACAGCTTCTTCCCAGCTTTATGGCACAGACTGACAGCAGAATGTTTTCGCAGTCACTACAATCTTGACCTCTTCAAGTCTAATGTTAACCATTATATTTTCTTTCATAATTTTATAGTAAGAAGTAAGATCCATTTGGACAGCTTTTTCCCAAGAACTGTTGCTTTGTGGAACATTCTTCTGACAGGATGTTTTCCCAATCACTACAATCTTGACATCTTCATATCTAGAGTTAACTGTTATCTTTGTTGCCTAAACCTATGAACTTCACTTTTTGCCTTTTCTTATGTTCATAACCACCACACAGTAACCCTCTACTTTGAGCAGCTCTTAGGCCTTGTATTGGGTGAACATCAATACAAAAAATTTTTTTAAGTATTTAGTATTTACTAAATCCACTCCTTTTTTTTTAACAATGGATTCAGATTATGTGCCAGTATTGCTTTCATTCCAATCCTAGTTTCTAGTTCCCTAGATATTTTACTTATCTCGTTCCCTAGATATTTTACTTACCTCGTTCCCTATCCATTTCAAGACCTCTTTCTGATTTTAAGTATAATGCATATATTTTCTCTAAAAACTTCATTGTTATTCACACGTTCAGTCCATGATTTTCTCAGTATCCTTCTGTAAAACCACATTTCTGTTCCTTCAAGTCTTCTTCATCTATAAGGAGATTGTCCAGCATCCACTGCCATATTGGAGGAGTGATATTACATAACATTTCAATACTCCTTTCTTTATTTCTAGCAATTTTTTTTCAATTTCTTAATAATTTGCTTAGCCTCTTGGAAGGCATCCTTGGATTTCAGTGTTGCACTTATCATCACCTGTTAAAACATTTCCCAAACAGGCCAGTTCATACTCCCCACTTACTGGGGGAGGCAAGCCTGGTTGGAAGCCCCACTCAGTCATTTGTGACCTTTGCTATCTTATCAACATTTGCTTTTTTCTACTTGCATTTATATACATTACAAATTAAAGTACGACTGACTGTTAAAAGATGAAACATTTTTGTGGATTTTCATGTCGTCATGGGTCTTTTTTTGTCTAAATTGGTGAATTTGTCTTGCTCACACAAATTTTAAATGAACATTATATAAAATTCCTCAAATTGTATTTATTTTCAATTTTTCTATTTGAATTGTTCACCTATATTGCATGGGATACATTATTATACATAACTAAGTTCCAATCAAATTTGCATTTTATATGAATATAACCGTATGAAAATTAAAATGTAAAGTTGGGGACACCTCACAGATTTGGGGATAGTGGCCTTGCACTAGCTCTAATATTTAAATTGTCAAAAAAGAAATTATTGAAGCATTTTCATTTTTTAATTTTATGACCTGAGAGTGGAGTTTAAAAAAAAAATTAGTTTTGATACAACTTAATATTTTAAGCCGGTCAATTTGTTGTATTCTCAAAATTTTCATAGGAAACTAGATTCAGTGTGTCAGTCCATTTTTCTTTCTTTCTTTCTTCTTTCATTCCAAATTTTCAAATCGGTGTAAAGTAATTTTTTTAAAAATTCCCCCAAATTTTTAGCATTTTATAAATGAAGTTTGTTTTCTCTGTTGAAAATATTGAAAACCATTTTCCTGATTAAAAGCAAGAAGGAATTTCTGTTTAAAAATAGGAAATATGTTTGGAAAAAAAAAAATTCCGAAAACATTTAATTGTATGATGCATTAAAATATCTATTTCAAAATATCATATGTAATTTACTAAACTTAAGTTTAGCTTTGTCTGGCAAAAGGCCATAAATATAGAGTGTTCAATAAAAATAGAAAAAGTTTTCCAAAATTAGATTCTTAACATTTTAGGGTCCCAGCTATGGGCAAATAGTGAACTCCCAGTTTTTCCCATCATACATCCGCGCCCAGGGTATGGCGATAAACTATGTCCAAAAACGTATGTCTGGCAAGATGATTCTTTCGAAAACGTATGTCTGGCAAGATGATTCTTTCGAAAACGTATGTCTGGCAAGATGATTCTTTCTGAAAACGTATGTCTGGCAAGATGATTCTTTCGAAAACGTATGTCTGGCAAGATGATTCTTTCGAAAACGTATGTCTGGCAAGATGTTCTTTCGAAAACGTATGTCTGGCAAGATGATTCTTTCGAAAACGTATGTCTGGCAAGATGATTCTTTCGAAAACGTATGTCTGGCAAGATGATTCTTTCGTATGTCTGGCAAGATGATTCTTTCGAAAACGTATGTCTGGCAAGATGATTCTTTCGAAAACGTATGTCTGGCAAGATGATTCTTTCGAAAACGTATGTCTGGCAAGATGATTCTTTCGAAAACGTATGTCTGGCAAGATGATTCTTTCGAAAACGTATGTCTGGCAAACATGATTCTTTCGAAAACGTATGTCTGGCAAGATGATTCTTTCGAAAACGTATGTCTGGCAAGATGATTCTTTCGAAAACGTATGTCTGATGATTCTTTCGAAAACAAGATGATTCTTTCGAAAACGTATGTCTGGCAAGATGATTCTTTCGAAAACGTATGTCTGGCAAGATGATTCTTTCGAAAACGTATGTCTGGCAAATGATTCTTTCGAAAACGTATGTCTGGCAAGATGATTCTTTCGAAAACGTATGTCTGGCAATGATTCTTTCGAAAACGTATGTCTGGCAAGATGATTCTTTCGAAAACGTATGTCTGGCAAGATGATTCTTTCGAAAACGTATGTCTGGCAAGATGATTCTTTCGAAAACGTATGTCTGGCAAGATGATTCTTTCGAAAACGTATGTCTGGCAAGATGATTCTTTCGAAAAACGTATGTCTGGCAAGATGATTCTTTCGAAAACGTATGTCTGGCAAGATGATTCTTTCGAAAACGTATGTCTGGCAAGATGATTCTTTCGAAAACGTATGTCTGGCAAGATGATTCTTTCGAAAACGTATGTCTGGCAAGATGATTCTTTCGAAAACGTATGTCTGGCAAGATGATTCTTTCGAAAAACGTATGTCTGGCAAGATGATTCTTTCGAAAACGTATGTCTGGCAAGATGATTCTTTCGAAAACGTATGTCTGGCAAGATGATTCTTTCGAAAACGTATGTCTGGCAACATAATTTTTAAGTATCTAGCTGCAAATAGTTGTCATGTATGTGTGTCTGTGTATATATATATATATAACTAAATTTGGCATTAAATGACCTACAGTGGTTGATATGCCATAAAACCCAACCAACCAACTAATAGATGGCCCCAGATTCAGTCAAGGTAGGGAGTTAAAATGACAATGGTGACTGAGGTGTGTGAGATGAAAAAATTTGTCAGAAAGAGAGGATTATGAGGATGATGATTGACTCTTGATGCCTGTTCAACAAAATGGTATTTCTTGGAACTTCATTCTTAGATTTTGAACTTAGAGGAAATGATAGTAATTTGGCTGAGCAGAACTTCTACATATGGTCTGATACTTCTGCTATACATATAGATAAAAGAATTCTGAACTATTATGTAATATCTGTCCTCTTGTATGATGGTGAATGATGGACAATCTCCTCACAAATGAAGAAGAAACTTGAAGTAATAGTAATGTAGTTTTCTTGAAGGATGCTGAGAATACTATAGACCACACATGTGAGCAACAATGACATTCTAGATACAATGATAACAAAAACTAGGCTTATACTTAACATCAGAGACAGTCAAAATTTCTATGGCATACAATAATGAAAGAGTGCATGGTTATGATTGATTTGTTTCTCATGGGTTATCAACCTTTTGCAAATTATTTCAAGTCGGAAAACGTTTTTGTTTCTCTTTTTTTTTTCCTGAGCTAATAATGATTTAGTGATACAAGACTTACTAATTAACCCATAGAAGGGGGACAAGAGGTGGATTCATACCTAATCAGAAACTGATGAACAATTTTATTGTGGATATTACAATCAATATATAAAATGATCCCTCACTTTGTGACCTAGATTCTATACACTTATATTCCAGAGAATGTAAATAAATCTAAAAGACCTGCTTGTGTATCTAATCAGTATTTCATTGTTTGATTCATTTTCTATGGCTTATCAAACTGTTGCAGGTTATTTAAGGCCAGAAAATGTTTTTAGATTGTAAGAATTTTTTTTTGTTTTTGAGATAATAACGGTTTACTGATACAAGTCTTACTAATTAACCCATAACTAGGGGGAGAAGAGATGATTCATGCAAAATCAAAAGTAAGAAATTATAAAGGGCATATTAAGAGGGATGGAGATATATATATATATATATATATATATATATATATTATAATTTTATTTAAAACGGTGACATACTAATAGCTAGTGGGGAAGAGATGGAGTCATAACTAATCAGAAATTTATAAACAAGAATATTTATTGTGGATATCACAATCACTATATAAAATGATTGCTCACTTTGTGGCTAATCTAGTTTGTATCACCTATTTGCTTATAATGATTTAGTGATACTAGTCTTACTAATTAACCCATAGTTGGGGGAAGAAGAGGTGGAGTCATATCTAATCAAAATTTGTATATTTCTTAGATGAGGTATTATGTACACTATTTACAATAATCAAACTATTGTCCACATCGTTGTTGCCATATTTATTACATTTCAGCCATTGTACACTCCAGCCTTCTTCAGGTGGTTGGAATGTTGAAATGAACCCTTTATTTTGCTCACTGGGGTAAACTGTTCTAGTTCCATGTGCCATGTTTAATGGATGTCATAAATTATCTCCTGTTCACTATCTCCATTGCCTTAACCAGGTATTGAACTCACACTATTTGAGTCCTGTCACTGGATCTAACTAACGCCTTTATCCACTGTGACATCTATCCAGTAACAGGACCCAAAGAATGTGAGTTCAGTACCTGGTTAAAACATAAATGTCAATGTTATTTTCATTTTTGTGTACCTTAGATGACAATTTATCCATTGTACTGTGTATGTGTGGAGATATATATAAAATCAACTTTAACTAAGTGAAAACTTAGTAACTCATCCCTTGTTTCCTCCTTTAGGAAAGGGTTCTTGGTTCCTTTTCTTATGCTTAAATAGGGATGTTGGCACATTTTTTTGTGATATGTATGGATGGTGGCAATATCTCCTCATAGTGAGAGTACCAGGTTGGCAGTTTTCTGGTAGCTACTTGAGTAGTGTCTTGGGAGACTGTACTGATCAACAGTTGCATGATATCGGGATATTTGCAGTGCCATGTTATATCAGATGACCGACTGCTACTATGATCCTAGATCTTTTCCTTACCAAAATAGCCCAGCACTGATGATATGTAACCAATGAAATAAAATTAAATCAGCTCAACAAAAACCACAAACACCTGAACCCCTCAACCTTTATTTCTCCAACATTTGTGTTATTTGTACCAACTTCTGCAGTGTGGAATCATTCAAACATTATATGGATATACTAACTCTCTGTGAAGCTAATCTTAACTCTTCAATCCCCTCTTGATTTCTCAATTCCTGGCCATCTTCTCTTTACGAAGGGCTCTAATGCCCATATGAATGGCCTAGGAGTTAATGACAGCAAATATCTCCCACTGGCTAAGGAACTATCTCTTGAATATCCAGATGATACTTACATGTGTCTCTGTCTCTCTCTACCTAACTCGGCCTGCTATCTCTTCTTTCTCTACCATTCCCTTTCCTCTCATGACTTTTGTATGCTATATAATAATTCTGATAATACAGTCAAAACCATCTCCCTTCACTCATTTGCAAATATATTTGTGTTCAGTGACTCTAATGTCAACCATGACAGGTGACTTGAACACTGTCATTGACTTTGCTGGCATCCAAACCCATAACTTTCCAATCACTCAATCTCTTGCACAAGTGGTTGACTTCCATACACATTTCCTTAATAACTCTGATGAACACACTTCTCATATAGATCTCATTTTTACCTCTATCTCTGAATCATGCCATACTATGCAGTTCTGCCCTCTTGGCAACTCTGATCATGCACTAGTGTCTGTAAACTTCTCTTTCTGCTCCTCCATTGTAAGCTCCTGGGCTGCAGTATTACAAGACTATTGTTTGATTTAATCCAATCATTCCTATCAGATCATGAAATGAAGGTCGATTTGAATGGGCTCACTTCCAGATCCTTTCATATGAACTCTAAGGCTCTATCCTGAATCCTACACTGTTCCTGATCTTCACCAATGATCTTCCTGTAGATGACACTGTCATCTCTGATGGATTTACTATTGAGACATGAGTAAATGGTAAAGTTAAACTGGCCATTACTCTTGAAAAGGACCTCCAATCAGTGGTTGACAAGGGCAGAAAATGGCTTCTACATGTTAATACCTCCAAAACTAAACTGCTCTCTTTTAACCAGCATAGAGAAACGTTTTTGCTTGCCATCAGCATGGCTGATGCTAGACTCCTGGAGAGCAACACACTGTGCCTCCTGGGCCTCACATTTTAACTGACTTGAACTGGAATGCCTATATTGAATCAATAGTTGCATCTGCTACAAGAAAAGTTGGGTCACTTTGTCATACCAGAAGTTTTTTCTCATCGGAGTCCATCTTGCGCATTTACAAATCTACCATTCAGCCATGCATTGAATACTTTTGCCAGATTTGGTCTGGTGCACCTGTTATTCTTCTTGAGGTTCATGACAAAATCCAAAGAGGGATCTGCAATATAATCGATCCTAACTTTGCATCTCAAATTCACTCACTTTCTCACAGTTGTGATGTGGCTTACTTATTATGAGTGGTGTTCTGTGAAAAGTCGGTTGAGAGAAGAGTTGATTGTACTTACATTATTTACAGTACTAATTATCGGTCATGACATGGTATCTTTGCTTGAGTCACCTTCCCACTGCCAGCTTTTTTTAGCTTTCCTTTGAATTTTTTCATACTAACTTTTCTGAAGAGCTTTTCTTGTTGCTGCTTCGACTTCATGAATTTAAGCATACTACTAGATTGGCAGTTAGGTCTCATAATTTCAGTGTTGAATTTGCTAGTTGTAACCATAAGTTTTATAGATTCTTCTCCTGCATTGCTTGCTTGTGGAACAACATTCTGGCTTCTTTCTTTCTTGTCAACTGTTTACTTGAACCATGTTCTTTTATTGTCCTTTTTTTTTTTTTCTTTTTTTTTTTCTGAATTGCAATTATTGCCTTGCTTGTGGTCGGCTGATATTCACTTATGTGGTGGACTGTTATGCCAACATGTGCATGGGGCAGTTGACTGGTTTCACAACATGTGTGTGGTTGACCAATATACCAACATGTGCATGGGTGCGGTGAGCTGGTATCCCAACCTGTGCATGAAGCAGTGGACTGGTATGTGAAATAATAAAAAAAAGAAAAATATGTCTATTATATACATGATATACATTTTTTAAGTCATTTCATCACATGACAAATATATATATATATATATATATATATATATATATATATATATATATATACACACACACATATCGGCAGTATGAATTGGCTGGATTTTAAGTTTAGATCATATCGTTTTTAATTGTGCGTAGTGTCACCACAAATGTATCCACACATTTCCGGTGTCTATTTTTCGATTTTAATTTTAGGTCAGCGAATCGGTAGTGATTTATGCATCTGAAAATAATTCATATTTATGTGTATCTCACTCATTTAAACTTTATTTAACTCCTCTCTTTAAACCCTCTCTCTGTTAAATTTTAATACCCCACACATACACTCTCACTAAAATTTTGTTTTTTATACCCGGAGTTATATTTTCCAATTTCTTTTTGAATTTGTAGGTCTTATGAATTGGATTGTGATTACGATTCCAATGTAATAAATTATAACCATGAAATATTAGTGTTTGAGCATTTTATATTCTTACTGTCCTGGACATTGAGTTCCATCTGGATTCTATACTTTGGAAATATATATATATATATATATATATATATATATATATATATATATATAATAAAATATTAGTGGTCAATATATATTTATATTTATTATGTTTTTTGTATGAATGATTCATGAATTTATAAATTATAATTGCACCTTTTAATTGAAATTAAAATAGCTGATCCAACGTGCAACTTTCGAATAATAAGTGTGACATTACTGTAATTATTGAACAATATAGTTCATGCCACATTGATGAAAAACCTACCAGTAAAAAAGAATTCTCCTACTGCTATATTTGTACAAAAACATACAAACTTAAAATTTAAAATTCAAACACAGCATTGCGACCGCACGTTCCAAAACAATAACACATTTCTCATAGCATTTTTTCAGATTACATCTCTATTTTCATTGTCCTCTTATTACCAAGAAGTAAAAACAAGAACAAAATCTATTTCCATACCTGAGGATGTCTGTAGGAACAAACAAAAGCTTGTAAAAAATTAAAAAGACCTTATGCAAGTGGAATTTATAAACAGGGATCATATCATTCATATACAGGTTTGGGGTTGGTGTATCTTATTTATATTGTTTGCGAAGATGTATTCTCGCCATTTAAATCATTAACCTCTATATTTGTTTTTTGTATGAATGATTCATATATATATATATATATATATATATATATATATATATATATTGACCACTAATATTTTATTAATATGATGGACTCTCCCGTCGATTTCAATGTATGAGGTTCCGACAACCTTTTAATGACTCCTTTGTTTGAACCTAGAGTGTCATTTCAGGTGTGCTAATGACTTGCAAAGAAAACCACATATTGATCAAGCATGTGAGCAAAGAGGGTGCACTTCTCTGGCACCCTCTGAGGCTTTTTTCCTTTCTCTTGCTTCACGGAGCTTGACAACGCTTGCTGCTGAAAAATTCCTGATTCCAGTGTAAGTTACACTTTTCCAAGCTTTGCGATCCAAGGCAGTATTCTCCAAATCAGTGTGTGCAATATTTGCAGCTGCAAGGTTACTTTTCAGCTCATCTTTAAACCTGAACAAGGGTCGGCCAACATTCCGTTGACCACCTTCAAGCTGGCTGTACATGAGAATCTTTGAAATTCTACCATCTTGCATCCGCACAACATGACTGGCCCATCGTAACTGTGCCCTCATGAGGAAGCTCTCAATTTCATCAATGTTACACATCGTTAGAAGGTCGGCATTGGATTTTTTGTCCTGCAGGGTTAGTCCACAGATTGCTCGGAGACATCTTTGTGAAAGACATCTAATTGCTGAATCTGCTTACAATACAGGGTCCAGGCCTCTGATCCATACAAAAGAGTAGTGAGAACAACTTCTTTGTACACGTGGATTTTTGTCGCAAGACGAATACCCCTGTCATTCCAAAGATGGTGACGTAGTTTTCCAAACGCGTTAGCCACTTTTGCAATTCTATACTTGAGGTCATTTTCGTCAACAAGAGTCGGTACATCAGGGAACCCATGAGCAGGAGGGTTTTGTTTCATGCCTCGCACTTGCTTGGGTGTAGGTGCAGGCTGGTGAACAACTTCCGTTTTTGAGATGCTGATGGTAAGACCGAATGCTTTTTCTTTTTAGCAGAGAGCTTGTCTATCAGGCGTTGAGCTTCTTCAAAACAGAAGATCACTGATTATGCCGATCCTTGTCAGAGTTTTGGCTTTGAATCTCTGGTGATTGAAAAGGCCCCCACTTGTTCTAAACTGAAGTTTAACGCTCTCTTCCACTCCTGCAATTGCATGTTTCAGCATGACAGAAAAGTAGAGGGCAAAAAGAACAGGGGCCATAACACAACCTTGCTTTGTGCCATTCGTCACAGAAAAGGAATCTGATGTTTTACCATTTGACACCACCTCAGCCTTCATCCCATCATGGAAAGAGATAATGACCTTTAACATATTTTCCGGTATTCCCAATTTCCTCAAAACCTTCCACAGGGCAGCACGGTTCACTGTGTCAAACGCCTTCGTGAGGTCAACGAACACCATATACAACTCTTGATTCTTCTCCCAAACTTTCTCAGCAACCTGTCGTAAGGAGAAAATCATATCAATGGTGCCGCAACCTGCACGAAAGCCACACTGTGATTCAGGGTAGATGTCATCAATTACATGAGTTATTATTCGGTTCAAAATCAGTCTGGCCAAAATCTTTCCAGCTATAGACAAAAGAGAAATTCCCCGGTGGTTGTTGCATAGATTTCTGTTCCCTTTATTTTTGAACAGATGGTGAATGGAAGTGTCCTTGAAGTGCTGTGGGACCATTCCTTGTCTCCAAATCTCAATAAACAAATGTAAAAGTTTCTTAAATTAGTGTTGACCCTCCGTTCTTTGAAAATTTCTGGTGGGATAGCATCTTTGCTTGGTGCTTTTCCAAACCAAAACTTATATATATATATATATATATATATATATATATATATATATATATATATTGACCACTAATATTTTATATATATATATATATATATATATATTGATATAATATTTTATTATATATATATATATATATATATATATATATATATATATATATATATATATATATATATATATATTACCACTTTTTTTTATTATATATATATATATATATATATATATATATTTTACTAATATTTTATTATATATATATATATATTGACCACTAATTTTTTATTATATATATATATATATATATTATGACATTTTTACATTCTTTTTATAGATACAAATATTTAAGTAAATGCTATGTTTGTAATAAAAAGTATTAAACATCATTTACCAGCCCAAATGTCAGAAATTTTCATAGAAAATAATTGTCAGACTTTGTCCATTTCATAATGTGTGTTGTCATTTGTTTCATGAGCAGATGTGAATGTACGTGAGAGATTCATGGATGACTGAAGTTTAAAGGCAGTAAATTTTACCTTGCTAATCGAACGATTCTCTGTGGCTCGATTGGTTAAGAGCACGTCAGGCTAAATGAAGTTTCCGTATAGGATACAAGTTTGAATCCTGTCGGAGAACGAATATTTTCTATGAAAATTTCTCGGACATTCAGGCTGGTAAATGTTGTTTAATACTGTTTATTATAAACAGAGCATTTACTTAAATATTTGTATCTATAAAAAGAATGTATAAACATAAAATTGTCTTAAAAATAATTGTCGGACTTTGTCCATTTCATTATTTTTATATTTATATATATATATATATATATATATATATATATATATATATATATATATATATATATATAACCATAATTTTTTGTAATAAAAATATATACTTTTATTTAGGCATGGATCAGAAGTTCAACCTAAGATGAGTGCAGCATTTGCACACAAGATTTGTTGATATGAGTAGTATTGTAGATAATGTCAATCTGAATTCTCATGAAATTGACAAGAATATCTTAAAGCATGTTGATCTGTTTCCAAAAATGGCTCCAAATTCGGAGGCATAAATAAATTGCGATGTTACAAGATAAAGTACGTATAAATAGTTGTAATGGAATTCAACTGAAAACAGTCATGACGTTAAGGGTTGTGTACAATAAATGGAATATAACAAAGCCAGAATTCATTCACTTCTTGGATCAACTGCTCAACAATTAGTGTTGTTGCTCACCTTAACACCTGCAGTTTCATGTCAAATCAATGCTATTATTGATCACCACAATTGGAAAAGATTATTGATCTAATAATTAGCATGCAAGGTTGTGCATATTGATATGCACTTAAATTTTATGCATAAAGGAGGCTGGATCAATATGTCTGTAACATGTCAGTTGAATTTTGCTCTGAATTGTTCACTATGTAATCTATAAAAATCTATTTCCCAACTTGTTTTCATCACTTAATATCTTTACAATATCTTCTTTTTAATTTTTTTTTTATTTGTTGAGTTAACTTTACTTCCTCTTCCCATTTTTGGCTGATCATGTGACCATTGTCACATGATCAACCAAATTATGGAGTTTTGGAAGTAGACTTCCGATGAAAGGGAAAAAAATCTTGCAACATGACTTGCTGGATTTGTGAGCAAGAACAGATTTTGTAATATTTGCTAGCTTTGCTTTTCAGAGTCAGGGAGAAGACATGTAATACATTTTTACACTTTGTTAACATCTTTCTAGAAAAAAATCTTTATTTTCTTCAACCTTTTCTTTGCTGTTTTGGGTAAATATAAAAAAGAATGCTATAAGATAAAAATAATAGATAATTTTATTTTTCTGTCTGAATTTCTGGAATGAGTTACCATCTGTGGGTAAATATCTGTACCAATGGTAAGTATAATTAAGGCTGCCCACATATATTTGGTAAAGCCAACAAAGTGGTCCGAAAG
>CAHIKZ030001930.1:260000-297500 GCA_903632075.3 Acanthosepion pharaonis | reverse complement strand
CCTCTAGCCATGTTAACTATAAAATTTAAACCTTACCACCAATCTAGTACCATGCTTAAATTAATAAAGCCTAGATACCATAAAGTGATAAAAAGACACATGTACATCTTTCAAAATAAACTGAGTGACTACACAAAAAGCAAAAAAAGGGTATGAAACAAGTACGAGTCTTCTCCCCCCAGATTTTTAAGGGAAATGGAGACCCTACCAGGTTTTAATATTGGTGAGTGTAATCTTAACAATGTAAGATACATAGACGCTGCTGTGCTAATTGCTGACTAGCAAAGAAAACTACAGAACTTTCTCGACAGGATAGTAAAAAAAAAAAGAAAGACAATGTATGATCATTGGCAACAGAAAAATCCTAAAACACAAGTTACAAATTGGATATGTCAACATCAAGCAGGTGCAGAAGTTAATGTATTTGGAAAGTGTTTTAACAGATGCAAAATGCAACCCTGTCATTGAAGCATGCATTGGACTAGCAAAAGAAACATTCTAAAAGCTAATCAAGGTGTTGAGAAACAATTTTTTTATGAGAAATAAAGAATGCTGTAATGCTATGTAATATCCATTGCCATATGGCAGTGAATGCTAGATAATCTCCCCAAAGATGAAGGAAGCAGAAATGTGGTTCTACAGAAGGATACTGACAATTCTATGCACAGATCGAGTAACCAACAAGAAAGTCTTAAGGAAAATATAAATGCAAAGAACACTTGCACAGAATCAAGAAGAGAGAACTAAAATTCCTTGGACACATAATATGGAAGAAGGCTTTGATAAATTTAACCCTCACAGAGCATATTGAGGGCAAAAGTTATAAGGGAAGGTAGCAAGACACTTACCTGACAAGCTTGTGTGAATAGATGTCAGAATGGAGGAGGAGCATTAAGAAAGGCAGAAAAACTGCTAAGGGCTACAAAGTATATGAATGAAGATATGAATCACCTATTTGCTTCAGGGACATGACACTTAGGAGACTGTCAGCTGCTTAAAAATACAATAGAATCAATGACAATTGGACTAAAAAGGCCTTCCAGATATGAGGAATTGGTTACAAAGTCCAGATGTGAAGAGTTATATTTAGATTAAAATAAAAGAACTGAAATCAGGTTTAACAGTTATTCCCATCATTTTTTCCACCAATACAAGCCATTAGAGTGAGATAAGCCTAAGCAGTTATCCAAAGTAAATTTCCTGAAAAACAGAAATTTGATATCAGTTACATATAATCCAAATAGTTAAAATATACACATCAAAATCATGTCTGACCCTGTTATCGAAATATGCATTGGACTAGCAAAAGAAACATTTGTAAAAGCTAATCAAGGTGCTTAGAAACAATTTTTTATGAGAAATAAAGAATGCTGTAATGCTATGTAATATCCATTGTTATATGGCAGTCAATGCTAGATAATCTTGCCAAAGATGAAGGAAGCAGAAATGTGGTTCTGCAGAAGAATGCAGAGAATTCTATGGACAGAGTGGGCAACCAACAAGAAAGTCTTAAGGAAAATATAAATGCAAAGAACACTTGCACAGAATCAAGAAGAGAACTAAAATTCCTTGGACACATAATATGGAAGAAGGGTTTAATAAATTTAACCCTCACAGAGCATATTGAGGGCAAAAGTTATAAGGGAAGGTAGCAAGACACTTACCTGACAAGCTTGTGTGAATAGATGTCAGAATGAAGGAGGAGCCTTAACAAAGGCAGAAAAACTGCTAAGGGCCACAAATCACCTATTTCCTTTAGGGACATGACACTTAGGAGACTGTCATCGTCTTACAAATACAGTAGAATCTCTGACAACCAGACAAAGAAGTCCTTCCGGATATGAGGAATTGGTTAAAAAATCCAGATATGAAGGGTTATATTTAGATTAAAATAATAGAACCAAAATCAGGATTAACATTTATTTTCAATGTTTTATAGTAAACAGTATAAGCTAATGGTGAGTGAAATATAACAGAATTGATTTTAAAGAAAAAGAAATAAATTATGTAATGTTAAGGCTTGGCGGCTACTTGAGGTAGAGGGTTATGATAAGGAGTAGTTTATGTGTACAGGTTGCGAAGATAATGGTTAACTCTAGACTTGAACAGGTTAAGATTGTAGTGATCAGGGAAACATTCTCTAGGGAGTCTATTCCAATCTGAAACACTTAAAAAAAACAAAAAACTTTAACCCAAATTCTAACCTACTCTGTTAATTTCACTTTCACACAATTCCATCTCTTCTCCCTTACCGAATGGTAAAATAGCAAAGTATACTGGACTTTCTATCCTTGGGTGTTAGCCAGTCTCGGAAGGATTAGTTTGTATACAAAGTCATAGAGAAGGTACTGGTAAACAAGTTCTTCTATTTGCTACTATTAGTCATGCCAATACATAAATATTAAAGAAAGGAATCCATGGAGAGGGATGCTCGTATATGACCTTGAAGGGAGATGATTATAAATAAAATTAAATGTAAATATCACAAACAGCAGAGACTCAACACAGACTAGAATTCTTACAGAGTCAGTTCTTTATGGAAGCCAACACACACAAGAACCAAATGCATTGAAAATGTCTTATATT
Organism: Acanthosepion pharaonis; assembly: GCA_903632075.3. Classification (NCBI taxonomy): domain Eukaryota; kingdom Metazoa; phylum Mollusca; class Cephalopoda; order Sepiida; family Sepiidae; genus Acanthosepion; species Acanthosepion pharaonis. The sequence continues at coordinate 294,914 of CAHIKZ030001930.1, read as the reverse complement.
AGTCTAATAAAGCAAAGAGAACATTATGAATAGAATAGACCAATTTTTTTTTTTTTTTTTTTTTTTTACAGTAAGGTTCCTCCTGTAAAAGGCTCTAGGGCCACTCTAAGTAGAGGTTTATGATAAGGGGTAGCTTATAAGAATAGGAGGGGGGGGTTAACAGTTAACTCTTGAACAGGTTAAAAGTATGGTGATCAGAGAAAAAAAAAAGAAAAAAAATCAAAGATGGAGATAACCTCACTGAAACAATCTTTAACCCAAACTGAGTTCAAATTCTAATCTTCTGCTAATTCCACTTTCACACAATTCCACCTCTTCTCCCTTACCTAATGGTAAAATAGCAAAGTAGACTGGGCTTTTTAGCCTTGGTTGTTAGTCTCAGAAAGATTAGCTTGAATACAAAACCACCGAGAAGATACTGGTAAACAACTTTATTTGTTACTGTTAGTCATGCCTATATATAAATATTAAAGAAAAGAAGCTGTGGAGAGAGATGCTTACATATGTCCTGAAGGGACATGATTATAAATAAAATAGAATAGACAAATTGGACTAAGCATTTTTATTTTTTATTTTTACAGTAAGGTTCACCCTGTACAAGGTTTGGGGCCACTCTAGGTAGATGGTTATGTTAAAGGTTAGCTTATATGAATAGGAGGGGACATCCTTTAGGAAATCTGTTCCATAAGACAGTTGTTTGCAGGAAGACTGTATCAGTGGAATGCTTTCTGCTGACATGAAGAATCTCTTTGTGAGTTACATTATCAACGGTAAATTCTTGTAGCATGACAAGAGGTTGAACCTTCCCATTAATAATGATTTTTTTTTTTTTTTATATTCTTACAGCTATCAGCCTGGCAAAATAGCACTTCCTCTTCGCTCGAAACCAATCAGAAGCGATTTATTCTGAGAGGGTAATTTTAAAAATTTTAAAAATTACTTCACCTCCCTCAAATTGATAAAGCAGGTTATCGCTGACAAAGAGATGGGCGAATATCTTTGGGAAAGTGAATTAATCAAGTTTAGATTTATCATCTGATAGTGAAGTAGAATTTACTAATGAGGTCACAGTTAATGGTTTATTGAATCATGGACAAAACAGAAAATGTACTGAGTCGAAAAATTATAAAAGACTGCAAATTTATTTATTTATTTTTTTTTTTTTTTTTGTTTGTTTAAAAGTGAGTCCAGATTTTATATTATTTTTTTGCTTAGCTGTAAACTTTGAATTTTTAATTCTTTAAGATAATAATTTTTTATTTGTTCTGTGTTGTACATCTTGCAATATTTGCAACAGAATATTACATTGTCTTGATAGAGCTCAAAAGCATTGTTGTGGGTGAGGATATATTGGCCACCTACAACCTCTTTCTCCACAGATGAAATGTTGTGAACCTCCCCCACTGTTTTATTACTAATTCCACAGTGTATGTGTTTCAGATGTGCAACTGAGACTCACCATGCTATGTACACGAGGGTAAACCATCCCCATTTCCTTTGTATTCTTATTGTAAGAAATAAGTTCCATTTTGGTCAGCTTCTTTGCAAGAACTGCTGTTTTATCGAACAGACACCCAGTAGGATATTTTCCCAATCACTACAAACTTGACCTCTCCAGGTCTACCATTATTTTTCCTGTATAGCACCATGAATTTCACTTCTTGCCTTTTCTTATGTTCTCATCCTGGTTAAGACGTTAAACTACATCTGTGTCCTGGGTAAGACGATAATCTACATCCAGCAGCAAAGCCTCTATGATCTTTTGATTTCTTGCTTCCCTGATAACGAGAATCTTCAAATATTTCAGTGCAATATAATCGCCATCTTATTTGTACATCCATTTTAAATCTTTTATGTGGATGAGGCTATTATACTTGTATTTTCTACAAGTATATTGCAAATGGGGTTTGCTACATTGCCATGTACTTTAAATGAGTTCTAATTGAGCTATGGTCTGAGAGGTACATCATAAGTCTACTTGATAGGCATTTAGTGGTATTTCCAATATAATAGCCTCATTTTAGTAGGGGCCAGACTACATGAATTTAAGTGTGCTACTAGATTGCAACTAGGTCTCACCATTTTACTGTTGAACTAACTAGATGCAAATACCATTTCTACCCTAGCAGTTTTTTCTTCTTGCACATTTCCACCTATGAAAGTTCATTCTGATTTCTTGCTTCCCTGATAACTACAATCTTCAAACATTTAAATGTAACGTAATTGCCATCTTCTGTCTTCTTGTGCCTTGTTCCTTTTTTGACCTTTCTTCAATCCTCCCCCATTCTCAAGCATCTCATCTGTCCAACAGCAAGGTCTCTGATCAGGAAGTTTTGAAGAGCGTGGAACCACCTCTTAATTGCTGGTGTTGCTAGGTCCACCCTGACCCAGGGTAGTAGCACCTATTAAGGTCCCAGCTATGGGCAAATAGTTAACTATTACCATACTTTTTTTGAAAAAAAAATTATTACCAGCAATACAATTTTGAAGGAAAAATATTACCAGAAACAGATTTTTGACAAAACAAAATATTGCCAGCGATAAAAAAAAAAAAAAAAAAAAATTTTGTCAGCATTAAATAACCCATTGAGGTTGTTATGCCATAAAACAAAATAAACCAAACCAATCTAAACCAAAGAATACATATTCTATTCATACGAATCTATCCTAAAAATGTCAGCATAAAATAACCAATTGAGGTTGATATGCCGTAAAACAAAATAAACCAAACCAATTTTCTTTTGTTCATAAACACCACATAGAAACCCTATACTTTGAGTGGCCCTTGGGATATGTATCGGGTATTTCCAAAATAAATAAATAAATAAATAGATTCACTCCATATGTGGATTTTTATATGTTATATAGAGAACAACATAACAAAAAAAATGGAAAGGAATATATACTTGTATGATTAGCTGTAAAGTACTTAATGTGCAACATGGTTTGCTCGATACTAGCTCATTGTAAAAGATGTCCCTTGGCAGACAATGCGGCGTAATGCTAAAGTACAGTCTTTTTTTTGTCTGCAGCTCTCTTTGACTCATGTAACAAGATACTGACCTTCCACTCTACTCTAAACAAAAGGTTAGGAAGGAAACTTCTATCAAGACTAGAAGTAATAGTGGTGAATTTGAGAAATCTAATTTCTTGAAACACTGATTTATGCAAAAGAGAAAGATTATGCAACCAAAAGTTTCATTCTTTGACCAATGTATTTTTTTATGACATCTTTGACTTTTTGCCAAGTCCTCTCAGAAATCTTCATTTTCTTACAATTTCATTTCCCAGCTTTGCCATAATTATCAAGATTGCCCAAAGAGTTACAATTTGATGAATTTTCTTATTGGCTTGATATCTGTCGGTGAAAATGGTTTGTCTATATTTCTGAGATGAGGTACGTACAGTATTTACACTAGTCGGACTATTGTCCTCATCTTTGTCGCCATATTTGTCACAACGTTTCGGCCGTTGTATGCTCTGGCCTTCTTCAGGTGGTTGGAATTTCGAACTGAACCCTTTATTTCGATCACTGGGGTAGACTGTTCTAGTTCCACGTGCCATGTTTGATGGATGTCAGTTATCAGTTATCTCCTAATTTTCCCTCTGAAAGTTCTCCACTGCCTTAACCAGGAATTGAACTCACCTTCTTTGGGTCTGTCACTGGATCTAACCAACACCTTTATCCACTGTGCCATGTGTCCTTGAGGACAAACATGGCACGTGGAACTAGAACAGTCTACCCCAGTGATCGAAACAAAGGGTTCAGTTCGAAATTCCAACCACCTGAAGAAGGCCAGAGCATACAACGGCTGAAACGTTGTGACAAATATGGCGACAAAGATGAGGACAATAGTCCGACTAATGTAAATACAGTGAAAATGGTGTGTCACACCTCAGGGTGAACGGAAAAATCAGCAGCAGTGGAATCAAACACTAAGGAAATCAATCAGTGGATCACTATGATCAGTGCATGAATGAGACTTTCACATGGGAATATCACATGTATAGGGATGAAGGCAGCCAAGAGACCAGAAACACTAACAAGGAAGAACGAATTTCAAATGACACTGGGTAACAGAAAACCTTGGTAACACATGGCAATTACATTATGCATTTGACATGATGTGCCATCACACTGTTTCTTCCCAGAGAATGTTCTGATTTTACAGAGACCAAAACATTAGTAGTTGGCTAGCAAAAGATATCATTTGCTCATCATCTCAACTTTTTCATGGGGAAGATAGTAGATACTTTCTTTCTTCGTAACCAGACATTCAGGTGTTTGCTCTGGCTTTGTTCTGCCTGGGCAACCATTTGCTTTCTTTCTTGCAGATACAGTACCCCATTAACATCCCTTTGACCTGATTGGGCTGGGTACTATTATCAGTAGCATTTAGTAGCTCTGTCTGCATTTCGTTTTCACTATACAATTAGGCAAGATAATAAGTTCTAAAATTACAATTTGTTAGGCTCATAAAATGTAAATTTTCAGTTACTTTCATGCATTCAACAGTCAAAAATCTTTGAGAAGTATGGCAAATTCACAAGTGTCACTGGGCAACTTAAATAGTAGTTATGTTTTCAAACCCGAGATTCAGTATTGATAATTTTTTTTTTTAAGGTCAAATTAAGGGTAATACATCAAATTTCTTAAATCTTTGTTTTCTTTCCACTTTCCTTCCACTTCCTTTACTTTTTTTTCTGTTACTTCTTCTTCGTGTTGTCTGACTTTTATTTCTTTCTTTGTCCTTTTCTTTTTATTGTTATAGTAGTCAGCAGTGTTGTCCTTCTTAATGTTGAAACCCTTCAGCCTTTTGCTCTCCTAGTAGATGCAAGCCACTTATGACTGGGAAAGCCAATAGCTTTCTGCTTTCAGGAAAGGTAAGACCCTTTTCTGCTTTCAGGAAAGGTAAGACCCTTTTCTGCTTTCAGGAAAGGTAAGACCCTTCTGTTGGTCTGGAAAGCCAGACTTCTTAAATAGCTTTTGTGACTCAACAAACACCTGTTGTCACTTTTGTGATGTCAATGAATACTCGTCATCACTTGGAAGGTAACCACTGTATAGTGTTCTTAATAACGATAGAGGATAGAATAGAAAAACAGACAAAATTTGTCATTATGCTCATTGTAGTAGAGACTTTGTAATCGCAGATACAACTATAGTATACCATTGAACAATAATGGTGTCAAATGCCTTTGAATAACCCTCGTACTAATAACACTTGCTTGATAATACTCACTCGGAAGGTAACCATCGTATAGTGTTCTGAATAGAGGTAAAGGATAGAATAGAAAATGGAAAAAAAAATTGTCATTATGGTCTTATCCGTATCTGCAGAAACAGGGTTTGGCCCCCAAAGAAATTCATGCTGATATGGTTTTGTGATGTCAACGAACACCCATTGTCACTCTTGTGATGCAAATGAATACTAGTCATCACTTTTGTCATGCTCGTAGTAGAGACTTTGTAATCACAGATACAACTATAGTAATGCTGTTCAACAATACTGGTGTCATATGCCTCCGAATATCGCTCACCCTAATAGTACTTGCTTGATAATACTCACTCAAATAGTAACCTCCAAATAGTGATCAGTATAAAGAAATAGTATAGAGAATAGTGTTTTGTATAGTAATAGGGGATAGAGTAAAAAGAGTGACCCATTAGATGCCATGCTAATTCCCATATATGTTTCCTCTATAGTCATGTGACCTACTTAGTTCAATAATAGGATTACCTGTGTTTGATTACTGGCTGTCTATGATCAAACTATAATTTTATTCCTATATAACAACATTTAACTAGTAGAGATTTTGTAATCACAGATACAATTATAGTAATGCTGTTGGACAATCCTGGTGTCAGATACTTTCAAATATCACTTGCACTTGCTCGCTTGAATAGAACTCTGAACAGTCATCAATATTATAATAGTATAATCAGGAATAGTAAAGAGAATAGCGATCCATATAGTAATAGATAGACTAGGAAAAAGTGATCCGCATAGTAGTAGAGTATAGAGGTGGAATAATGATCAATTAGATGTCACACTACTTTCTATTTATGTGTTTCCTCTATGGTAACATGATCTGCTTAATTCAATAATGGTATCGCCTGTGTTTGCTCACTGGCAATCTGTGTTCAAACTCAAGTGTCAGTAGTGACACTTTATTCCTATATAATGATAGCCATGAATTGGCTTGCAGTTGGATCAGAAATATGACACTTTGGCTTCATAATTTACTTTTCCAATTGGTTAAAAAAAAAAATCACAAAATGTATCCCATAAGTCATGCCTCTTTACAAACTTTATTTAGGTGAATTTTGAGATCATAACACTTAGAAATGTAAGAATCAAATTTTCCATATATGCCTCTTTGCAAAGTTTATTTAGGGGAATTTTAAGACCATAACACTTCAAATGTAAGAAGCAAATTTTGCACATATCCTTTCCATAAAACGTCAGGCTACCTTTTGGATATTTTTTTGTTTTTACATCAGATCTGAAATTCACAGATACAGTTAACCCGGATATAAAGGAAACCCGGATATAAGAGAGATTTTCTCTGTTCCCAAATTAGAGCCTGTGTTAATGTAAACAAAATAGACCAAACCCAGATATAAGAGAAACCCGGATATAAGAGACTTTTTCCGGTCCTTTACAACTCTCTTATATCCGGGTTACACTGTACAAAGTTTTACACCTCAAATTTATTCAAGTCATTTTTTATTAACTGTCTGGCTTTCTTTTTATAATTATTTTCAAACACTCCTCAAAAGGAAGTGCAGTAAACAAACCTAATCTATTGTATCATTATTTTTTTTATACATTCATCTTATTAATTGTTATTGTATTATTAGATTTTTTTAAAATTATAACACTATTTACACACTTCCCTCAAAAGAAAGTTTAAGAAAGAAACTTAGTTTAATGTATTATTTATTTCTTTATTTACCTTTTAAATTACTTACAGTAATTAAGTACAATGTTCTTGGATTTATTAGTTTTTTGTTGAAGAAAATATTTTCATCCTTTTAAACCATTGGTGATTTTTCACTAAGGAAGATCATGTGTGTAAATATTATTTGTTTCAAAAAGAAGACATTTGTAATTTCTTTTTTTTTTTTTTTTTTTTTTTTTTTTTCCTGAAGAAATATATTTGTTTTATTTTTAAAATTATCTTTAAATTTGTAAATGAATAAATAAGTAAAAAATCACATGTGGCAATGTGTGTCAAGATTATACAAAGACTTCAGTTTTGAATTCTTGAGAAATCTTTTCTTCGAAAAACAATCAACCTTTCCCCAATTTTTAAGACAGATGATCATGTGATATGCACAAATTTCTGTGGTAAAAGTGGCTGAGGCGGCTTCAAGAAAAAATTACCTCGATATTATTATTATTATTATTATTATTTTTTTTTTTTTTTTTTTTTTTAGTAGTGCGGTTCACCTTATGATGAGCTATATCTGATGTGGCCCCACTGATCAGAAAACATAGCCCTTGCTTGGAATAGAACAATTTTTAGAAATATATCTGAAATTCATTTACATGTTGAGCATAATAATCTGAACATAAAATAATCAATAAAAAAAATCTGGATAAGTGGACACAGTACTACAAAATGAGCCTTTTTATTTTTTTTGGTGCTCCACCTGTACATTTTGAGATTCTTGACAAAATCCAAAGAAGGATCTATAATTTAATTGGTCTTGACCAGGCATCTTGACTGGTCACTTTTTTATTAACATGTCTTCTATCAATTTTCTATTAATATTTTCATGGCAATAGCTCTGATAAGCTTTTTTCCCTGGTGCCTTGATTACATAAATTCAAGCATGTAATAAGATTGTCAATGAGGTCCCACTGTTTTAATGTTGAAACATCTAAATGCTACTGCCATTATTACTCTGACAGTTTTTCTCACACTTCCTACCTGTGGAACACACGTTCATTTTCTTGGTTACGTGTCAACTATGATCTTCAAAAATTTAAATGCATCTGTTTTCTTGAACTCTGTTCATTTTTTTTTTTCCCCTTTCCTGAATCACCTTTATTCTCAGTCTTCTCGTTCATGCACTTTCACTCTCTGTAACCCTCTGCATACCAGTGGCATTACCCCCTTGTTTGGCGGGGGGGAATGATTTAAATAAGAAAATATTTGGGTCACAAAATAAAAGTAACAATGAAATGGTCTAGTAGATTAAAACATTGGTTTGTAAACTTGGTGACATAAATTCTATTCTAACAGTCTCTTTTTGACTTCCTGTCAATTATGCTCTTCAAAAATTCAAATACAATATCAATAACCATCTTCTGTCTTAATGAACACTGTTCTTATATTGACCTCCTCACCACTATTGTTTTCAAATTCTCTTTCACTCTTAGTGACCTCTGACCCTTGTGGCGTTATCATGTTGCTTTGGATGAAATGATTAAAAAAAAGACAAAAAAGGCAGAGCATACCTAAAAAGTTGAATGTACAAAGAAACACATTTTTATTCAAATATTTGCCTTTTTAATTCAATTTTTCAGAATAAGATATTTTTTTTTTTCATTTTTATTTATCCTGTAAAACCAGAATGAATGCTCATGATTAAGAACTATATGATATATCGATAATATTTTTGAGTGTTTGCAAATCCCATGGTACTAATAATATGACAATGGCTCAGAATACTAATAGAATATTAATGGCTGATCAGTATAACACAGACTTCTGTTCCCAGTTTTTTGAGGTTTTGTTCTATACCAAAGTCTCAACCTAATTCCTTGATAATCTATTTAATAATTCCACTGAAATTCCATGATTTTGTGACAATGTGTAAAAGACTGAGAGTAGTATATATATATATATATATATATATATATATATATATATATGTATGATTGATAGATACATTATATAGATATATATATATGTATATAATATAGTCCTGACCTGGCATCTTGGCTTAGATCACTTTCCAACTGCTGTAACATTGCTTCCCTGTGACTATTCTACCAATATTTTCATGGCAATTGTTCTAATAAGCTTTTCTCTTTGGTACCACAACCTAATAACTAGATTGTTAAATAGGTCTCCATCATTTTACTGCTGAAATAGATACAAATATGAATTTTATTATGAAATGGACAAAGTCCGACAATTATTTTAAGACATTTTTTTATGTTTATACATTCTTTTTATAGATACAAATATTTAAGTAAATACTCTGTTTATAATAAACAGTATTAACAACATTTACTGGCCTAAATGTCAGAAATTTCCACAGAAAATATGTGTCCTCCAACAGGAATCGAACCTGTATCTTATACAGAACCGTCATGTAGCCTGATATGCTTTTACATTCAAGCTGGTAAATATTGTTTAATAGTGTTTATTATAAGCAGAGCATTTACTTAAATATTTGTATCTATAAAAAGAACATATAAACATGAAAAATGTCTTAAAATAATTGTCGAATTTTGTCCATTTCATAATGTGTGGTGTCATTTGTTTACATTTGGATATGCATTAAGCAGATATGAATGTACATGAGAGATTCATGGAAGATTGTAGTTTAAAGGCAGTAAAACTGTCCTTGCTAACCGAATGATCCTCTGTGGCTCAATTGGTTAAGTCACATCAGTCTGTGTGACGGTTCTGTTTAGGATACAGGTTTGATTTCTGTTGAAGGACAAATATTTTCTATGAAAATTTCCCGGACATTCGGGCCAGTAAATGTTATTATAAACAAAGCATTTATTTAAATATTTGTATCTATAAAAAGAATGTATAAACATTAGAAAATTTCTTAAAATAAGTTTTATTCTAATAGTTTCTGTTCTGATAATTCCAGTTTCTTAGTTTCTTGTCATTTATGATCTTCAAAAATTTAAATGCAACATTAATCAACATCTTCTGTCTTCTTGAACCATCTTTTGTCCTTTCCTCAATTCTTGTTATTCTCAGTCTTCTTATTCATCCACTTTCACTCCCTGTAACCCACTATATACTAGTAGCATTACTGCCTTGCTTGGGGTGAAATAATTAAAAAAAAAATATAATTATATATTTATCTCAAAATAAAAGAAACAAAAAAAAATAGCCTCGTAGATTAAAAAATTATTTTGTAAATTTGGTGTAACAGATAAAAGACTCTAAGTTGGTTGTATGTGGTGATTTATTACAAAAAATTAAAGGGATGGTGATTATATATATATATATATATATATATATATATATATATATATATATATATATATATATATATATTTTAAGGTGTACTATATTTATGGGATAAAGTGCTCAATATCAGAGATAGAGCATAACTAAATATAAAAGTGAACATTGAAGTCAACACTCGGAGGCTGTTTCATGCTAGGTACAATCATCAGGCCATGTTGTATTTTCCTTGACTATATATATATATTGGTCAGTGGTATATTGTGGGTAATCTATTCTGGCAGTTATTTTTGCAGGAGTGACTTATTTGGTTATATTTATTTGTTTAGGTTTATTTTTTTATTTTGTATTATTTATTCATTTTGGTTTTTGATATGTTAACATAATAAAAAAAAAATTGGTGGGGGTTGCTTAGGTCACTTATTTAATAGTTAGTCTTGGAAGATAATTAAAGCTATTTATTCGTTCAATGTTTAGATTGCTTGCCGTAATCTATTCTGCTATTTTGGCGAGGGAGGAGGGGCAGTTTTTAATTTATTTATTTGGATTTATTATTTTTACTTGTTTTTGTTTATTTATGCTTAGTTTTATTAGTTATAATGGTTATTTTAGTGGGGGCAATTTGTTCATTTATTTATTTATTTGGATTAATTTGTTTTTCATTTATTTACTTATTTTTTATTTTGTAAATTTTATTTACTCTATATGTTTTTCAATTTTTTAGTAATGTAGTAATGTTTTTTATTGTTATATAGCAGTTATAGCTATTTTTACATCCAATTTTTGGATTGGTTGTTTTAGTCTACTCTGATGGTTATTTTGGTGGGATTGGTTTGTTAATTTGTTTATTATTATTTACTTTATTTATTTGGGTTGATTACTTTTACTTGTTTTTATGTATATTTTTTATTCTAGTTCGTCTATTCTAATGAGAGTGGTTTGTTAATTTCTTTGGATTAATTTATCTTACTTGTTTTTTATATTATTTTGTTTACTTGTATTTATCCATTTCAGTTTTTGATTTTTAAGTGACATAGTAAAAATTTTTTTTCATGTCTGCATTTTGAAATGAGCTAAGATCATTTATTTTGATCTAGGAAGGTAATAATAGCTATTTTTTCCTCCAACCAAAGTTTGTAGGTTTTTGATTGTTGTAGGCTGATGAACTTTTTCTTATTTTTCATGATATTTTTGGTGTGATTTGTATTTTGTTTTTAATTTCCCAGATATACTTGGAAAGCATTGTGTTGTTTGTGTATTTACTATTTGTGAAAGATGTTTTGTGTTCATAGTTTCTTTGTTTCCAGGGTCCTTCAGTTACTTCTATGTATACTTTCTTCATTATCTGGTAATTTTACTGTGGCTTGATATATTACATTATTTTGTAAGCAATTACTGTTTAAGGGACATCCATTTTTTATTCTACAGTTACACATGGGTTTATTTTGTTCAGGTGGTTTGTTAATTGCCTATTGTGCTTTTTTTTATTATTTGTGCTATGTTCTCAATGCAACTGTAGCTGATTTTTACAGTGTTTTTATTGAATATTTTGTGTAGAGTGCTTGATTCCGGGAAGTGTTTGTTTAAGAGTTTGAAGATTATTTTACCTAGGTTTGTTTTTACATTTTTGCTGTATGGTGGGTTGAACCAAATGATATTTCTCTTCCTGTTGGCCTTTCTTGTACTCTGAGTGTTCACTTCAATGTTCACATATATATTTGTCGGATTCAGTCCATTGTTAATATATATTGTCAAACTTAATCCATTTCATAATATAAATAAATAAATAATTGTGTATTTGGACAACAATCCCTCTTTTTATACAGGTTTCACAGAAGGTGACTGAAAAAAAAAAAAAAAAAAAATGTTTCTTGCATTCATACAAGTGATTTCATTTCTGAGGATAGTGTAGAAAAAACTGTCCAGATGAACTGTGGATCCAATATTTTTGCTATTACCAAGGATTTTTTTTTTTTTTTTAGCATTACGCCCCGAGCAAGGCGTGAAGCCACTAGGATGCAGGGGGTTGCAGAAGATTTGGAGCGAGAGCAGATAGGAGTAATAGAAAGGATGAGGAGAAGGATAGTGGGTAGATCAAGGTAACTGGAAGTGTCGATTGACATTACATTTGAATAGTTGGAGATTATAGCTCTCAGGAAAACAGTAATTGGGAAGGGTGTTCCACAGGTGAGAGGTGTGAGGTATGAAGCTATTGGAGTAGAAGAGACGGCTACATTTAAAAGTTTCTACAGTGTAAGGGTGGGAGTGGGATGCCAGCCTCGTAGGGCGCTTAAATTCATGGAGTCTGGGAACCAGTGAAAGCAGCTCAGCGGAGCAATTACCATGAAAGTATTTGTAGAAAAGACAGGCAACCGTGCATCTGTGAGAGTGTGACTGTAGACAAGATGCCAGATCAGGGCCAATTATAATCGGATCGGCTTGATAAAAGACTCAGAATTGGTCGTATATGGTGCTGTAAACATCAGGAGTTTCGTCACCTTCCACATATATGTGTGTGTGTATATATATATATATATATATATAAAGTCCTGACTTGGCATCTTGGCTTGAATCACTTTCCAACTGCTGTAACATTGCTTCCACAATGGTCTGTTGAGAGAACTTCTACTTAGAGGAGGTGATGCTGACTATTTGCATATGAACAATACTGGGCAGGTATTAGCCAATTGTCAGTGTGGGTTTGGGACTGGGAGAGCTATATAACACCAATGTCTTTCTCAGTCGACAGAGATGGTCTCAAAATGGGGATGTTTGGAAACCAGACAAGACACATTTGGCGACATTGTAATTTTGAGTTCAATCCCTAGGCTAAATAATACAGACAGGCTCGTTGGAAATTGAGACGTACTAAATACGAACAAGATGAGACGGCCATTAACAAGGAGAGTGGATTGAGAACACTCTATCCCTTTAGATTTGAGAAGTGATTCAGTTTAAAGTTTTCTGCCTCAACATTTTCTTTTAGTATATCTTGTGTATGTCAAATTTTCCAAGCCCTCTTTCCTCATTGTGACCTAGAAACTTCAGATGTATCTTTTTCTTATAACTTTTCTTATTCTTTCCAATTTCATTAAAAGTTCCTTATTGCACACATGTTCCTCCATGGTTCTAAAGAGCCAATCCCAAACCGAAACTGACAATTGGCTAATATCTGCCCAGTATTTTTCATATGCAAATAGTCAGCACCACCTTCTCTAAGTAGAACAGCCCATTATGGAAGGGGACATAAGTTCTGGTGTTTACAGCACCATATACAATCAACTCTGAGTCTTTTATTAGATTAGGCTGAAACGATTCTCTATTAAAAGGTGTGTGTGTAAATATATATATATATATATATATATATATATATATATATATATATATATATATATATAAATTTCAAAGAATAGAATCCAGGTAGAACTCAATGTCCAGTACAGAGTAAGAATATAACATAAAAGGCTCAAACACTAATATTCCATGGTTATAATTTATTACACTGGAATTGTAATCACGATCCAATTCATCAGACCTACAAATTCAAAAATAAATCAGAAAATATAACTCTGGGTATAAAAAACGAAAATAAGCACGGAGTTATATTTTCAGATTTCTTTTCTGAATTTGTAAATCTGATGAATTGATTTTATTATTATTTCAATGTAATAAATCATAACCATGGAATATTAGTTTGTTTTTATATATATATATATATATATATATATATATATATATATATATATATATATATATATATATATATATATATATATATATGTTGATTGATGTGAGTTTGTGATCCCTGGTTTCATGATCAATCCAACTAAATGTTAACTCTATCTTGATATTGAGTGCTTTGTTATATATAAATATAATATGTAATATATAATAATAAATTATATATATATATATATATATATATATATATATATATATATATATATATAAAAAATGGAGACATATACACCAATTAAGCCGTAGCTGGAGGAAGTTGAGATGGATTCTTACCTAATCAGAATTTGATGAACAAGAAATTATAATATGGGTACAAAGTGGGGGATCAGTTTTATATTAAAATCAATATTCAAACTGATCCTTCATTTTGTGGCTGCAGTAGTTTCTATAGTCACATGCCAGAGAATGTAATCCTAAATTGATTGATTGATGCCTTTTCTTTGCAAGTTTGCCATTATACTAGCATCTGTCCCACATCATTAATGTTGGAATAGTTAAATGTAACACCACTTCTCCTCTGACAGTTTCTTTTCTTACACTTCTCACCTGTGGAACTCCCTTCCTGATAACTATAATCTTAATCAACAATTTAAATGCAACATCAATTGCTATTTTCTACCTTTGAATCACATTCATCTTTTGTCTTTTCTTCAGTCCTCCTATATTCAGTCTTTTCTTTCACTTTCACTCTCTGTAACCCCCTGCATAATAGTGGCATTCCAAACTTGCCTGTGGTTAAAAAAAAAACAAAAAAAAACTGTTTTCTTTTGGCCAACAATCTCTGGAGACAAATAATGACTCATGTTTTTTAGATAAATTTAAATTTGCAGAAGTTTATAAATTTCCCATTGATTGGATACTCAACACACATCATCCAAAATTTTGTAGTGAGGAAGCGAGGTGATGGAGGAAGTCAATTCAAATAATTTTTTTCTTCCCAATAAAGCTACAAAAATGTAAAATTCCAATTTTATATGAAAATTAAAAATCATGAAAACATTTAAATTTAGAAATTGAAATGATGAAAATATTTGTTTCAGAAATCAAAGACTGAAATTGTCTTTTGCTTCCAGAAATGTAAAACACATCAAATGTTGATTGAATCTCACATCAAATAAAACTGT
Organism: Acanthosepion pharaonis; assembly: GCA_903632075.3. NCBI lineage: Eukaryota > Metazoa > Mollusca > Cephalopoda > Sepiida > Sepiidae > Acanthosepion > Acanthosepion pharaonis. Next base: position 279,879 of record CAHIKZ030001930.1, on the reverse strand, counting down.
TCCTCGCACAGAAACAATGAGTTTAAGCAAACATTTTAAATTTAAATTTTGTTTTTAACATCATTATAATTATTTCAATTCCAATTATTTTTCTGTCTATTTTTTTTTTTAATTTTTTTTTTTTATTTTAATCTAAAATTTAAACTAAACAAGGAATTAACAACTTTGATAAATTGTCAACATTACAAAATTTAACCAGCAAGGTATGTTGGTATTGCCTGGTTCAGCAGGGTTAAAATTATTTTTCTGCTGCTGCTTGATTGGTGAGGCTAAAGTACACTAATAAATCTACCATTCATGCATGTCTTGATGTTAAATAAGCCCTTTTACTTTTATGTTGCTCTTGCTGTGCATCTAGATTTTCTTGATAAAATCCAGAGAAGAGTCTGCAATCCAATCAATCCTGACCTGGCATCTCGTCTCACTTTCTTACTGATATAACATGGCTTCCCTCTCTAGTCTACAAATATTTTCATGGCAACCTACTCAAATGAACTTTTTTTTCCTGGTGCCAAAACTACATGAATTTAAGTATATTACTACACACAAGAGGCTGAGAAACTTTGTTCACTGTGACGTACCAGAAAATTATTCTTGTCAAAATACATCTTGCACATTCGTCTGTGCATTGAATAATGCTGCCATATCTGGTCTGGTGTTCCCACTGTTCATCTCTAGCTTCTTGACAAAATTCAAAAAGGGTCTGTAATGTATTTAATCTTGACCAAGCATCTCAATTTCGGTCACTTTCTCATGAATGTCACATAGATTCACACTGTCTTTTTTTACAAATGATTTCATGGCAACTGCTCTGAGCTTTTTAACCTGGTGACCTGGATACATGAAATTAAGCATGTTACTGGATTGGCAATTAGGTCTCACCATTTTATTGTTGAACTATTTAGATACAACTACCATTCATATTCTAATAATTTCTTTTCTCTCCCTTCCCATCTATGGAACTCCCTTCTGATTTCTTGCTTCCCTGATAACTACAATCTTCAAAAATCTAAATGCAAAATCAGTCACCATCTTTCTGTTTTCTTGAACCCCTTTTCCTTTCTTTCTCCTTACCTCAATCCTCCCCTATTCTCATTCTCTTTCACTTCCTGTAACTTCCTAATATAAGTTTTTCAGCACAGCATAAAACCAGATTGATTTTTAAAAGGTTTATTGTTGACAAATTTTTTATTGAAGTTGTCTCATATTTTCATATTCTCACGATTGATATTATGTGCCTTCCCATGCCTGATGAGGCCAAATTTGTTAGTACATTACTTATGACACAATGTACAAATGATGTATATCTATATATATATCTAAAAATATTTTCTGGCCTCAAGTAACCTGCAAAATGTTGATAAGCTGTTGAAAATGAATCAATTAAAATCTGCCCGTGGATAAAATAAAGTTTAACTTTTCTGAATAGTTACCGAATATTACAAATGCCTGAGTTTGAAAGGTCTTCTTTCATTTTCCCATACCCCTTCAGGACATGAATAATCATGGCTCTTCATAACTTTCTGTCTCTTATTGAACAAGTACAACAGCAGCAACAACAAAAATGGATATCCCATGAAATTAGAACAGAAAATAGTAATGGACCTGTTATGTTATTCCACATGAACAAAAACAAAAAGGTTTAGAAAGAAACTTCCATCAGTACTAGAAAAAGTGATAACATTTGAAAAGTCTAATTTCTTGAAAAACCCTTTTAAGAAAAACATTTTACAAATTTCATTTGATAGTAACAACGTTTGGTTGATAAATATCAACTATTTCATGTATGGAAATATCTTTTAAATTGACATATTCGTTCTGTCTGGAAAGGATTGAGTCATTTAGTATTTGCTAAAATGTATTTGATGCAACAATAGCACTTTAATCTCCTTCAGAGATGTCCCTTTAATCTCCTTCAGAGATGTCCCTTTAATCTCCTTCAGAGATGTCCCTTTAATCTCCTTCAGAGATGTCCCTTTAATCTCCTTCAGAGATGTCCCTTTAATCTCCTTCAGAGATGTCCCTTTAATCTCCTTCAGAGATGTCCCTTTAATCTCCTTCAGAGATGTCCCTTTAATCTCCTTCAGAGATGTCCCTTTAATCTCCTTCAGAGATGTCCCTTTAATCTCCTTCAGAGATGTCCCTTTAATCTCCTTCAGAGATGTCCCTTTAATCTCCTTCAGAGATGTCCCTTTAATCTCCTTCAGAGATGTCCCTTTAATCTCCTTCAGAGATGTCCCTTTAATCTCCTTCAGAGATGTCCCTTTAATCTCCTTCAGAGATGTCCCTTTAATCTCCTTCAGAGATGTCCCTTTAATCTCCTTCAGAGATGTCCCTTTAATCTCCTTCAGAGATGTCCCTTTGGGATCTCCTGCATTTATAACATTTAGCATCCAGCCGCTTTCACACGACTGGAAGAATCACGGCATATTGTATTTTGATTCCAATCTATGCCTCATCCTGGTTATGACAATAAACTACATCCTGCGGCAAATTCTGATTGAGAGGTCTTGAGGATCCTGGAATCACATCTTAATTGCTGTTGCTCCCATGTCCACCCTGACGCGGGGTTGTAGCACCTGTTGGGGTCCCAGCTATGGGCAAATAGTGAACAACCAAACTAGGGTCAAATCTGGGGAAAAATTATCAGCAATACATTTTTCAAAAAATATTCACCAAAGACACAAGAAAATGGTATTTCGGCATTAAATGACCCATAAGGAGTTCATATGTCATTAAATAACTGAACCATCTACTTCAGTCAGAAGAAAAACTGTTTACTTCTGCCATCCATTTACTTGCTAGTTAGGAAGGTTACTCACTTTCTCCTTCAGTATGTCCTATGAGTGTTGAATTCTCCAAGACTTCTTTCTTCATTATGTCACAAAAATTTCAACCATCTCTTCTAAGTAAACCTATCCTTTTTTGTTGCTCCTTTTCTTTAAAACTTCCTCATTGCTCACATTCTCTGTCCATGTTATTCTCAACATCCTTCTGTTACCTCCAATCTTATCCTTGTCTGTTGGAAAACCATAGAGTATTCGCCATTAAATAGTGAACTTGACAACTTTCCTAGTGCTAGCTTGAGCTCTCTATCCTCATCTTGTAGTTCATAACTAGTGTTCTCCATGTTAAGTGTCTGTCTTCCACCCAATCTACTGTCTGTCTTCCACCCAATCTACTGTCTGTCTTCCACCCAATCTACTGTCTGTCTTCCACCCAATCTACTGTCTGTCTTCCACCCAATCTACTGTCTGTCTTCCACCCAATCTACTGTCTGTCTTCCACCCAATCTACTGTCTGTCTTCCACCCAATCTACTGTCTGTCTTCCACCCAATCTACTGTCTGTCTTCCACCCAATCTACTGTCTGTCTTCCACCCACTGTCTGTCTTCCATCTACTGTCTGTCTTCCACCCAATCTACTGTCTGTCTGTCTGTCTTCCACCCAATCTACTGTCTGTCTTCCACCCAATCTACTGTCTGTCTTCCACCCAATCTACTGTCTGTCTTCCACCCAATCTACTGTCTGTCTTCCCACCCAATCTACTGTCTGTCTTCCACCCAATCTACTGTCTGTCTTCCACCCAATCTACTGTCTGTCTTCCACCCAATCTACTGTCTGTCTTCCACCCAATCTACTGTCTGTCTTCCACCCAATCTACTGTCTGTCTTCCACCCAATCTACTGTCTGTCTTCCACCCAATCTACTGTCTGTCTTCCACCCAATCTACTGTCTGTCTTCCACCCAATCTACTGTCTGTCTTCCACCCAATCTACTGTCTGTCTTCCCACCCAATCTACTGTCTGTCTTCCACCCAATCTACTGTCTGTCTTCCACCCAATCTACTGTCTGTCTTCCACCCAATCTACTGTCTGTCTTCCACCCAATCTACTGTCTGTCTTCCACCCAATCTACTGTCTGTCTTCCACCCAATCTACTGTCTGTCTTCCACCCAATCTACTGTCTGTCTTCCACCCAATCTACTGTCTGTCTTCCACCCAATCTACTGTCTGTCTTCCACCCAATCTACTGTCTGTCTTCCACCCAATCTACTGTCTGTCTTCCACCCAATCTACTGTCTGTCTTCCACCCAATCTACTGTCTGTCTTCCACCCAATCTACTGTCTGTCTTCCACCCAATCTACTGTCTGTCTTCCACCCAATCTACTGTCTGTCTTCCACCCAATCTACTGTCTGTCTTCCACCCCCAATCTACTGTCTTCTTCCACCCAATCTACTGTCTGTCTTCCACCCAATCTACTGTCTGTCTTCCACCCAATCTACTGTCTGTCTTCCACCCAATCTACTGTCTGTCTTCCACCCAATCTACTGTCTGTCTTCCACCCAATCTACTGTCTGTCTTCCACCCAATCTACTGTCTGTCTTCCACCCAATCTACTGTCTGTCTTCCACCCAATCTACTGTCTGTCTTCCACCCAATCTACTGTCTGTCTTCCACCCAATCTACTGTCTGTCTTCCACCCAATCTACTGTCTGTCTTCCACCCAATCTACTGTCTGTCTTCCACCCAATCTACTGTCTGTCTTCCACCCAATCTACTGTCTGTCTTCCACCCAATCTACTGTCTGTCTTCCACCCAATCTACTGTCTGTCTTCCACCCAATCTACTGTCTGTCTTCCACCCAATCTACCACTGTCTGTCTTCTTCCACCCAATCTACTGTCTGTCTTCCACCCAATCTACTGTCTGTCTTCCACCCAATCTACTGTCTGTCTTCCACCCAATCTACTGTCTGTCTTCCACCCAATCTACTGTCTGTCTTCCACCCAATCTACTGTCTGTCTTCCACCCAATCTACTGTCTGTCTGTCTTCCACCCAATCTACTGTCTGTCTTCCACCCAATCACTGTCTGTCTTCCACCCAATCTACTGTCTGTCTTCCACCCAATCTACTGTCTGTCTTCCACCCAATCTACTGTCTGTCTTCCACCCAATCTACTGTCTGTCTTCCACCCAATCTACTGTCTGTCTTCCACCCAATCTACTGTCTGTCTTCCACCCAATCTACTGTCTGTCTTCCACCCAATCTACTGTCTGTCTTCCACCCAATCTACTGTCTGTCTTCCACCCAATCTACTGTCTGTCTTCCACCCAATCTACTGTCTGTCTTCCACCCAATCTACTGTCTGTCTTCCACCCAATCTACTGTCTGTCTTCCACCCAATCTACTGTCTGTCTTCCACCCAATCTACTGTCTGTCTTCCACCCAATCTACTGTCTGTCTTCCACCCAATCCAATCTGTCTTCCACCCAATCTACTGTCTGTCTTCCACCCAATCTACTGTCTGTCTTCCACCCAATCTACTGTCTGTCTTCCACTGTCTGTCTCCACCCAATCTACTGTCTGTCTTCCACCCAATCTACTGTCTGTCTTCCACCCAATCTACTGTCTGTCTTCCACCCAATCTACTGTCTGTCTTCCACCCAATCTACTGTCTGTCTTCCACCCAATCTACTGTCTGTCTTCCACCCAATCTACTGTCTGTCTTCCACCCAATCTACTGTCTGTCTTCCACCCAATCTACTGTCTGTCTTCCACCCAATCTACTGTCTGTCTTCCACCCAATCTACTGTCTGTCTTCCACCCAATCTACTGTCTGTCTTCCACCCAATCTACTGTCTGTCTTCCACCCAATCTACTGTCTGTCTTCCACCCAATCTACTGTCTGTCTTCCACCCAATCTACTGTCTGTCTTCCACCCAATCTACTGTCTGTCTTCCACCCAATCTACTGTCTGTCTTCCACCCAATCTACTGTCTGTCTTCCACCCAATCTTCTGTCCACCCAATCTACTGTCTGTCTTCCACCCAATCTACTGTCTGTCTTCCACCCAATCTACTGTCTGTCTTCCACCCAATCTACTGTCTGTCTTCCACCCAATCTACTGTCTGTCTTCCACCCAATCTACTGTCTGTCTTCCACCCAATCTACTGTCTGTCTTCCACCCAATCTACTGTCTGTCTTCCACCCAATCTACTGTCTGTCTTCCACCCAATCTACTGTCTGTCTTCCACCCAATCTACTGTCTGTCTTCCACCCAATCTACTGTCTGTCTTCCACCCAATCTACTGTCTGTCTTCCCACCCAATCTACTGTCTGTCTTCCACCCAATCTACTGTCTGTCTTCCACCCAATCTACTGTCTGTCTTCCACCCAATCTACTGTCTGTCTTCCACCCAATCTACTGTCTGTCTTCCACCCAATCTACTGTCTGTCTTCCACCCAATCTACTGTCTGTCTTCCACCCAATCTACTGTCTGTCTTCCACCCAATCTACTGTCTGTCTTCCACCCAATCTACTGTCTGTCTTCCACCCAATCTACTGTCTGTCTTCCACCCAATCTACTGTCTGTCTTCCACCCCAATCTACTGTCTGTCTTCCACCCAATCTACTGTCTGTCTTCCACCCAATCTACTGTCTGTCTTCCACCCAATCTACTGTCTGTCTTCCACCCAATCTACTGTCTGTCTTCCACCCAATCTACTGTCTGTCTTCCACCCAATCTACTGTCTGTCTTCCACCCAATCTACTGTCTGTCTTCCACCCAATCTACTGTCTGTCTTCCACCCAATCTACTGTCTGTCTTCCACCCAATCTACTGTCTGTCTTCCACCCAATCTACTGTCTGTCTTCCACCCAATCTACTGTCTGTCTTCCACCCAATCTACTGTCTGTCTTCCACCCAATCTACTGTCTGTCTTCCACCCAATCTACTGTCTGTCTTCCACCCAATCTGTCTGTCTTCACCCAATCTACTGTCTGTCTTCCACCCAATCTACTTCCACTCTACTGTCTGTCTTCCACCCAATCTACTGTCTGTCTTCCACCCAATCTACTGTCTGTCTTCCACCCAATCTACTGTCTGTCTTCCACCCAATCTACTGTCTGTCTTCCACCCAATCTACTGTCTGTCTTCCACCCAATCTACTGTCTGTCTTCCACCCAATCTACTGTCTGTCTTCCACCCAATCTACTGTCTGTCTTCCACCAATCTACTGTCTGTCTTCCACCCAATCTACTGTCTGTCTTCCACCCAATCTACTGTCTGTCTTCCACCCAATCTACTGTCTGTCTTCCACCCAATCTACTGTCTGTCTTCCACCCAATCTACTGTCTGTCTTCCACCCAATCTACTGTCTGTCTTCCACATTTCTGAGATGAGGTATTAGTTGCAATATGAGCTCTGGTAAAAAAAAAAAATGTAATATGAGCACTGGGAAAAAATGATTGCTGAGAACATAAGGTTTATAATACCTAGAAATTCACACCCAGATGTCCTCAAGGAGACATGGCACAGTGGAGAAAGGTGTTGGTTAAATCCGGTGACAGGACCCAAAGGCAGTGGAGTTCAATACCCGGTTAATGCAGTGGAGTTCAATACTCGGTTAATGCAGTTGAGAACTTTCAGAGGGAAATTAGCAGGAGATAACTGATAACTGACATCCATCAAACATGGCATGTGGAACCAGTGAGCGAAATAAAGGGTTCAGTTCAAAATTCCAACCACCTGAAGATGGCTGGAGTGTACAACGTTGTGATAAATAGTCCGAATAATGTAAATAATGCCAATCTGCTATGTTTTACAGGGTCCTTCCTGTAAATTAAATGTTGAGCCGAATGAGTGGGCAAGTAAAAATACTTACTTCTCAGATGTTTTGGACTAAATTATTTTGGAGATTAGATTTATTTTTTCGATAACAAGTTTTTTTTGTCTTGTAAGTAATATTATAAGCTGAAATTAACATTGTATATTGCTCAACTAAATATAAGTATACTGGAAAATAACATCTTTATGTTAATAACAATATTATGAACATTTTAACTTGAATAAAGTTCGACATAGAGAATATTCTCTACTAAAATACTCAGTTCAGAAAAACATGAATGTGAAAACATCTGTTTCAAGGAAATGAGGAACATTTAAATTGACTTCGTGTAAATTATATTCAGCTGAGAGGAGTGCCTTTTGTTCAATTAAAATCAATTGAAGTGTCGGTCTGTGTGTATAAGTAATTTTAATAATTATTAATTGCATCAGACAATGGATATACTACTACTTGTCAATTAGCAAGTGATTTAGACTTATATATATATATATATATATATATATATATATATATATATATTGCGTGGTGTGCAGTGCTATAAATGTGAATAACTAATAAGGATTAAATTTTCTACATTCCATGGCATTGCCATGTTTTCTGATGCCAATTTGCACACCCACTGTATCACCAACATTACTTAGATATCACTCTCACTGACGTCCATTTACCTCCCGCTATCTTGCATCGTTGTCCATGCTTTTGCTTCCTTATCTTTCATTCACTTTGCTTTCCCGTCCTTGACTCCTCTCTCTCTTTGATTTCCCATCCTTGCCTTTCTCACTCACTTTACCTTACTATCCTTGTCTTTCTCTCTTTGTTTTCTCATCCTTGCCTTTCACTCTCCCTCTGTGCAATCCCGTACTCGATCATTTTCTAACCCTCTGTGCCTTGCCATCGTTGCCTCTCTCTGTCGCTTCGTGTACTTGGCTCTCTCTCTGCACCTCCCCATACTTGGCTCTCTCTCTGCACCTCCCCATACTTGGCTCTCTCTCTGCACCTCCCCATACTTGGCTCTCTCTCTGCACCTCCCCATACTTGGCTCTCTCTCTCCCCCATGCACTCTCCCCTCCCCCTTGGCTCTCTCTCTGCACCTCCCCATACTTGGCTCTCTCTCTGCCTCCCCATGAAATGGCTCTCTCTCTGCTCTCTCTCTGCCTCCCCATACTTGGCTCTCTCTCTCTCTCTCTCTCTCTCCCCATATATTGGCTCTCTCTGCAAACGCCCATGCTCCTCTCCCTGCCTCCCCATACTCTCTCTCTCTCTGCACCTCCCCATACTTGGCTCTCTCTGCTCTCTCTCTGCACCTCCCCATACTTGGCTCTCTCTCTCTCTCCCCATTTTTGGCTCTCCCCCCATACTTGGCTCTCTCTGCTCTCTCTCTGCACCTCCCCATACTTGGCTCTCTCTCTCTGCACCTCCCCATACTTGGCTCTCTCTGGCTCTCTCTCTCTCTGCCCTCCCCATACTTGGCTCTCTCTCTCTCTCTCTGCACCTCCCCCTCTCTCTGCAATAACCCATCTCTCTCTCTCTCTGCACCTCCCCCTCCCCATACTTGGCTCTCTCTCTCCCCAAATCTCTCTCTCTGCACCTCCCCATGCTTGGCTCTCTCTCTCTGCTCCCCATCTCTCTCTCTGCACCTCCCCATACTTGCTCTCTCTCTCTCTCTCTGCACCTCCCCATACTTGGCTCTCTCTCTCTCTCTCTGCACCTCCCCATACTTGGCTCTCTCTCTCTCTCTGCACCTCCCCATACTTGGCTCTCTCTCTCTCTCTCTGCACCTCCCCATACTTGGCTCTCTCTCTCTCTCTCTGCACCTCCCCATACGTGGCTCTCTCTCTCTCTGCACCTCCCCATACTTGGCTCTCTCTCTGCACCTCCCCATACTTGGCTCTCTCTCTCTCTCTCTGCACCTCCCCATACTTGGCTCTCTCTCTCTCTCTCTCTCTTTGGATAAGACTAACTACATCTGACAGCAAGGTGTCTGATCAGGAGTTTTGAGGAGCATCTTAATTGCTTGTGTTCCCATGTCTACCCTGACCTGTGGTGGAACTACTTGTTAGGATCCCAAGTGTGGGCAAATAGTTGAACCCCCAAAACTGGGGTCAAAACGTTGTTGAGATGAAAAATAGGTTTTGAATACCAGCATTGCATTGTTAAAGGAAAAATTATTACCAGCGATTCATTTTGGAGGAAAAAAAAAAAAATTTCCAGAAATACTTTTTGGAAGGAAAAATTATTACAAACAAAATATTACCAGCAATATGTTTTTGAAAAAATTACCAGCAATCCGTTTGTGGAGAAAAATGTTACCAGCAATAAAAATTATTTCAGCATTAAATAACCCATTGAGTAAAACAAACCAAAAAAAAAGTCTTTTGTTGGCATTAAATAACCCTTTGAGGCTGATATGCCACCAAACCAAACCAAACTTCTCTCTCAAACTTCTCTCTCTCTCTCTCTGTTTCTCTTTTTGCACCTCCCCACTTTGCATTTCTCTCTCTGTCTCTCTATGCCTCACAGTAGTTGCTTCTCTCTCTCTTTGTACCTCTCCATCCTTGCCTCTCTCTCTGCCTCTGTACCTCTCCATCCTTGCCTCTCTCTCTGCCTCTGTACCTCTCCATCCTTGCCTCTCTCTCTGCCTCTGTACCTCTCCATCCTTGCCTCTCTCTCTGCCTCTGTACCTCTCCATCGTTGCCTCACTCTCTGCCTCTGTACCTCACCATTGTTGCTTCTCTGCATAAAAATAAACCTTTTAATAATAGGTTTTCAGAAAATAAATTAAATCCTGTTTTAATAATCAGCTCCTGAAAAAAAAAAATGTCAAAATCCTGTTTGGTTTCTCAAAAAAAAAATCACATTTTAATAATGGTTTTCTAAAAATAAAAAAAATCTAGATCCCATTTTCATAATCAATTTAAAGAATATATATATATATATATATATATATATATATATATATATATATATATATATATAATTTAATTTCAATGGATAGAATCCAGGTAGAACTCAGTCCAGGATAGAGTAAGAATAAGATATAAAAGGCTCAAACACTAATATTCCATGGTTATAATTTATTACATTGGAATTGTAATCACGATCCAATTCATCAGACCTACAAGTATATATAAAATAAAATTGAAATCCCATTTAGTTTCTCAAAAAATATTCCATTTTAATAATTGGTTTCTAAAAATCATCTAAATTCTGTTACTATAATAGATTTCTAAACCTTATACAATTTTAATTATAGATTTTAAAAAACAAAAATATGGCTTCAATCATTGGTTTCTAAAAAATAATATAATGTGACGGTCAACATTAATAAGTTTAACTAAACCACTTCAATTTTTTTTTTTTATTGCCTTCCTATTTTTTTTATCAAATGTTTTAATTCAGTGAAGTGAAATGTGTTCTCTTTCTCAAACAGAAGCTTTTGAAATAATGACATGATCAAGGTAGCAGATATTTTTGATGAGAAAACTGCAGATTTCAAACTATTTTCAAAACTGTCTTCATTTTTGGTTTTATTTTATTTTATTTTATTTATTTATTTATTTATTTTTTTTTTAAGTCTTCAGTATTCGGTTAATTTTGCTGGCAGCCTCTTTGGAATCACATATCTGACATTTGTCATTTTAATAACTGTCATTTAATCACTGACAGAAGATTTGAACCGCATTGCCATTAACTTGTCACCATTCACTTTCGGTTTTCTTTTCAGCTCCACATTTTGAAAAAAAAAAGGGGGGGGAAATTTTTGGAATTTTGTAAATCCCTTTGATTTTCTCAGTTGGACAAGGTCAATACTTAGTATAACCCAAGGCCAAAATCATGGGAGAGAAATAGGAGAATGTATACCAATATTACAAGTCCTTGAAGACCTGGTTTCCTGGAACTGTTTCCAGGCAGGCCATCCCCTTGTCTCCTGTTTCATTTTCCTCAGATTTAATTACATAGTGTCATCTCTAGAAATAAATAAAACGTTTTATTTACTAAAGGTTCCAAAACACATATATAATGATGCTGGCAGCAAAGATATGACAAAGAGAAATGTATTAAACAAAAAAAAAAAAAAAACAAAGTTCTTCATTTCATAAGCTAATCTGGGCAAATACATATATCTCTAGGAATCTATTTTGATTTGTAGTGTAGAGGTCATTTCTCCATCAACACAAATGACATGATGATGCTGAAGAACAGTCTTTTTCTGTCAGGATTTTTTAGATGAGCAGTTATTTACATATAGATATTTTGTAGTTGTTACAACATTTCAGCCCTTGCGTACTTCAGCCTATATCAGATGGGTTTTATTGATTGATTCGTTTTCTATGGCTTATCAACCTTGTGAAGGTTATTTAAAGCCAGAAAACATTTTTAGATTGTAAGAATTTGCCTAATCAGAATTTGATCTGCAAACAAGAAATTATAATGGGCATAATATATATACACACACACACACACACACACACATATATATATATATATATATATATATATATATATATATATATATATATATATAAATAAATTCATGAATCATTCATATACAGGTTTGGGGTTGATGTATCTTATTGATATTGTTTGCGAAGATGTATTCTCGCCATTTAAATGATTAACCTCTATATTTGTTTTTTGTATGAATGATTCATGAATTTATAAATTATAATTGCACCTTTTTAATTGAAATTAAAATAACTGATCCAACGTGCAACTTTCGGACAATAAGTGTGACATTACTGTAATTATTGAACAATATAGTTCATGCCACATTGACGGAAAACTTACCAGTAAAAAAGTATTCTCTTATTAATATATTTGTACAAAAACGCACAACCTTAAAATTTAAAATTCAAACTCAGCTTTGCGACCGCATGTTCCAAAACAATAACACATTTCTCATAGCATTTTTTCGGATTACATCTTTATTTTCGTTGTCCTCTTATTACCGAGAAGTAAAAACAAGAACAAATCTATTTCCATACCTGAGGATGTCTGTAGGAACAGACGAAAGCTTGTAAAAAATTAAAAAGACCTTATGCAACTGGAATTTATAAACGGGGATCATATCATTCATATACAGGTTCGGGGTTGGTGTATCTTATTTATGTGTTTGCGAAGATGTATTCTTGCCATTTAAATCATTAACCTCTCTGTTTTATTGTATGAATGATTCATGAATTTATAAATTATAATTGCACCTATATTGAAATATATATATATATATATATATATATATATATATATATTAATGTAAACAGTGACATATATAGTAATTCACCTATAGCTAGAGGGAGAAAAGATGGATTTATACCTAATCAGAATTTGATGAACAAGAAATTATATGGGTATAAAGTAGGGGATCAATTCTATATCCCTTTGTGGTCATGTTAGTTACTATACATTTATATTCCAGAGAATGTAAATATATCTAAAGAACAGCCCCATGTAGCTAATCAGTATTTTATTGATTGATTCATTTACTGTGGCTTATCAACCTTTTTCAGGTAATTTAAGGCCAGAAAGTATTTTTATATTTCAAGGATTTTTTTAAATAATATTGGTTCATGCATACAAGTTTTACTAATTAACCCATAGTTGGGGGAGAAGTAGATCTATACATTTTCCAAGAGTACTTGCACATAATTGAATATAACAAACCCAACTAGAATTGGAACTCTGCTCTCTGATTAACAATTCCAAGCCATCATCCATTATACCACCAGTGCCTTACCACTCAGCTGTCATCTTTTAACAATTAACATATTATGGGCAAGAATGTTCAGCCTCTATTATCATAATACAAAGAATAATCTCTTTCTGAGTGACCCTCATATTTCTCTTCATATGTTTTCCATAAGCATCATCATCTCTTTGGGCATCCCGCTATTGTTGGAACATAAGAACACAGTTGGCCTCTGTTTGAGAATATCAAATTAACTGACATTTTAAACACATCTTATATATTTGTTGTAGGCAGGGTTGGCCTAAGGAGCTATGGGACCCAATTAGAAACCTTTCTTGTGGGGTCCCAGGTTTACTGCCAAGGTCTTAGAAAACTTCTATGTTGACATAGTTTGCGATTGAATTGGCATCATCTGATAAAAGAAAGCTATTCAAAAAGATGTACATCTGTGTTCAAAACATTTACGTTAAGAATATGAATTGTTTTTGACTTCAACTGTATTGTTTTAGAAATTAGATCATAATTGTTAAAGCAGGATCTTGATAAATAAACTGAGTGACAGTACTACACCAGAAAAATGTTAATATTTATTGCACATGAGTACAAATAAGACACAAGACTAATAAGGGGGAATGGGGAAGGCTGGTCTTCATCTGTCTTATACTAAAACTTAGCTAACCACAATTACTGACCGACACATGCTACAATATCCCTTGCACCAAAACAGCGCATTCTTACTACAGTCTCTATGTAGTCTTAATTAGTTCCCATATATACAATTTGTTTGGTTTGGTTTATTTTGTTTAAATGGCATATCAACCTCAATGGGTTATTTAATGCTGACAATATTTTTAGGATAGGTTCTTAGGAATAGAATATGTAAGAAATCAGTTTGTCGATCATGTTCCATTGAAATATTTTTGTAAAGAGGGTTTTTGTCAAGAGAGTTCCACAAGTGAGAAGTGTGAGAAAAGAAACTGTTAACATAGAACTTGTGTTTAAATCTATCCAAATCAACTGTAAAATGATGAGACCTAGGTGCTAACCGAGTACTGCTCTTAAATTCATAAAGTCTAGGTACCAAAGAGGAAAACAATATTTTGAAAAATACAAAAATGTGGTACAAGGCCAAAAGTGGAGATAAGGGAAAGCTGGTCTTCAATCAGTCTTATCTTAAACTTAGCTAGCTACGATTACTGATCCAAACTTACACCAAAACACATTCATATTTACCATTCTTACTACAACTACCATAATACCTCAGAGACTATGAAGTCCTAATTAGTCCTCATAAGTACAATTTTGTCTGAGGAGGAGAGAATACAAAAACAACATTTTAAAATTTATAAACCCCGATGAATATTTACACTGTAAAGCAGTATATATTTACAAGAAACTAGACAAAATAGTATTATTAATAACCCCCCCCCACCCCCAATCACTAAATGTGGCAGAGACATCAGTTAACCAGACGAAATTAATGTGGAACTTAAATAATGAAAAAAAATATAACACTCACAGAAAAACAAACAACAAATGCAAAAAATCACACCCAAAAAGTAAAAGGTATTCTGTATCTACCAGATAACTGGGGGAGGGGGAATTAAACAAAGAAAATTGGGGAAGCAAAAATAAAAGGGGCCAATGAGCATACATATCTTAGCTAAGTTAAGTTAGATGAAGATAAAACTAAAAACACACAACTAACCTGTTTCAGGCGGGGGTTGCCAGTGTTCAATCCAGCAATCGCAAAATCCTCATCACCAGAAAAATGTTTGCTGAGGAGAAATTTCAATAAACTTAAATAATACCTAAATATTAAATTGACTTTGGTAGAAAGGGAGACAAGCCTGCTACTGCTTAGAACACATCCATTAATGTGGCGGACATGAGACAGAACCTGGGACGAAACACAACTGGTTTTAAAAAAATTGCCTTGTCCCCGCAAAAAAAGAGCCCGTATTTGTTTAGCATGTAAAGCTACTGCAGTTGAAATGAGGGAGAGAAAAAAGCACTTTTTTCTGCCGTAATCCATCCTTGGCCAGATAACGTAAAAGAATGAGGGGGGACTGGCATCGCATTTTTATGCAATAACGATGCAATGCATTATGGGACATGGACGCAATGAATTATGGGATCACATGAAGGCGCAAGGGATTATTGGTACATGAACAACTATAAAAACAACTACTTTTTTCCGAATCGGGGAGTTCTTCGAGGGACGTTCACGGTTGATGGCAAGAACGGGCAGTTAGTGTGATTTGGAGACAGAACTCAAGAAGGAACGACTCAAGGTTGAAATACCAGCTGGGAGAGCTTGAATTTACTCGCTGGTTACTGTTTTCTTCATTCACCTCAATTAAGCTGAGGAGTAGGAGTCTAATATGTTCAGATGTAAGTATTATGTGAGTCCATTTTCTTGATAAATGTTACAAAGTGGCATCAGTCCAGTGCTTTAAAGCATTACATGATTATTAAAGATTCATAATACTAAAAGTACAAAGTTACTATTTAATAAAACAAGATCTTTATCAATAAACTGAGTGACAGCACTTCACCAAGCAATAGAATATTTCACCCTGCATTGGTTAATGATAGGTGATGTAATACACCTATTATCTGATCAATGACTCTGGAGAACCCATTCATGGCTGTTAGGCAATTTTTGTGGCCATATCACTCCTTACATTGGCCGCCTTACTCCCCAGACTGCAATCCTCTTGATTATTATGTGTGGGGTGAAGTTTTAAAAGAGATCAACAAAACTCCTTGTAACATTAAAGATGAACTGAATGCAAGGATTATGGCAGCATTCACCAACTAGTAGACTGTTCAGAAGTGTTGCAAGAGATTCCAGAGTCATCTGGAGGTTGTGGCTGAAGCCAATGGAGATTTTATTCAATAAATTTACTCTTTATTATTTCAAGATATTTTTGCATAACTTTGGTAAGTATATCTGTTAAAATAAGATGTCGGTGTTATTTTCATTTTTGCATAATTTAAATTACTTT
This sequence comes from Acanthosepion pharaonis, assembly GCA_903632075.3. Lineage (NCBI taxonomy): Eukaryota > Metazoa > Mollusca > Cephalopoda > Sepiida > Sepiidae > Acanthosepion > Acanthosepion pharaonis. The sequence continues at coordinate 263,549 of CAHIKZ030001930.1, read as the reverse complement.
ATTTAGCCTAAAGGTTAAAATGACTTAGGTAGGAAGGGAGACAAGGTACTACCACTGCTTAGAACACATCCATTAAGCTGAGGAATGGGGGTCTAATATCTTAAGACATTTGTTAGCCAAGGATAGTGACTTCAGTCCCAGTTAGAACTGCAAGAGTCAGTATTGTTAACATTAACTACTTCAACATGGTTTTTACTTTTATCCATTTATTGTCAGGTTTTCTCATCCCACATTAACTTCTTAAAATAATTTTTATAATCAAAAATTTGTAGACTATTTAAATTGTTCAGACTATTGTCCTCATCTTTGCCATATTTATTACAACATTTCGGACATTGTACACTCTGGCCTTCTTCAGGTGGTTGGAATGTCGAACTGAATCCTTTACTTTGCTCACTGGGGTAGACTGTTCTAGTTCCACGTGCCATGTTTTAATGGATGTCAGTTATCAGTCATCTCCTGTTAATTCCCCTCTCCAAGTTCTCTACTGCCTTGACCGGATATTGAACTCACACCTGGATCTAACCAATGCCTTTGTCCACTGAGCTATGTGTCCTTAAGGAAAAAAATATTATCATCAATAAAAATTGTTGGAATTAAATAACGCATTGAGGTTGATATGCTATAAAACAAACCAAACCTAAACTTTTAATAAAGTTTTTCTTTTTCTTGTATTCTTTCACTGTCAGTAACATCTCATGTCTTAGTGGCTTTATTGTCTTGCTTGGGATGAAATATTTAAAAAAAGAAAATGATGTTGACACATTAGTGACAAATCGATGAGCAAGAGATAAACAAATGTCCTGTCAGCTACAATCTTCAAAAGTTTTTTGAAGTACTACATTTGTAGCTATGGAAATGGTAAAAAAAATTATGGAAATGCTAAACATAACCTTAAGTATCCTCAAGGTCACATAGCCCAGTGAATAAGTGTTGGCTGGATCCAGTGAGTTTAATATCTGGCTACTGCAGAGGTTAACAAAAATTTGGAGAGTTGAATTAAAGAGAGATATCTGAGACATGGCACATGGAACTAGAACAATGTACCCCAGTGGAAAAACAATAAAGAGTTCAGTTCAAAATTACAATCCCCTTAAGAAGGCCAGAGCGTACAATGGTGGATATGTCATGACCATGGCAACAAAAAGAAGGACAATAGTTCAAACAATGTAAATAGTGTAAATAATGACCTTAAATTCTTTGCTTACAGTTTCCATTCTTGCTTGTGGAATTCAATTCTGTTCCCCAATCTGCAAAAATTTAAATGCACTGTCGGTCGTCATCTTGTCTTAATTCCTGTTCTTTATTTATTTCTTCCTTATATTCTTTCACTCTCAGTAACTCCTTGCATCTTAGTGGCTTTATTGCCTTTCTCATTGTTGAATGATTAAAAAAAATTAGTTTATTATAGGGTTTATATCTATGATAAAATAAAAAGCTATCAAAATGTGCACTTAAAAACATTGTTTATTAGCTTAAATAGTATAAACAAACACTTCTTTTATATACTAAAACTTTTCAGTACCTCGGTGGTCATGGCTATGCACAAATGTCTTGCTCCTGCAAGTAATTACATACTCATTACCATTAGTCTTTGAACTTCCTTATCCTTTACAAAAAACTCATTAAAGGCCTAACTCCTGCTGCTATGCTCTACTTTCAAGAGTCATATCAGACTGTTGCATATTGACAAGCAGGAAAGGAACTCAGCTCGACTTTATCTCTTGGCTGGTGATCACCAATTGTTTCAGTTTGGCAATGAAGATTCCAGCACAGAGAATTTTAACTGTTTATTAATCATGTCAACATGTAAATTATCTAACTATCCAATGGTAGGATCGCCCATCTCACTGGGGAGCTGTTTCGGACATGAAAAAGAACATGTCCACATAACTTGACAAGTAAGAAACAACAACTCAAAACCTTTTTATGTGATGTTAGACGCTCAATTGTAACTTCATTAGGATGACAAATTATTATCATTATCACTTCCGAAATGCTTGTTGCAGACGAGACTTTGTAAATGCAGATACTGGTAGTGGTAACACCTTGAATAATATTCACACCAATAATACTTATCCAAATGGTAATCACCAAATAGTAATTAATATATAATGATCAGTATAGAGAAATAGTATAGAGGAGAGTGACCACTTAGATGCCATGCTAATTCCCATTTTTTTGTTTCCTTTACGATCACGTTATCTAATTATTTAATAATCGAATTATCCTTGTTTGCTTACTGTCAACAACAACACTTTATTCCTATACAACACCTTTCTTCTGTCTATCTTTCCCATGCTAACTCAGCCAATCAAAATCGACTTCCCTATTATGGTTCACATCTGACCCCAGTTTTCAACCTCTGGAAGTCAGAGCTGAAATATATTTCCTTTAAAAATAAGTTTGCTAAACTATTGTTTAACAAGAACGAGAATGGAGTATTGCTCCCATATCCAAGCTCATTCTGCCTAGTTCTAACTGTCCAGCCTTTAAACAGTTTAAAAGCAATTACACTGCCTTGTGGGTGATGAATTTTGCAATGATGCTAGCCTCTTGCTACTCTATCATGATTACTATGGCGAATGTTCCTTAGTTGCACCAGTTCAGACCTTCACAGCCCAAACTCAACATGTCTGTGAGATGGTGTCAGATCATTCCTATTCTGATTGTGTTCCTCTGGTAAGGAGAATGTTCCACTTGAGCAGCTTCTTCATTGTCGAACAGACTCCTGATAGGTTGCTTCCTTGATAATACAATCTTAACCTCTTCAAGTCAGCGGATATCTATCCAACATATCCTTATAATATGCACTTCCACCTTCATTACACTCTTACAATAATCTCACTTAGCAACCCTCTACCTTGAGTACCTCTTGAGCCTTGTATTAGAACTTGAGTAAAAAAGAAAAAAAATGTTATTCACTATTCCACACTGCTTTTCTTGCCTTCAGTATGTCCTGTGAATGTTAATTTCACAAAATGACTATGGCTCTCCACAACTTCCTATCTTCTGTTGCTCTATGTAATTTTATTACTCTTTACCGTTCCTCTTTCACACTTTTTTTGCCATCCATTCACTCGCTCATTAAATGGGTTATTTGTTGCTTCCTCCTCTTTTTTATTGTCTTTATTTTGTCCTGTAAGTGTTAAATTCTCTAGGTTCTCTTTCCTCATTATGTACCTCAGCAATTCTCTCATCTTTCTGGCTGTAAATTTGTTTTTACTTGTTGTCCTATTTCCTTACAATTTTGTTGCTCAAAAGTTTGGTCTATTGTATTCTCAGCATTTGTTGGTAGAACTATCTCTTTTGCTTTGACTTGATTCTTCATCTATGAAGAGATTGTCCAGCATTCACTGCCATATAAAAGAATTCACAAGAAAATTAAATTCAATGCTGTTTTCTGTAAAATGTGCAACATGGCGTTAGTTGTATGCTGCAATGTGTTGTCACATGTATTTGATGAGGTTAGACTAGATTAGGTTTGTGTGTGTTTTTTTTGGGGGGGTGGGGTTCTGGGATGGAGGTGTCTTATGAACAATAGGCCCA
>CAHIKZ030001930.1:232500-257500 GCA_903632075.3 Acanthosepion pharaonis | reverse complement strand
AAGGAATGGGATGCAAGAGAGAGAGAGAGAGAGTTTACACGTGTTTTGTTTTTATAATTTCGTGTATCCACATGGGAGGCTCAGATGGAAAACACGGAAAACAGATTTGTCGCATGCAGGATATCTGATTGGTCAGAACTGACCAATCAGCGAGCTAAATTGAAGGTGATTAACCAATGAATGCTTGTTATATATTTTTGTAAGATGGTGATGGTGAAAATTACAACAGGAATAGTGCATTTCCTAGCAAGGGTTAACTGGCTTGACATGGAAGATTCCACAGATTTATCTTTTCCCAATGGTGAATATAATGAAACAAACTGAATAAAACTCAAAACATTTTGTTTCCAATCCCAAGCCATTATCATTACACCACAAATCAAATAAAAAATTTTCTGAAAAAGAACTAATGAACAAATTCCTCAGTGCTAAATAGGCATTTTTAATTCAAAACATAAATAAAATGCAGCACTCTTTCTACAACTTTTAAAAAAAAATTACCTTTCAGAAAGTTCCTGTACAATCACTGAAATGCAATCAATGTGAAAAACATTAGTACCGAGAGGTGACTGCTTGGGAATACCAGTTGTGGTAAAAATGGATGTGCAGGTGGTATACTGGATAATGGCTCATTTGTTAATCAGAGAGAAGAGTTCCAATTCCAGTTGGGTTCATTATATCCATTCACTTACATGCAAACCCTAGGGAAAAGTATGAATCCATCTCTCTCCCCCCACCTATATATGGGTTAATTATAGGAATTGTATCATAAATCATTATCTTTTTTCTTTTTTTTTTTTGCTAAAAATATTTTATGGCTTTGTTGTTTTTAATGCAAAAGGGGTGATAAGACATTTGAAACAAATCAATCAACTTTTTCTTCATATAATAAGCTATAATAATTTTTAACCCTTATTTACATTATTTACAGTCAGATTAATGTTCTCATCTTTATTGTTGTTATTTAATACTAGTAATTGTGAGTTCAATTGTTGGGCCAAAGTAGTACAGATTTAGATATTTGAAAATAGGACAAACAGTTCTAAATAAGAACAGAATGAAATATCCCAAGTCATGATCAGTGGAACAAGAACAATCTATCCCCATAGAGTAAAGGGTTGGTTTTTCAAAATTCTGAAAATGACCTTGATTGATAATCACCTTTCAAAAGGACTAAAAGGCATTGTGATGAAACATTATGATGGCAACAAAGAGGATCATATTAATTTTCACTCATATATATATATATATATATATATATATATATATATATATATATATTTAATAAACTCATGGCCCGTGTTTTTTAAAATATGCTTGATTCAAAAATCTCGTAAACTGATTCATACAGCAATCAAAACTCATTTTAACTTAAAATATTTTTGCCCTTCCTTGCCTTTTAAAGGAGTGCCCTTTGCTGTGCTGATGTTGCTACATGCCTTACTTCTTGCCTATCGAACATTTTAAATTTTTCTAAGCTATTTCTAAACATTAAATCTGTTATTAAAAAAGAAGTAAACAAAATGAACACAAAACGATCAGCTTTAAAAAAAAGGACTAGAACGTAACTGGAAAAGCGAATGAAAAAGAATGTTAACAACAAATACTTTTTCACACAACCCAGTTCTGTGGAATCAGAATCAACGTTGAGTTTAAGACAAGCGAGGGATGAGCCAATTGGAGTAAAGTGCCATGCACTTTGGAAAGGGTATGAATTCACCTCTTCCACCCCCCACCCACAGCTATGAGTTAATTATTAATACTTGTATCACTAAAATTAATATCCCTCCCCAAAGATAAAAGTAAATAAATAAAACAAAATTACATCCAAAATGATTTAGATTTCAGCATTAAATAATCTACAGAGGTAGATATGCCACAATAAAAAAAAAAAAAAAATCCAAAAACACAACAAACCAATGTTTCTTGTCTTTACTTTTTTCGATGATCTAAAACTTAAAACTAGGGCTCAAGGATAATGGTTTTAAATCATCATTCAACCATTCCATAAAAAATACTTTAATTTTTCTGAAAATTTTTAAACTGTCTCAAAATCAAATGTTTTTAAATATAGTTTTGAAGGTAAATAAATATATATTTTTTTATATATATCATTTTTAAAGGATTTAAAATTTGGAAAATATTATCTTTAATAACCTTTTACTGTGTTTTTAAACATAAAAAATCTATAACTGGAAAAAAAAAATGATTGATTAATCAAAAACAATAACAGAAAAATATCACAAAATTTTTCATAAAACCCTGTCATAATTTTTTTTCATTCAAATCAGTTTTACATGATTTATATAATTTCTTAAATACTGTGTGTTTACTGCTCTGATGATTTTTTTATCATTTAAAAAAAAATCTTCACATAAAAGAGATATCAAATAATATGTTCTCAAAAAAATTTTTGTTGGCACATGTAAAACTTTTGTGTCAGGTTTCTTTGCAATCTTAAAAAATTGCCCACCACTTTTTACACCATCTGCAAATCCCACCTTGCAGCACCTGATATTCCCAAGCAGTCACCCATCTAGGTACTGACCAGACACAAAGCTGCTTAACTCTGGTGATCATTTATATATTTGGTATTGTAGTATTGGTATAAGATCCTTCTTGGGGAAAATAGTGATTTCCCACCCACATTTTTTCATTATTTTTTCAATTCAAAGTTTTCCTTCTCTTAAAGTGGTTGTTTTAAACAAAAAAAACAAGTTTAAAGATGCTATTTAACCCATATATAATTGGAAAAGAGAAGAATATGGATTCATGCCTTTCCAATGAGATTTATGTTGTATTTGAATGCATCAGAATTGGAATTGCATGAACAAACAAATATCCATATTGAACTCAGCTTGGGCAATTCCACATTCAATAAACTGATCTTAAGCTGTTACACTACCTGAGACATCCCTTATAGTATACAAATTCAAATTTTTGAAATTTATTTTTATTTTTGGAAAGCAGATAGAAAAGACATGACTTCAAGAGAAACAAAATTAAAATTGATGGATTCTGCCAATTTCATAAAATATAGTTCACCTTTTTAAATTACGGTTCAAGACTAAATTAACAATTTCAAGTTATATTGAGCCAGTAATCTGTCATCTCAGACAAGAATCTTGGATAATTGCTTTTTTATATGTGGCATAAAAGTAGTAAATAAGTAACTTAATGGAAGATTTGATCTATTCATCACTTTTTGAAAATTCTTTTTTAGATTTCATATTTTATATCTTATTCCTTACCTTAAAATTTACATATATCTTTTTTTCATAAACTTTCAAATATAAAATAAACTTACAAAGAAAATTGTATAAAAAAAAAAAAAAAAAAAAAAAAAAAGGAAAAAGGTTATAAAAAAATACAAAATATCAGAACAGATATTATGCAAAATTGTTTAAAATTTATGAAGGAGGAATGCTTAGTTGCATTTGTTGATACAAACAGTATGGACATCAACAAAATGACCAATGTATGGTGACTGGCAGTTTGACACCTAAACTGATCTTCAATTTAAGTATTGCATTAATATTTAAGCTTACCATTTAAAAAAGGTAAACCATAATTCTGCCACCACTTATTTTAAAGACAATTTGATGTATGTAGTTCCTTATTTTCCGTAAAAACAACTATTTTTATTTTATCCTTTTCACTGTATTTCACAATTAATTTCATTTATTTACAAATTATAAAAATTGTCATCACAAAATAAATGGACTGCAAAAAAAATCACTGAAAAAAAAAAAATCGCCATTAATGAAAACTTGGGAATCCAAAATTTCAGGATGGCACCCTGGGTGGAATTTTTTAATTTGCTCATGGAGTCAGCCTGATTCCAAAATGGTATAAATTGATGTACAATCTCTAGGAGTAAAAGTCAAAAAATGTGACACATTGACATTCATTTCATATATATATATATATATATTTTTATACAACAACAAGAAAAAGCTGAAATATTCTTAGTCCTACCAAGAGACCTTTTTTAAAATTCCTACAGGAAGCAAAAGTTTTTTTTAATCCCCACCCAATGTATGTAATATATATATGCATGTTTATTTCTTAGTAATATTTATAAACAAGACATCAGAATGTTTTTTTTTCCACATTCGAAACTGTAATTGCTTATATATCCAGTTTTAACCTACATAAAATTAATCTTCTGGGACAGTGAGATGAGAGGGAAAAAATCATTAACTAACCATCATTTTAAGAAAATAATTATGCTTTCAAGTGAACACAATTGAAGAGATTCCGAGACAAAACCTATTTAAATTTTTATACAAAAAATTTTTTTTTTTGATTTTTTTTTTTTTTTATAACTCAGCATGAATAAATAGGTTTTGCTGTTTTCCTCCACCAATCTCTTTTTGATTTATTCAATCTACAAGGTAAACTTTTATATTATGCTGTCCATATTAGTGGAGGGGGATGTCATTTATTTTTTTTCTTTTTTTTTTAGATTCACTTGAATCATCTTACTTATTATATAAAACTTAGAATCATGTGTGTTATAAAACCCAGTGTTGTGTGTGTCTGTACGTTTATATATTGGATCGGATTTCCTACATTTTTCAAATGAAATTTCAACAAAACTTCACAGGACTACATAAAATTACCTTGCGGTGGTTCTGCAGTGCAAAAATTGGAAAACACAATTGTTTTTGCACAAAATCAATTTGAAAACACGATTAAACACGCATTCTGTCGCCAGAATGAAAGGGGACAACTCATATCGAGTTATACTTATTATAAAACCCAGGTTGTGTGTGTGTGTGTGTGTGTTTCGTTTATATATGGGATCAGATTTCCTACATTTTCAACTGATTTCAACAAAACTTCACTTTTTTTTTTTTTTTTTTTTTTTTTTGGCAGGTAGTGTTTCTTATTGTCTTGCACACTTTTTTTCTTTTATTTTACATTCAGAATGCTTTAAAATTCCATTTACAAGACAATTGTTTATAATAAAATTCTATTCAATCGGTAGACTCATAACGATTGAAAACAATGTTTTTGCTTGGGTTTGACCAATTCGTAAAAAAAAAAAAAAAAAAAAAAACTAATTAAGATATGCGTGTCCACAGCAACCTTAAACAATAATCTTTGTCAATTTTATTTTTTAGTCTTTATGATGGTCGATACTTGATCTATCTCTTATTGTTACATCCCCCGGGCAACGCCGGCTCTACTGCTAGTTATTAATACACATTTGCAGTTAAATTACATTTCGTAAAATTATCATGTAAAGAAAAACAATATTTAAATGTTGTTTTGGTATTTTTATATTTACCATATAATATTTTTATATCGAGTCAACTTGACAAAAAAAAAAAATGCAATAACTACAGGAGAAAATGTTGCGGTACATTTAGAAAATGTTTATCTATTTATATATCAAGTTACAGTTTTAAAATTCATTCAGAACTGTTTATGGTTTGCAACAATTAAAATTATAAACTATAAATTTGGCTACCAACTATATCGTTGCGCAATGCAAATGTTTTTTTTGCAAACTAGATTCATGCAATTTGTTATTCGTAAATAACACAAAAGTGCATTTTTTAATGTTATATGAAACAACCATTAAAGAAAATTATCTTGAGGAATATATTTCACATCTTTAAGTCATATCTTCCAACGTATTTTTGACCAAAAAAAATATATATATTGCACAATGAATCTGTTGTGGAGTATTTTCACAGTGGAGGCTTGTATTTCTAATAAGTCGTCCTAAATTAGGTCCGACGTACAAAACGTTAGGAACTTGGAAAATAAGAGTCAAAAGCGCAGCAAATCTAGTTGTGATGGTTGGTACTTCAAATGTCCAAATCTCGACTGACGCGCTCAACACCATTCTGCCAGACTTATCACTGCTACTCCTACTTATTATCTATGGGAGAGTCCATTACAATAGAATAGGTACTATGGCATAACAGAATCGTAGGACTATTTTTTTCTTTTTCAAACATCTACACATGGTTCTTTAACTTATGTATGCATGTTCAGGGTTTCTATATCTAGTGCGAGGGCCCCGACCGAACAGTGACTGATGGATCAATGAATATTTGATAATTTTATTTATTTATTGTGATAGATATGTGAATCTAGCAGCATGAGGTAAGTTTAAAGCTGTGAGTCAGTATATATGATAGATAAATTGTTTAGTATATCTGAGTATCATTTCCGATTTCTCAGAAATCATGATGACAAGGTAGTGTTGTTTTATGAGTGGATAGGTTGCACCCATAATATATTGTTATATTTTTGGTAAAAAAAAGAATTGCAGAAGAAAATGTTACAATACACTTAGAAAAAAAGTGTTTATCTATTTATATATCACGTTACACTTTTAAAATTAATTTAGTAAAATCCCAAGAATTCTTCTTCACTATCGTCGCTGTTAAACATCATTCTTATTTATTCATCAGTTAATAGGTTTTCATCATTGTCCATTTCATTTGACAATATATATTGTAAAATGAATCATGGGACTATTTTTTTCTTTCTCAATACACATCTACACATAATTCCTTTACTTATGTATGCATGTTCAGGGTTTCTGTATCAGTGCAATGTGAGGGCCCTTGACTGAACAGTGACTGATGGATCAATGAATATTTTATAATTATATTTATTTATTGTGATAGATATGTGAATCTAGCAGCATGAGGTAAGTTTAAAGCAGTCAGTATGTATAATAGATAAATTGTTTCTATATGGAGAAAAACCACTGCTTTTGTGTTTATAGGTATCATTTCCAATTTCTCAGAAATTATGATGACAAAGTAATTTACATTTATGGTCAGCAGATAGGTCACACCCCTAATAATTTGTGAAATTTTTGGTAAAAAAAAGTGTGACCTATCCGTGAGTACATACGGTACTTCAAGAATTGTAATAGAAAAACAACTATAAAACATATTGTGGGATCACTACCCCAGTTTAGATTTTTTTTGAAAACCAAGCTCTTTTTACACTGATTTCGATAGCAACTACATGTATTTTTTTAATTTTCACAACAGATTAATATATATTTACACCTTGTAACTATTTTGTTTCTGCCTATATTTCTGAGATGAGGTATTTTGTACATTATTTACATTATTCGAACTATTGTCCTCCTCTTTGTCACCATGTTTATTACAACATTTCGGCCATTGTACGCTTTGGCCTTCTTCAGGAGTGTGACTTCAATGCCCAGTTAAAGCAGTGGAGAACTTTCAGAGGGAAATTAACAGGAGATAACTGATAACTGACGTCCATTAAACATGGTACGTGGAACTAGAACAGTCTACCCCAGTGAGCGAAATAAAGCGTTAAGTTCGACATTCCAACCAGCTGAAAAAGGCTGGAGTGTACAACGGCCGAAACGTTGTAATAAATATGGCAACAAAGATGAGGACAATAGTCCAAATAATGTAAATAATGAACTATTTTGTTACTTTAGAAATTTCAACTGAGAATTGTGTATGAATATTTAATAACTTCTAACAACAAAGTGCCTTTCTTCCCTCTTTCACTCTGCCAATAAAACATTGCCAAACCTGTAGACATTATCAGGGGCCATTTAGATTTAGTCACCAACCTTGTATTTCCAATACCCAAGCATCCTGTGTATGATGATAAACTACATCCAGCGCAAGGTTTTGATGAGCATGGCACCACCTCTTAATTGCTGGTGTTCCCAGGTCCACCCAGACCTGGGGTAGTAGCACCTATTAGGGTCCGAGCCATGGGCAAATGATTAACTCCCAAACTGAGGTCAAAACACTATGAAAGTGTAAAAACAGGTTTCTATAGTAAAAATACCAGCAATACATTAAAACAAAATTACCAGCTTTAGATTTGAATACATCAATGACACTTGATCTACAAATTGATTTCTTACAAAGAATATGCATTATGTTCATATGAAGCTATCCTTTAAAATTTGTTGGCATTAAATAACCCATTGAGGTTGATATGTCAAAAAACAAAATAAACAAAACCAAACCAGATTCTCTACAAAAGAAACCAAATCAACACCATGGTGCAAGTTTCTTCCCTAGCATCTGTCATCATTTCAAAGCCAGATTTAAATTTCTGGTGTCTTGTAATCTCAACCAAACCTCACAGTTTCATCCATTATAATTATGAGTAAATTCTTTTAACCAACACCCCCCCATCTCTGGGATCGTTTTTTCATTATGTAGTCGTTAGCCCATTAAGGTGGTCAACCCTCTCTCTCTCTCTCTCTCTCTGATCTTTACACTAGTTTGGTTTGAGGCTCATGCTTCAGAGCATTCCTTATCTTCTGATGAGCCTATAACTGGTCTGAAATTAAGGATGTGTCTGGGGTACACCATTTACCGATACGTTATTCGATGACTCTACCCTGGTTATTTTCCCTCTTCACCATTTCATTTTGCATCAGGCGCCAGGCACCTTTATCCAGATTTATTCCCCCAAACCTGATTGATGTAGGTGTCTCATGTCTGATTACTGGCACGATTCTTGGGTGTCTGAACATGTACTTAAATATAACCTTTTGTGGCACCTTCTCCTCTTTTTGCCTGGCCTTAGATGACATATTGTACCAAAACACCACTTTGGTGGGCGATGTTTCTCCCTTTTCAGCAATGGCCTTTATTGTTAAGTGATTTCTTTAGGCAGCCCTGAAAATAGGACCTGATATTCCACCTATCCCACATTACTTGAAGAGTTTCTGAGTGAAATGTTGCACCATTGTTCACAAAGACTTTTTAGCATCCCGCTAACACTTTCTTATCAATGTCTAATTTTGTACAATTTTGTGCAAAAAGTGGATCAGAGCCTACTCAGCTTAGTAAATATCTTCAGGAAATATCAGCTTCTAATTGGTCAATAAACACACAAGTAGGCATTGCAATCCACCCACGTACAAATATTTTTTCCAGCACGTGACCAAGTTTCCCACCAATTTGCTGTGATCCTGTCACGTGGTTACATCAATAATAAATGGCAGACATAAGCTTGCTCTCTCTCTCTCTCTCTCTCCTTTCATCATTTGCCTAAGAAGATGTGACCTTGAAGGATTCTCGTCTTGACCATGAGTGGTCAGACGTTAAAAGCATGCACATATGTACAAACTTTTCCAAACTACATTACAAACATACAGAACATTTCCAAACAAGCAAAAAAGAACTTTTCTCTTTGAAACATTCTTCTAAAGCTACAGTTTATTCATCATTTCTCAGCTTTGTAATTAATTCAACTTTTGTAAGTTCAGATAAAAATATTCACAGTCCAAGGGACATAACACCCACAGATCTTTAACTTCTACGCATGTACATCAATATACACAAATAAATACAAATGTTATGTTTTTAAAATCATTTTTGTTCAAATATAAATTGTGTGGTCCTGTTATTTACACAGCTATAAGCAGACCTCTACAAATGGTCCATTCATATCAACTTACTCTTACAACTTCCTGCACTGGTCGGCATATACTGTGTGATTGTAAAGACAATATCAGTATCTTTTGATTATTCATTTTGAATGGTGTTGAATTGATCTATCAGCTTACGGCCACATCACATTAAAATACCAGTTCCTATCCAATCACTGAAGTTAAGCAATATTGAACATGGTCAGTACCTAGATGGGTGACTACTTGAGATTACCAGGTGGTGTAAACTTGGATGTTCAGGTGGTGTAAACTTGGATGTTCAGGTGGTGTAATAGATAATAGCTCAGAATTTTTAATTGGAGAGATTAGTTCCAATCCCCCCCCCCCCGGTTACAACAATTTTATTCTTTAACCCTTTATTTTGTGTGACACCCTAAGGTCTTGTATTAGATGAACTAAAGTTAATATAAATAACTGATCTCATTCCAACTTTTATCCATATTTCTACCCCCCCACCCCCAAAAAAAAACCTGATTGATGTAGGTGTCTCATGTCTGGTTATTGGCACAACTCTTGGGTGTCTGGACATGTACTTAAATATAGCCTTTGGTGGGCGATGTTTCTCCCTTTTCAGCAATGGCCTTTATTGTTCAGTGGTTTCTTTAGGCAGCCCTGAAAATAGCACCTGACATTCTACTTATCCCACATTGTTTGAAGACACAATATTGTCCAGAAAGACTTCCTCTACTGTTCGGCATTTGCTGTGTGATTGTAAAGACGATCTTTTGATTATTCATTTTGTAAACTTGTAATGTAATGGTGGTGTAAACTTGGATGTTCAGGTGGTGTAATAGATAATGGCTCAGAACTGCTAATCAGAGAGATTAGTTCCAACACCCCCGCCTCGTTACAACAGTTTTATTCTTTAACCCTTTATTTTGTGTGTCAACCTAAGGTCTTGTATTAGATGATTAAAGTTAATATAAATAACTGATCTCATTCTGTTGTTTATTGGTTGTTTTCATTTTTATTTTTTATCACAGAGGCTTTTAATTTTCTCAGGTTGTATCAGAAGGGCTTTAGGGGGAAAAGGAGACATGTTTTGCGATCCTGGAATTACATCTCACAAAACTTTGGAAATAAATAGTGAATCATGAAAACACCCTTGGAAAATCCACCTCTTCTCCCCAGCTATGGGTTAATTAGTAAAACGTGTATCACTTAATCATTATCTCTAAAAAAAATAAAAATAAAAATTCTTAAAATCTAAAAATATTTTCTGACCTTAAACAAGCAGTGATGGTTTGATAAGTCATAGAAAACCAATCTATCAATAAATGCACCCGAGGATCAACCAGACGAGCATCCTTCTCATCATTATTCAGTATTGTGGCTTTTATCACATCCTGTAATGACCTGATTACCACCAAGTCATCTACCAGTTTGACCTGCAGTCTACAAACTAGGCACAACCTCACAATCTCTGGAAGCACATCTGCCAAGACCTCTGGCAGATTAGTCTGGCACTGGAGGATGTTCCAATGATCTTCTAAGACTGTGAGACATGGAGGGCCAATGTGGCTCTCGTGGCAGGAGACTGAGCAGCAGTAAATCAAAGTATATACAGAGGTTTATGTGTTGACAGAAGATTCTTTTTCATTGATCTGAGTGAATAAATTATGTAGAATATCAACTTCTATTTAATGTTAATGCTCACTATCTAATTTTCTTTTTCTTTTTAATATTTTTTATGGTCTACTGCTTGACCAATGACCCAATCATGATAGATATATGTATTTCTTTCTTTCTTCTTTCTTCTTTCACTCTGTTGTGTTCTCATCTATCATGGCTGACAAATGTACTGCCCTACTCGGCTGAATACACAAGCTCTGACGACTGACTTCTTAACCCAGTCTATGAATAAAAATCATTCTGCCATTTTCCCAAGTGAGTGGAGAGAGGAAAAAAAAAAAAAACTGTAAAAAGGAAGCAAGAACGAACGTTAGACTGGTTGACAACATTGATTTGGATTTGCTCCTGGGGAGCAGCACATTTTAGTTGATTGCTGCTGTACACACCAAAAGGAAGAAGTATTTGGCTCTTCAATGTTTTGGCCGGCAGGTGTTTCCAGTTGCTGACATCGCTTAAAAAGGAATTTTCATTCTCCTTTCAGGTGCCTGTGTAACAAAAGCAGTTGAAGGCAAGCATTTTCTATTTTTTTTTTTTTTACCTGGTTGGCATTTCTGAGACGAGAATGATATATTTCAACCAGCTGCCAATTCCAATTGCAAAGCTTGAATTAAAAGCAACATCTTTTATGATTTTTTATTTATATATATATATATATATATATATATATATATATATATATATATATATATCTGGTAATCAGCATATATATATATATATATATATATATGTATATATATATATGCATAACTATATATATATATATATATATATATATATATATATATATATATATATATAATGTATATATATATATATATATATATATGTATAACATGGCATAAAGAATATATATATATATATGCATAATTTTTCTCTATATATATATACACATATATATATAAATATATATATATATATATATATATATACACACACAGAGACACTATATATATATATATATATATATACACACACACAACAGACACTATATATATATATATATATATATACATGGATATATATATATATATATATACACACACAGACACTATATATATATATATATATATATATATATATATATATACACACATACTATATATATATATATATATATATATATATATTACAGACACATTTGTAGCAGAATATATATGTACGGATGAAAAATTAAATTAGTCTTCAACTACAGATCTACAAAAGATATTAATAATTTTTTGAGCATTATTTTTCTTTTGAATTGAAAGAAATGGATTACAAAATACTTTTTGAGCAGCTTCGCAGAAAACATTTTGTATATCTGTTATATAGAAAGAAAGTTTAAAAACACTGAAAAAAAAAACACAGATCACCAGAAAGCAAACACAGGCAATCCCATTTTGGATAAGTAGATCACATAATGGTAAAAGAAATGTATATATGAGAATTAGTGTAGTATCTAAGGGATCACTATTCAGATCACTATTCAGCGGTTACTTTTCGAGCAAGTATTATTGAGTGTTATTAGCGTGGATGTTATTCAAAGACACCAGGATTGTTCAACAGCATTACTATAGTTGTATCTGTGATTACAAAGTCTCTACTAGTTAAATGTTTCTATATAGGAATAAAATGTTGCTGCCAACATTGTAGTTTGAATTAAGTAGATCATGTGACCATAGAGGAAACGCATATATGGACATTAGTGTAGCATGTAATAGATCACTCTTTCTACTCTATCCCCTATTACTATACGAAACACTATCCTCATGTAGGAGGATGCTACATATATTTATCTTTTGACTAGGAAAGGTGTGATTAAGGATAATGTGTGGATGCAATGCAATTTATATTTGATGTAAAATAGCACATAGTATAAAATAGAATGGAATAATTCAAAGCATAATTGAATTAGTGTTTGGTGTACATGCATATAAACTGAAGGTTTGATAGTTATGTCACTTAGATTTGGATATATTTGTACCTGAGCTCATAAAGATGATGTAATTATTAAACTGTAGTTTAGAAGAATAAAGTTCCTTTACCATGTTAGGAAATGTGAGTTGTAAACCATGGTAAGAGTTCAGGAAAGATTTTAGAGTTCATACTTGCGTGAATATTGCAATGTTCTTTAATGTCTGACTGCATGGTCAAGATGGGAGTTTTTGAAGATTACATCTTGGCAGCAAGGAGAAAGATGATTGAAAAACCGAAGAGAGAGAGCTTACATGTGTTTTGTTTATATAAGGCTGGGTATCACGTGATCGGCTCAACCTTAGTGAGTGGGAAATTACATTCCGTGCGTGCAGGTTATCTGATCGCTTGGAATTGACCAATCAGCAGGGTAGTTTTGAGGAGATCAACCAATGAATGCTTGTCACATGATTTCTATGTACTCTGTGTATGTAATGGTGGTGGTAGTTACCACACTCTATACTATTCATTATACTATTTCTTTATATTGATCACAATTTGGAGGTTACTATTGGAGTGAGTATTATGAAGCAAGTACTATTAGTGTGAGTGGTATTCAAAGGTGTCTGACACCAGTATTGTTCAATAGTGTTACTATACTTGTATCTACGATTATAAAGTCTCTAATACAACGAGCATTACAAAAGTGACGACATGTATTCGTTGACATTACAAAAGTGGCAATGAGTGTTCATTGACATCATGAAAGTATCTTTTTTTACAGTACAACTGAATGTATTGCCTTCGTATAGGTTAAATGATAAATGCTTCAATTTATATGACAGCTCTGCTAGTTTTTTTTTTTTTTTTTTTTAACGTTTCACCCCAAGCAAGGCGGGAAGCCACTAGGACACAAGGGGTTACAGAAGATTTGGAACCAGATCAGATAGGAGTGATGTGGCAGTCTAGTGTCTATGCATTGTCATTATAGACTTAATGAAACAAAAATGCGGGAAAAGTTAGACAATCCTTTTGCATGTGTGCAGATGTATATGTCACAAGTTTACATTGTCTGCACTATGTATAAATTTTAGTTGTAGACTGTATGAAAGCAGAAAGCTATTTCCTAGAGTTGCATCCTGTAAACAAATTAGCAGAATGTCATCTCTAAATGTAATTTTTGTAATGTTGTATACTCGAAATAAATAAACAAAAGTTGTGAGTACTTAATTGTGAGAATTTCAATTCTGCTTGTGTGACAAACAATCAAATGACACCCTAATCAATGTTAACTGAAAGTGGACAAAAATTGTCATATTCATTGGTGCATAATTATCAGGCGTTTTTGGAGGTGAATTATTTAATAAAAATTGCTGTTTTGTTTACTTTTTTAATAAAAATATTATTTTATTTTTGGGTTATAAAAATGCATTATTGTTAAAATACATTAGTTTTTTTTTTTTTTTTTTTTTCTTCAACCTACCACCAATCTATGGTTGTTATAGCTACAACAATGCAAAAGGGTGGATTATCTCCTTTTGGTTGAGATGAACTCCTGAGTGTGATGAAAATGGTTAGTTTTTACTTAGCTGCTAGTAGTCAAGACAGGCTAGGCTAAATTGTCTTGCCCAAGCCAGCAGACAAGACAATAGCACCATTTTCCTCTTCTCATCATAGACATCTTACTTATTATAAAATGCAGATTGTGTGTGTGTCTGTACGTTTATATATTGGATCGGATTTCCTACACTTTTCAACTGATTTCAAGAAAACTTCACAGGACTGCGTAAAATTACCTTGTGGTGGTTCTGACAGTGGCAAAAATTGGAAAAACACAATTGCTTTTGCATGAAATCAATTTGAAAACACGATAAAACACGATTCTGTTGCCAGAATGAAAGGGTGACAACTCATATCTAATTATACTTATTATAAAACCCAGGTTGTTTGTGTGTGTTCGTTTATATATGGGATCAGATTTCCTACGTTTTTCAACCGATTTCAACAAAACTTCACTTTTTTTTTGGCAGGTAGTGTTTATTATTGTCTTGCACACTTTTTTCTTTATTTTTACATTCAGAATGCTTTAAAAATTCCATTTACAAGACAATTGTTTATAATAAAATTCTATTCAATCGATAGACTCATAACGATTGAAAACAATATTTTTGTTTGGGTTTGACCAATTCGTAAAAAAAAAACAAAAAAAACTAATTAAGACATGCGTGTCCGTCAACCTTAAACAATAATCTTTGTCAATTTTATTTTTCAGTCTTTATGATGGTCGATACTTGATCTATCTCTTACTGTTACATCCCCGGGCAACCCTGGGCTCCACTGCTAGTAGAAAATAAAATCGGCCCACTCACATTACTATTAGGAAATATAAATATGGTTTCTCCAGAAGCATAGAAGAATTCTCCAGCACCTTGAATTCCTGTTGGAAATTATAAAAATAAAACCCTATAACTTTTACATTTTCACACTGTTTGTTGTTGCATACATGTGTTATATTTTCTTTATATGTGTAAACATTTATATAATTTTGTGTATGACTTGGCAATATAAAAATAAGCTCTTGTTGGGCATCACAACACTGTCGTATCTATTGATATTTCATTGCAATCATCTATTACATATGGACCTTCTATTCATAAGATCTCTTCCCATTACCAGCATGCAGATTGGGTTTCTCTCTGGGACTTTCTTTGTAACACTCCTTGGACTGACATTTGTAACCTTCATATTGAGAATTATGTGACAGTTTTTCTCTTGGATCAAAGCTGGCGAATCCTGGATATGACGATAAACTATATCCAACAGATTTTTGACAAGACAAAATATTACCAGCAATAAAAATTGTTGGCATTAAATGACCCACTGAGGTTGATATGCTGTAAAATAAAAATAAAAAATAACCCAACTGCATGAATTTAAGTGTGCTACTAAGTTGGCATCTTGGTCTCACCCTTTTACTGCTGAAACAGTTATATGTAACGGCCTCTTCTACTCCAACAGCTTCTTCTTTCGTACTTCCTGCCAGTGGAACTCCCTTCCCCTTACTTGCTTCCCTGATAGCTATAATCTTCAAATGTAATGTCAATCAACATATTCTGATGCTTTGATCCTGATCCCTGGCTTTCTCTACATCCATTCCTCAAACACCTGTCTTTACTATTTACTCTTCCTCTCACTCACTGTAATTCCTTTTGTGCTAGAGGCACTTTCACCTTGCTTGGGGTAAATGCTTAAAAAAACAAAAATGAAAAGTTACTTAAAATAAACCTTGCGTCACTTTATCAAATATTTGTGCATAGTCTATGAAACATGGCAGATAAACATTGTGATAAAAAGCTATAAATAACTGAATAATTAATTTTTTTTCTGTTTTTCCTTTAAATTCATTTTAAGCTGTGAACCCTGTCATATTTGACATTTGGATCAGGGTATTTTTGCACAAATTTTCTTGAATTTTCATCAAAGATGAAAATCAAAATGCCAATCTAAAAGATTATGTAATTCACCAGGCTGTTTATTATCAAGTTTGAACTTTTGTTCGAAAGTCCACTAGCATTGGAAACAGGCTGTTGTTAAAATTTGAATTTTTTTGATCTTTTAAGTTTTTTCCCAATAAACACATTCATTTAGGGAAAATTGTATGTTTCTTAAATTGTTACTTTAATATTTACATCTTGAACAATTTTAAGGGGTAGGTCATTGCAATGTGACCAATATTGACTAGTATCTGGCATCCTTATTCTCCCATGATCTACATTAGTTCTTCACTATTCAAATGACTTATTTCTTTCAACACTTCAGTATCCAGTTATGTTTCAAAAGATTGTAGTCGGTAGCATCCAAGTCATGACCTGACTTCCTGCTGGGGGATGTGCACCTTGTCAACCCACATGAGGTATGAAGAATTGAATTTACTAGTCATGCTATTTTTTCAATTGCTTTTCCAAAGCTACATGTTTGGAGAAAGCCCCCAAAGCCACACACCCCTACAAAGTTCAGTGGTGAATAAAGAATAATTTTATGGATGAATAATTTCTGCTAGTGTTTTTCTTAGTTTTTACTTGTACTGTATATTCTCTAAAGTTCTTATCATGTATCAAATAGCTGAAATGAAAACCACTTTTAAAAATGGCTATTCAACAATGTAACATCTTCAAACAATAGTTCAACTACGATATAAAAACATAAAGAAGTAATGGATAATGGTTCCGATTGAGAAATCTGAGACAAGTCAGTAAATTCCATTTGAATTTGTGACATTCACATATGTGCAGATACCTTGGAGGGGTATGACTCCATCTCTTCTGCCATCAGCAATGATTAAATAGCAGGACAGACTGGGTACTATAGCCTTGCTTGGCAACCAGTCTAGGAAAACGATAACTCTGAATTCAAAAACTGATGTGGGTCATTTGGGAACCTTGTCACATGATGTGCATCAGTTATCTGTATTTGACTCTTCCAGAATGATTTGATTATAATGTTGGTTCAGCACAAACCAACATTATAATCAAATCATATGGGCAAGTAATTTGGCTGCTTGGCTTTAAAAACCGAGATGCTGTATTCTCATAAATCAAAAACAATGGGAAAGTCTAGTATACACACAAACAATTACACATGTATGTGTATGATATAAAAATAGTTTTAATGTATATGCTTGTGTGTGATACAAAAATAGTTTTCAGCTATGTGTGTATATGGGTAAATGTGCTTAATATCAGATAGTGCATGTAAATATAAAAGTTGACACTGAGGTCAACACCAAAAAGTGACAGTCTGTTTCATAGTAGAATGCAATCTTCAGGCCATGTGTGTTGTATTTTGGTTTGATTATTTATCTATGCTGGTCATAGTGCTTTAGGGGTAGTAAGGTCTATTGTATAATCCTGATGTTTGTTGGGTGGGCAGTAACAGTTCTGTTTCAAATTATGCTAGAGGCTATTGAGTAGAAATAATTGTGGATCCAAATGCAATTATTTGGTAACTTTACACAAACACACACACACACACATATATATATTTTGGGATGTCAATGAATACTTGTCACTTTTGAATTGATCGTTGTAGTAGAGACTTTGTAATCACAGATATGACTATAGTAACACTGTTGAACAATACTAGTGTCAGATGCATTCGAATAACACTAATAGTACTTGTTCAAAAATGCTTGCTCAAATAGTAATCCATACAGTGATCTGAAGAGAAATAGTCATGAATAAAGTAGAAATAGTGATCTGTATAGTAATAAAGGACAGACTAGAAATAGTTTGTTTAGACTTCATGCTACCTTCCATAAATGTATTTCCTCTATGGTCACATAGTCTACTTAATTCAATAATGGTATCGCCTGTGTTTGCTCACTGGCAATCTATGTTCAAACTCAAGTGTCAACAGCAGCACTTTATTCCTATATATATATATATATATACACACACACACACAAAAGTTTGACCACTTAGTTGCAACAAATCTATTTTCATTTTTTACATTGCCTTATATAATGAGATTGGGCACCTCGAGGTGGTGTAATGGTTAGCAAACTTGTTTCACTAGAACAATTATGACTGAGTAGTGAGTTCGATCCTCACTGGGTGCCCCTTAATTTCGGCCTTGTGCCACATCTAAGCTATGCTTGCAAAATCACTATAATGAGATTGCTTGATGCAATTGGGTTTTTTATCATTCACATCAGGATTTATAGTAAAAAAAATCTCATCCTTACCAAATTATCAGCCATTGTATTTCTGTAGTGAATTATGTTTAGAATTTGGTGGAAAAAAAAAAATCTCATTTTCACATACATGGTGGGGGGTCCAAAGTGTGTTTCTGGGCGATGAAGGATTTTCTTAAATAGTATAAAGTTAGATTATATCAAAACTGCTGTGCTCACTCGTATCATGAATGTCTAAACTTCAGGAATATTTATTGAGTAGGGAAGTGGATATCCAAGAAAAACCAGTGAGGAGATGATAATTTGATGGAGCTACATGATCCATAACAAGTTCTTGTAAGATGGTAAATGCTACTCTACTTCAAAATGGCACATGATCATTTCTATGATAGTTTCACATCATCTTATATTTAGGTTTGGTCTGAAATCATTCAAATTGGCTCAGAAATTATAGCTAACTGCAATTAAGGAATACAAGCCTCTGGTATTTTCTAAGCAACATAAAACCTGGAACATCTATCCGAAAGTAATGACTGACATTGCATTTAAATTTTTGAAGATCAATGTTGACTGGATAACAAGAAGCTGAAATAGTTCCACAAGTGAGAAGTGGGATAGAAAAAAAATGTTGGTGCAGAACTTATGATTATAACTAGTCATTTAAACTCTAAAATGGTGAGACCAAACCACCAATCTAGTACTACACTTAAATTCATATAGTCTAGGTACTATAGCAAAAAGTTCATCAGAACAATTACTATGAAATTA
Organism: Acanthosepion pharaonis; assembly: GCA_903632075.3. Classification (NCBI taxonomy): domain Eukaryota; kingdom Metazoa; phylum Mollusca; class Cephalopoda; order Sepiida; family Sepiidae; genus Acanthosepion; species Acanthosepion pharaonis. The sequence goes on along the minus strand of CAHIKZ030001930.1, from coordinate 238,079 downwards.
TTCATATATTTATTTATGATCTGTATAATTCAATATCTGTTTATATTTCTGAGATGAGGTATTGCAACTTGTAACAGTTATCCTCATCTTTATTGGTGTCCTGGGTAAGACGATAAACTACATCCTCTGATCAGGTTTTGAGGAGTGTGTAACTACTTTAATTGCTGTGTTCTCAGGTACGCTTTGACCCAGGGTGGTAGGATCTGTCAGGGTCCTAGCTATAGCCAAATTGTTAACCCCCAGGAGGTGTCAAAACACTGTGAAAGTATAAAGATAGATTTTAATACCAGCAATACTTTGTTGGAAAAAATATTACCAGCAGTACATTTTTGAAAAAGAAAAAGCTTACCAGCAATAGATCTTGGAAGAAGCTTACCAGCAATACATCTTTGAAAAACAAGAATATTACCAATAATAAATTTCTGGAAATATATTTCTTTTGATATGCCATAAAACAGACCAAACTGTCTTTAGCGTCATATTTACAATGTTTTTACCATTGCAAGGTATTTCTATTTAATTGAGAAACTAGAACTTCATATGTTCAAAGTTGTTCAATGACACTGTGTAAAGGTCATTCAGAATTGTGTGAACAGGACCAATATGACCAAAACTACTGAGCAGGGAGCCCCCTAGATCAGAACCCAATTGAAAATTGATGGAAAATTATCAAAAATAAAGTTGCAGTAAACCAACCTTCATGTACTGAAGCACTCGGATATGCTATTAATGAAGTCTGGACAAAAGAAATGTCAACTGACCATATCCAAGCATCAATCAAAAGCAAAGATCATATGGAATACTGACACCTGAACTATTTTCCCTTTAATGAATAGAGAACTTATTATATTGGTTTTAATTAGAAAAAGTAAAATCAAGAGGTGGTCTAAAACTTTTGTTGATGACTGAAGTTCGAGAGGATTGATTTGCATAAGTCTTTACTCTTTAAATCTCTTTTTGATCAATCACTAACATAATCAGAGTTGATTCTCCGTCGAAAACAGTCTGTATGTGACTACATGTTGGTTTTAACTTCAATATAGTAAAATTATGAGGGGTGTCTTAAACTTTTGTTACTGTTTATTTCTATGTATATATGTATAATAGTACATTCACTACTTACATTGTCTAGTCTACAAAAATTACACACTTACCTATGCAATGTCATGTGCAATAAACTCTGATGCTAAGTTTTTAAAAATATTATCACCATTATTACAATGTAACCCAAAAATTATAAAGCAAACTTAACATTCCATTAGTCCTGAAAGTAATCCCTATCAGCATCGAGAACCTTTTGCCAAAGTGCATTCAGCGGCACAATGACCTGATGGCAAAAATCAAGTGTCTTGGGTGCAAAGAAGTCTGAGTGCCTGCCACAAATCTCTCATTTGTGAAGGATTTCCCATGAAGTTGGTTGTCCAGAGAACGGAATAGGTGATAATCTCTTCACAATCTAGTATCCTAGGCCACCTGCACCACATGAGGTCTGACATTGTCATGGAGGAACAGTACACACTTGTGATTAACAAATGCTGGCTCCTTCTGCTTCAATTCCAGATGCACACATTCTAATTGCTGTGAGTACAGGCCTGCAGTGATGGTTTGGCCCTTGTTAGCAACTCATAGTGAAACACTTGTTGACTAGTCTACCAGATATAGAGCATGATCTTGTGTGGGTCTAGAGGTCGTCTTGGATTATGAATCACAGAGAGCTGTGGTGACAACCAATGTCTGGTATGCTTGGACCCACTTGGCATCACTGGCGACCTACATGATCAAATGTGTACATTGCGGTGCCAAGAATATAACGAGAAACAATCTGTCACTTGTTGCTTATTGGCTTCCAACAGTGTGTGGTGTACCCACTTGCTCAAATTGTGCACCTGTTTTTGATGTCCGTTTTATCAGAAACCTGGTAGCGTTGTGCAATCTTCCCACATGTTTTATTGTTGTCCTCCTCTATGGTTATGATGATAACATCCAGGATCTGAAAATCTGGGACCTATGCCAGGCTTTGCATTCACTCACAGCATTATTCCCAAAGGTTTGATATATTCAGCAACTTGATGCAACTGTGGAAAAGCACACCTTAAAGTCATAAAGTAGACAACCCTGAATGAGTTGCTTCAACACTGCCATATTTCATTCGGATATGATTGTTGATGTGGAATGCACCTGCTTTGGTCAATAGCAACAACCCCAAACCCATCACTTTCTGATTACATGACACGCACATCTGCATATGTGTGATCACTTCTCACACAACATAAAAAATGACAAGGCCATTTTTGGTTACCTTATATTTTTACATCACCTGACAGGCATGCATTAAAATGACCACCTTCTTTGACTTTTATTTTATTTTTTATTTCATTTTTCTTTATTTAATTTTTTCTTTATATCATTTATTTTTATTTCATTTAATTTTTTTCTTTATTTGATTTATTTTTCTTTCATTTGATTTATTTTTCTTTCATTTGATTTATTTTTCTTTCATTTGATTTATTTTTCTTTCATTTGATTTATTTTTCTTTCATTTGATTTATTTTTCTTTCATTTGATTTATTTTTCTTTCATTTGATTTATTTTTCTTTATATCATTTGATTTTTTCTTTATATCATTTGATTTTTTCTTTATATCATTTGATTTTTTCTTTATATCATTTGATTTTTTCTTTATATCATTTGATTTTTTCTTTATATCATTTGATTTTTTCTTTATATCATTTGATTTTTTCTTTATATCATTTGATTTTTTCTTTATATCATTTCATTTTATTATTTTTTTTAATTTATTTTGACAGTTCAAAGGTAATATATTTACTTTTTTGCAACAAATATAAAGCAGGAAATTATCTCTGTGAAACAAATATGGAATTCCATCTTTAGTTTAATAACAATAAGAAAACAACACAGTAGCTTCACATTTCAACCAAATATTGATAGCGTTAGTTGCATTGATTTAAATTTCAACAAGAACACCAAAAGTCAGTTAAAATATATTTTAAAAATAACTTCACACAATCTGGGTGCAAATCTGGGAATTTAGTCATACTCAGTGAATAGAGTTTCCATGAAAAGCCCCTTAAAACCTCCATGACCTTAATCATGGCAAACAACTAGCAGCCCTAGACTATTAGATTTCATCAGTAATATAACACATGCAGAAAAAAAAATCCAACTTCCTTTTTTTATTTCTTAAGAAAAGCTGTGACAAAATGTTCCTTTATATACTGCAGTTTCTGCACATTTGGGCGATGCCAAGGTCTCAGCAGCTGAGGTTGACGTGACTCATAGAATTTTTCATGACTACCCATATAAACTGGACATCTGACACCTGCAAAATCTTTTAGAAATTTCTTTTTCTCTATATTTCATTCTCTTTATTTGCTTTAATAAAAGTGAAACCTGTTAGATTGATAAACATTTCCTATTTATTTTATTATATATATATATATATATATATATATATATATGATTATGAAATGGACTAAGTCCCAACAATTATCTTAATATATTTTCTGTTTATACATTACTTTTATAGATACAAATATTTAAGTAAATGCTCTGTTTATAATAAACAGTATTAACAACATTTACCAGCCTGAATCTTCGACAAGAATCGAACCTCTATCCTACACGATATGAACATTCTTAAAAACAGTAATTTAACCTTGCTAACAAGTCGTTTCCTCTGTAGCTAAATGATATAGGACGTCAGGCTATATGATGGCTCCATGTAGGATATAGGTACGATTCCTTCCATAGGACATATATTTTCTATGATATTTCTTATACATTTAGGCCAGTAAATGTTATTAATACTGTTTATTATAAACATAGCACTTACTTAAATATTTGTATCTATAACATATAAACAAAAAAAATACACGTGCACACACATACACACACAAGTTTTGTTAAAGATGACTGATAAGGTAGTGTGATAAAGCTTTTTATTTAATTTTTATTGCGTTCATAAGTGTTTTCCTACCAAACTCCGTCTGCAATATACTTGTAGAAAATATGTGTAGAAAATATAGCCTCATCATGTAACAAAAGATGAAAATAATGGAAGTGCTAATAATAAAAAGAAAAATCCAATACATTAATTATGAACATGGCCAAAATGTGCTGACCATGTTCTGAAAATAAAATATTCCTATAAATTCAAGCACATACATAAAAAAAAAATATTCAATTAAAACATAAAACTCATTGATAATGTTTAAAAGAATAGCCAAAATGTTCAGATATGCTGAACTTTTGGACAGTATATTTTACACTTTGTATCCAGAAAAGAAAGCACTTGTATGAAGACAAGAAAAATTAAATAATAGGCTTGTCAGTCAACTTTAACAAAACTTGTATTAAAAAGGGATTGCTGCCCAATTATCATTTTTATATATATATATATATATATTATAACATTGAAACAGAAAGAGACCAACATGATTTTGAGAAGAGACTAAGATAAATATTCCTCATCTATATGCCATGATCATGGTTCTCCACAATGTTTAGATCTAGGTGAGCTTTCCCATTTCATTTTCCTCTGAGCCTGCCATCAACATGGCGTTGACTGCATATCTTACAATGTTAAAATTATGTCTGCCAACCCTAAATCCAGTCTTTTAGTTTTCCGAGGATCGCCTCACTTTGTAGGTTGAATAAATCCATTGAGAATCCTTATCTTCTGACTCTTTCTATTTTTGTATACTTCTATCCATATACAAAGAAATGAATATTTACAAAAATATCCCATAATTAATGGATACCTGAAGATGGTCCCTTCAAGACATGAGGGATCATGGCTCTCAACAACTTCCTGTAGTTCATAATACAGTTTAACTTTGTACTATCTTTCCTAACTCCTGTTCAGGCAACCATTTACGAAATCTCGTTGAGTCAATTATTTACTGCTTTCCTCTGTCTTGCTTTTTCAATGTGTCCTGTAAGTCTCTTGTGCTGGTCTTACTTCTAACACATGTTAGAAGTGTTGGTTTCAATCTTAGTGGAAAGACTGCTAAAAACGTTTCCTTCACAAATTTATAGACAACATATACAGATGCATGCTGGGATTTCTTCCTAACCAATAAAAATAGACCACTTCAACCATCATAGATATGAGGATAAACTACATTCGTGCCCTAGGTAATACGATAAAATATGTCTGACAGCAAGGCCTCTAATCAGGAGGTTTTTAGGAGCATGGAACCACCTGTAAATTGCTGATGTTTCCAGGTCCACCATGACCTGCGGTGGTAGCACATAGCAGGGCCTAAGCTATCGGTAAATAGTTAACACCCAAATTGGGGTTAAAACACTAAAGCATAAAAATAGGTTTTTAATACCAGATATACTTTGAGAAATATTATTACCAGCAATACATTTAACAAAAAAAAAAAATGATATTCCCAGCAATGAAATCTTGTCGGTATTAAATAACCCATTGAGATTGATGTCATAAAAAAAATCACACCAAACTGATTTCTTACAAAGAATAGATATTCTATTCATACGAAACTATCCTAAAAATCTTGCCAGCATTAATATTCCATTGAGGTTGATGTCAT